>NW_020769426.1:21222-55547 GCF_900518735.1 Pseudonaja textilis | reverse complement strand
ATCTATCTATCTATCTATCTATCTATCTATCTATCTATCTATCTATCTATCTACCTACCTACCTACCTACAGTATATTCATGATATATCATCTATCTGCCATCTGTCTAGCTATCTATAGCATCTATCTATATGTATCATCTATCTCTATCTATCTATCATCTATCACATCATCATCTATATCTATCATCTATCTATTTATCTATCACATCTATCTATATCTATTTATCATATATCTATCAATTATCTACAGTATCTATCTATATCTATTTATCTATCTTCTATCTATCCATCCATCCACCCATCCATCCCTTTCATCTCTGTCTCGCTCTCTCTAATTTGCATACCTGTCCATCTCACAAAAAGTGGCTCTAGACAAATGTCCAACAAACCAAATGACCCATATATAAATAATGAACATAAAATATAAGAATCCACTCTGAAAGACAAATATTATAAAAATGAATATACAAACCCTGGGCAAAGAAAGACTAAGAAGAGCATCCTTAGCAATGGAGCCATCTTAGCATATCTCTGGGACCACCAGTCTTAATAAACATAACCAGGTTTTGGGGGATATGAAGGCGTGTAGTTAGTTACCTTTGCTGATTTGCCTGGAGTCCCAATGGGGCATTTCATCCTTGTGATGGGTAGCACATTATAAAAGACTCCACCCTCACCCCATTGTTTACATGTTTGTTTGGTTGTTTATATTCCATCTTTATTATTTTTTACAAATTAAGACAGCTGTCAAGTATGAGAAATCAGGAAATCCAGGCAGTTTGAATATAAAGGTGTATTGCAAGCTTAAGCTGTCTACAAGAATCTGAGCTACTAATGGTCAAAACAGATAAATAAGAGTCAAAGGAATTCAAGGTGGGACTTTGATCTCTTGTGGGCATGAAGGGACTCGAGACTGATGACATGTTTGACTCCTCCCTCAGGCCCAGCCTGGTCAACTCCTACAGCAGCAAACATGTCCAATATATCTTCCTCATCCTAATTCCCCATAACAATGACCCTGTGAGACGCATTGGGCTGAGAGAAAGTAATTGGCCCAAAGTCACTCAGATTCTACCAGCTCGGACCAGTTCAAGTGAACCGGTAGTTCTGGTGATCATTTGGCCCCACCCACTCACCTCTGCCCTTTTCCGGTGCTTTATTTCCTTGTTTTTGAGCACAGCTGATTCACGTGGCAGAGCGGTTTGCCATGTCTCAGCTGTTTTACTCACCAGGGCTGCAGCAGAAGGTAAGTAGTAGCACTCAAAATGGTCTTTTCTAAAAGCTGGCCACCAACGCAAAGCGCTCTCTCACCAAACCGGTTGTTACACCATTTGAATCGCACCATTGCTCAGATGGCTTTCATGGCTGAAGTGGGATTGGCATTCCCTCTCCTCTGGTGATTGGCTTAAAGTCACCCAGCCAGGTTTCATACCTGAGGCAGGACTAGAACACACAGCCTCCCCCTTTCTAGCCTAATGCCTTTTAACCAATAGGCCGAAGTGGCTCTATTGGTTCTTTCCTTAACTATTTTAAATTTTAATGATAATATTTGTCATTTTAATGTTTTATTACTATCATTTTCGTCTTGTTGTAAGCCACCTAGAGTCATTTGGCGGTTAGACAGGAGGCATATGAATTTAATAAATAAATTAAAAAATAATGTAGGAAGGGGGTAGATTCCCAGGAGTAAATGGATTCCAGAGGAGTGGTGGATTCCAGAGGAGTGGTGGATTCCAGAGGACTAAGAGGCAACTCAATCTAGATCATATGTGTGAGAGAAAGAGGGTGAAGGCAGCTCCTCCTTGATTGTTCCCAGAGTAAAATTGTAGATGCAGATAAAAGAAGGATGTGAGGCCCCAAACCAAGAATGACACATGCCGTTTCTTCCAATTTGAGTTCTTTATTGTTTCGCACCTAGTGACAAAATCTTCTGTAGATGTTTTTCTTTTATTCCTACTACGCCAAACTGTAAAAATGGTCCATTAGCACCCCCTACTGGATGAAAGGATCGCTTCATGTCATTTTGCATAGATTGCAAGGCAAAAGGCCTGAGGGAAGCCTTTGTGCCTCAATCAGCCAATTCTTCTCCCTAAACAACCCTGCCGGTGCCTGTGCAGTACCCTTGGCCCTTCATTCTCTCCTTGTTAGAGTCAGAGTGCTATTATATTTACTTGGGTCAAACAGGAGCCTTTCCTTGAGGATCCAAGGATGCAAAGCACCCTTCAAGGATTCACTTGTTCCTATCATTCAGATCTTCATGGGTTTGGGTCAGCTCCAAAATTTCATCGATTTATTGGGTGCCATCAAATTGGTGTTCACTCTTATGATCACTAGTGTGTAACCAATAGAAGAGGATATGGTGCCCTCTGAGCTTGGCTGTGCCCTGATGATGTTATCTAGTTGGGTAATGAAACACTTGCAAGAAAACCACCAAGCTCAGAGAGCACCAAGGACTCAATAGATATAAAGGTACATAAGTACCTGGGTATGTATGTGGGAAGGGATGGATGGGTGGATGGGTGGATAGATAGATAGATAGATAGATAGATAGATAGACAGACAGACAGACAGACAGACAGACAGACAGACAGACAGATAATAGGTAGATAGATGATAGATAGATAGATAGATAGATAGATAGATAGATAGATAGATAATAGACAGACAGACAGATAGAAGAGACTGATTATGTTAATTAGCTGGGTAATAAAACATCTGCAAGAAAACAACCAACCTTAGAGAGCACCAAGGACTTGATAGATAGAGAAGGTATGGATGGATGGATGGATGGATGGATGGATGGATGGATAGATACTGATATTGTCACCTAGTTGACTAATGAAACATCTGCAAGAAATCTGTTGTATTAACACTAGACTACTAATCAAGAAGTAAAGGATACCCCAATAAAGGAACTTATCAAAGCAAACAAACAAGCTAACAGTAATCAACAGCCTAATCAAGGAACCACCAACAACTGTCCCACCAACACTGACAAGCCAAGGCACTAGTATATGAAAAGAGAGTGAACCTCATGTTTGCAGGAAAACAAGAGAGCACCAAGGATCCCTCATTTCAACCCTGAGCTACAAACATTCTCCTTTATCATGTTCACTAAACTTGAAGGCCAGAAGAAATTAAGATATGCACGACCCTCTGGAAGGATGTAGAAAAACAGTCCATTAAAAGACCCCCCACCAAAAAAACCCACTATTGCTTAGCAGCAAACATTTGGGACTCAATTATGGTTGTAAGTGGAGGAGTATCTGTATCTCATCAAATCACTTTTATCTTGTCTCTCCATGTGGTTCTCTTAATAAAATACAGGAGTGACTTTCCACTGCTTAACCTTCTACAGAACAACAAAATATCTTCGATATTGCAACCAAAATGATCTTCTGCCTCCAGCATCTTTCTGTATCTCTGATGCCGAGCCTAGGCATCACGCTGCTTTGGTTGAGCAGCTGGGATAATTCTCCCATTGTGGGTGATCCTGCTGGGATTATACACTCATCCCAAACATCTTCACTCATCTCTTCCAGGAATGTCTTCCCCCCTTTACAAATAGATAATCCAGCAGATCTGGGGATATATATGTGTGTGTGTTCCTCTTGGCTTCTAGGTGCTCACTAAGAAAGGATTTTTCATCAGAGCATTAGTATTTCCTATATTATTATTATTAACACACTCTGATGCTAAGGAGTTCTACTCCCCCTCCCCACCTGGAAAGAAATCTGCTCCAAATGCAAAACACAAGCAGAGGAGAGGAGTTTCAGTTTCAGTTTCACAGCACCAAGCAGCTTTACTACAGTACAGTTGAGCTAAGCCATACCCAGGCTCCTTGCTGTCTCCTTGCTCACACAGCAAATACTGTTTCGCTTTCCAAACAGCCCTCGATTCTGTCACACACTGACAGGACGCTAGCCAGATAAATACCGATGGATACTGGTGGCAGAAGCAGATTTTTTCCCCCCTTTATTTTCCTCCCCCAAAACTAAGCCTGATCACATAGTTTTGTAGCAAAGCACAGGTGCCCAGCTAGTTATTTATAACAGAATGTCAGTGTTGGAAGGGACCTTGGAGGTCTATTAGTCCAAACCCCTTCCCTATAAAGGAATACTTGGAAGGTTCCATTGGCGTTGCTGGTGAAAATTGGCATACAAAGCATTGTTTATGTACCCTCCATAAAGTAATTGTCACCTTTGTCTGGTTGTTTGATATATGGAAAATTACAGGGGGGTCCTTGACTTATGACTGTAATTGGGCCTGGAATTATGGTTGTAAATCATGCCAGATGTCAAGTGGGTCATTGTGTGACTGACATGATTTATGATATGTTTTTGTGGCAGTCATTATGTGAACGGCCACCATCTTTAAGGCATCTGCAGTCATTAAGTGAGCCTATTGTCCACAAATGCCAAAGATGTCAAGCTTATTTACTATTTAATTTAGCAGAGGCGTGTCAAAAATGTGGCCCACAGGGCGGATCAGGCCCACAATAGGCCCAGAGTTGCCTTGCAGGGCTATCCCGGAGACGTGAGGGACTGGCCCGTGCTGCCCCAGCCGCAGCCCGCCCAGGCCACACCCAGGCCACACCCATCCAGGCCATGTGTACCCCCCCCCCAGGGCAAACAAAATCCTGATGAGGCCTGCAATGGGATCAAGTTTCAAACCTCTGCATGAGACATACAAGGCCAGGGAGGCTACAATGTTATACACAGAGTAGAAGTCCCGACAGCTGACAATTACTAGTTCGTTTCTTGCACCAGTGCACCACAAGAAGGCAAACTAGCTTCACACCAGCTGGCCTGATGTGTTCTCAGAGGAAGTCAACTCCTCCACTGCTCCTCCACTGCTCCTGTCTGAACAGATTCGGCGCTGGTTCCAGTTCCCTGGGCAGAATGCAGCCAGCAGTTTACACACCACCAAAATGGTGGCATCTAGCCATCTATTTGCAAACAATGTTTTTGAACTGCTAGGTGGACAGGAGCTAGAGACAAGAGATGGGAACTCTCTCTGTCCAACAGAGCTGGACCCGAACCACCAGAGTGCTGGCAATTGCTCAACACATACAGTTTTATTAAACATCTGTGCTATCGCATCCCCTTTACCATCTAATATTATTGGCCTTTTACAGCCATACTGAAGAAGTTATCTAACAAGGTGCAGTTTAGCGGTGAGAAAAGTAAGGTCAATGGAAAAGCCAGTTTCAGATTTAACTGATTAACAGAGTTGGAAGGCATCTTATAGGTCATCTAGTCCAACCCCCCTACCCAAGCAGAAGACCCTACACCATTTCTTACAGATGGCAGTCCAATCTCTTCTTGACAGTCTCAAGTGATGAAGCTCCTACAACTGCTGAAGGCAACTTCTGTTCCATTGGTTGATCGTTCTCTCTGTCAGGAAATTTTTCCTTATTTCCAGGTTTAATCTCTCTTTGGTCAGTTTCCATCCATTATTCCTTGTCTGGCCTTTGGGTGCTTTGGAAAACAGGTTGACCCTGTCCTCTTGTGGCAGCCCCTCAAATACAAATACTGGGACAGTGCTATCATGTCTCCCTGGTCCTTCTCAGGTACAGGTATAGGTAAGTACAAAAGTGCTGGAATTCATTGTTGGAATGTATTTCTATGCAACAACTATAGTAGTATTCAGCCAGTAGATGGCAATATTTACAAGTTTGGATCTATGGTTCTTTTGTTCTGAGTAGAGTTTCCTGTTTCCTATTACAGTTAATAGTTGAGCAGTAAAGTACATGGTGACGGTACACCTTGTTTGCTCTCTGTGGTACTCTATATAAACAGAATTTCTAACAAGAATAGATAGTATCTGGTTCAATAGTAGTAGCTGTGAGAAAGTCTATGTGTCTTGGTGCAGCAGTCCCCATCCCCTGGGCTGTGGACCAGCATTGGGCTGTGGCATGCTTGCAACCAGGCCACACAAACAAGCAAAGCCCCATCTGTGGGATGCAGGCCGCATGCAAAACCACACCCCCTCCAGTCCATGGAAAGAACCATGGACCAAAGAACCAAACCCTGGTTCCCAAAAGATTGGGGGCCACTGTCCTAGTGGACCACCACTTAAGCATGAGCCAGCAGTGTGCTGCATCTGCCAAAAGAACCAATACAGTCTTGGGCTGCATCAACAGAGGGATAGCATCAAGATCATGAGAATGACAGTACTGTTTTACAGCACACTAGTAAGGCTGCACTAGGAGCACTGCATCCACTTCTGGTCACCTCGATACAAAAACAGATTGAGATCCTGGAAAGTGTGCGGAGAAGAACAGAGATGATCAAGGGTCTGGAGGATACATCATATGATGAACCTTTGAGAGAACCAGGCATGTCTAGCCTGTTGAAGAGAAGGATTGGGGGGATACAATAATTGTTTTCCAGTTTGTAGGGACTGTCAAGAAGAGATACAGATAATCAGAGTTGGAAGGGTCCTTGTAGGTCATCTAGTCCAACCCCCCACCCAAGCGGGAGACCCTACACCATTTCTGACAAATGGCAGTCCAATCTCTTCTTGAAAGTCTCAAGTGATGGTGCTCCCACAACTTCCGAGGGCAACTTCTGTTCCATGGGTTGATTGTTCTCCCTGTCAGAAAATTCCTCCTTGTTTCCAGGTTGAATCTCTCCTTGTTCAGTTTCCATCCATTATTCCTTGTCTGGCCTACAGGAGCTTTAGAAAATAGCTTGACCCCTTCGTCCTTGGGGCAGCCCCTCAAATATTGGAAGACCTCTATCATGTCTCCCCTGGTCCTTCTCTTTACTAGGCTAGCCAAGCCCAGTTCCTGCAACCGTTCGTTGTATGTTTTAGCTTCCAGTCCCCTCATCATCCTGGTTGCTCTTTGCACTTTTTCTGGAGTCTCAACATCTTTTTTATAATGTAGTGAACAAAACTGGATGCAGTACTCTAGGTGTGGTCTTACTAAGGCTTTATAGAGTGGTATTAGTACTTCCTTTGATCTTGACTGTATCCCTCTGTTAATACCATTTAGGATTGCATTCGCTTTTTTGATGGCTGCTGCACATTGCTGGCTCCTATTTAGCTGGTTGTCCACTAAGACTCCAAAGATCCCTCTCACAGTTCCTGCTATTGAGCCTGGCTTCCCCCAGTCAATATGTGTATTTTTGGTTTTTCTTGCCTAAGTATAGGACTTTATTTTTCTCTACATTGAATTTCATTTTGTTAGATAAAGCCCAGGGTTTAAGTCTGTTGAGATCCATCTGGATCTTGAGCCTATCTTCTTGGGTGTTAGCTATTCCTGCCAGCTTAGTATCATCTGCAAATTTGGTAAGTTCCCCTTCTATTCCCTCATCTAAGTCATTAGTGAAGATATTGAAGAGTCCTGGGCCTAAGACGGAACCTTGTGGCACCCCACTGCTTACTTCCCTCCATGTAGACTTAGACCCATTAAGGACTACTCGTTGAGTACGGTTTGCCAGCCAGTTGCGAATCCATCTAGTGGTGGTGCTTTCTATTCCACTTTTTTCTAGCTTACTAAGAAGTAGGTTGTGGTCTACTTTGTCGAATGCCTTGCTGAAATCTAAATATATTATGTCCACAGTATTTTGCTGGTCTACTAATTTAGTCACTGTGTTGAAGAATGAAATAAGATTGGTTTGGCATGGTCTGTTTTTAACAAACCCGTGCTGACTGCTAGTTATTACTTTACTTGTTTCTAGATGTCGGCAGATCTGTTTTTTTTTATTATCTTTTCCAGTATCTTCCCCGATATTGATGTTAGGCTGGTTGGTCTATAGTTTCCTGGGTCTGTTTTTTTTCCTTTTTTGAAGATGGGAACCATATCAGCTCTTTCCAGTCCTCTGGTCATTCCCCGGTGCTCCAGGATTTTTGAAAGATATGGTGCAGTGGTTCTGAGATGACATCTGCCAGCTCCTTTAAAACTCTGGGATGTAATCCATCAGGCCCCGGTGATTTGTTTTCATCAAGATCAGACAGGTGTTCTCTCACTACTTTTTTGCTTATTTTAACTTTTATTTCTGGTCTGTCTTTTACAGTTATGTTTTTGGTGGGTTGAGCTAGTTTCTTTTTGCGTGAAGACCGATGCAAAGAATGAGTTAAGCAGTTCTGTTTTCTCTCTGTTGCCTGTTACTTCCTTGCCATCTTCTCTCTTTAGTGGACCGACTGTTTCCTTGATTTTTTTCTTGTTATTGATATGTTGGAAGAAACTTTTTTTATTATCTTTGACTTTTGTTGCAAGTCTTTGTTCGTTCTGAGCCTTTGCTATCTTGACTTTGTCTTTGCAGATTCTGGCTATCTGCTGATATTCTGCCTTAGTTGTATGTCTTTCTTTCCATTTTTTGTACTTGTCCTTTTTTTTTTTTCAATTTGCCAGAGAGATCTTTGTGCAGCCATGCTGGTTTCTTCTTGGATTTCTTGTTTTTCTTTCTCAGTGGTATTGTGCTGGTCTGGGCTTCTACGATCATACTTTTTAGAGTTTCCCAAGATTCTTGAGTTGTTTTCCCCTTTAGGATTTTCATCCATGGAATCTTTCCCAAATTCTCTCTGAGTTTATTGAAATCAGCTCTTTTAAAATCCAAGACGCTGTTGCTTGTGTTTGTGTTAAGTTGAATTCTAGTATGACATGGTCACTCTCACCCAAGGTTCCTGCAGTTTCAACTCCCTCTATCACTTCTTCTCTGTTTGTAAGAATTAAGTCCAGTATGGCTGTCCCTCTAGTTTCACCCTCTACCTTTTGGACAACAAAGTTGTCAGCGAGGTTGGTTAGGAACTTATTTGATTTCTCACTTGGTGCAGAATTAGTTTTTCAATTGATATCAGGATAATTGAAGTCTCCCATTACTATTGTTGTGTGTTTCCTGCATATGTTTGTTAGTTGGCTGGCAAAAAGGACATCTATTTTTTTCTGCTTGATTGGGTGGCCTATAATATACGCCTATGGCCATGTCATTCTTTTTTTCTTTTATGTTGGCTCATATGCATTCTAGGAGGTTTTCATCTTTGGTTTCATGCATTTCTGTAGCAGTATAGTGATCATTTACATACAGTGCAACTCCACCTTTTCTTTAATGGGGTCTGTTTTTTTGAATAGTTTGTAGCCTTCTACCACTGTGTTCCAGTCATGGGTTTCATCCCACCAAGTTTCTGTTATTCCAACTATATCATATTTACCTTCATGTATTCGTAGTTCGAGTTCACCCTGTTTGTTCCCCAGACTTTGTGCATTTGTATATAGGCACTTGAGATCTTTATGTCTGACACTGTGTTTACTGTCTACATAACCTGTGTTGTGCCTGCCTGTCCCTACTTTCTTGCCACCTGTTTGATTAGTGCACATGGTATGGCACTCTCTATTAAATGCTTGGTTTGGTTGGCATCAAGGTTGATAGTCTTACCTGCACAGACCTCTATTTTGCATGCACTGGTATCCTTATTAGTTTTAGGTTGCTGGGGACAGAGGTGTTCTGAATCCATTAATTCTCTGTCTCCGCTGTTCAGTTTAAATGCTTATCCAGGAAATCTGTGAATTTAATGCCAAGTAACTCAGTCTCTTTCTTTGATGGATGCAAACCATCTCTTTTGTACAGTTTTTCATTGGACCAGCTGCAGACATCATGACTAATAAAACCAAAGCCTTCCCTTTGACACCACTCCTTTAGTCACACATTAAACTCTGCTACACACTGCCCTTTCCCTTTTTGTTCCTTGTATACTGGTAGAACCTCTGAAAAGATAAGCCTACAGCCCATATTGCTAAGTTCATACCCCAAGCTCTGGAAGTCTTTCTGAACAGAAAGTACATCCTTCTGGGACAGATCATTTGTACCAAGGGGACAGATCATTTGTCAAGAGATTGACTCATTTTCCAGAGGGCAGAGAAGAGATAATGTGCGGAAGCTTCTTAAAGGGAGATTTAACCTAAAATTAAAGAAAAATTTCCTAACAGTAAGAAGGATTAATCAGTGGAACAGTTTGTCTCCCAAAATTATGGATACTCCATTACTGGAGGTTTTCAAAAATAGTCTGGACAATCATTTGATTAGGAATTGGTGGAAGAACTATCCTTCTGGGTTCAGCTCCAAGTGGGGAAAAAGACACTGGAAACGTGGAGGCTGTTTGGAAGGTTTAATGGTGGACAGGACCACATGGCTTGGAGCTCCAGAGTGAAAAGGGTGCTCACAGGCTTCAAGGTGAAGGAAGAGATCAAGAAAAAGGACTGAAGTGCTGAGAGTGCCTGGGTTTTATACCCTCTGTTGGGATTTGAATTTGAGTTTGTATTCTGATTGGCTGTCAGACTCCCAGGGGCAACTCTGTAGGCTGTCCTGAGTTCCAGGCTTGGTTGAGCCTTTCTGGATGATGCACTGAAAGGGCTTTTGAGCAATTGCTATAGCTTTACCTGGTGATCCTTGTTATGTAAAGTATTCTGGCCCAGGCCTTAATGGCCCACCCATTAGCAAAGGTGGGGGTGAGCTTCTACTTCTGAGGTGTGTTTCTGCTTCTGAGTTTCTACTCTTTTTAGAGGAAATATTCTGCCTTTTTAATAGTTCCTAGGATATTTCAATTTTCTAGGAGAGGGCTGGGTGCTAACTTCCTACAGAATGGAATAAGGCTTCTTCCTTGAGTAGGGGGTTGGACTAGAAGACCTCTCAGGTCCCTTCCACCCCTATGACTCTGTATTCTAATTTTTTCCCTTTTAAATATGATGATGATCACTAAATCTTTACCATCTCTTAAAAAGCAGTCCTGCTGCTGGTTATTTATGGCAGTAAAGATTTAACTTTTAGTCCCTATTGTGATTGGCAGCTTGCTTCAGTGGTTTTAATCCTCATAACTAAGTTTGGGGAAATAATTAGCTCACTATAATGCTGGTAATTGTGTTTATGTGCTGGAGCTTATCATTCTCTTATAAAGTTTTATTCCCCGAATTTATATGGCATTACCTTTAATGTGAGGTTCATATTGTATAGCGCCTAGAAAACCTGCTTTATAAGGCGTCTAACAAATTGAAATAATAAAAGAACCACAATCATGAATGTTGCAGGTGATCTAATACAGGGAGAAAATGATCAAAATGGGAAGAAGAAAGGGTTTGTCCCGTACTCTTCTTCTAAACACTGCTAGAAAACTTTCGAGACCCATAGAACAATAGAGTTGGAAGGGACCTCAGAGGTCTTCTAGTCCAACCCACTGCTTGAGCAGGAGACCCTGTGCCTTTTCAGACAAATGGCCGCCCAGTCATCCAATGATGGAGCACCCACAACTTCTGGAGGCAAGCCATTGCAGAAAGTCAGCACCCCTCACCCCCCAGAGAATGAAATATTTTGCAGAATATTAAAAGAGGTAGGATAGAATATTTCCCCTAAAGGAGAAATGGAAAAAAATATTAACACAGGTAGAAAGCAGCCCCAGCCTCAAGCAAAAACACGAAGAGGCCATTTCTTTAGGAGGTTTTGTATCCATTCAGAAAGATTGGGCCACTCTATTTATAAGCAAAGAGCAAACAGAAACTGCAGATAAGCAACACAATTAGCCAAGCCCAAAGGTTGAGAGGATTAGCTCAGACAAGCACCTGGGGTTTGCATTTCCCCTTTTGCCTGCAGACCCAGCCATGAGCCCATAGGAGATCTGACAGCAGCCAATAGACTATGAGAGGACTTGTTCTTGCACAGGAACAGGAAGCTCAAACACAAAGCCCAAAGGAGGATATGAAAACCCCTCACTCTCAACTCCATTTGGTCAGCTGCTCCAGAACCACATGCTGGTTCTGCTCATCAATAAACAGAATCCTTCTTTTCAATCAGCCTCCATGTTGTTTCCAGTGCCTTTCTCCCAGCTTGGAACTGGACCTGGATTTTTCTTCCAACACCATTCAACTGATTAGTTGTTCCCATTGTCAGGAAATTTCTTCTTATTTCTCCTTGATTAGTTTCCATCCATTGCTTCTTGTCCTGCCTTCTGTTGCTTTGGTGAATAGGTTGACTCCCTCTTCTTTGTGGCAACCCCCCAGGTCACTTTTTCAATGCTGTTGTAACTTTGAACAGTGAGTAAACCAATGGTTGTAAATGAAGAACTACTATAGGTGTAACTGCTTTAGTCTGGCAAGATTCTGTCTGTAAGAGAAGAACAATAAAAAAAAAACTGCTCAGAAATAACTGCATTTGTTGTTCTTAGTGCTTGGATCTGATTGTAAGCGATGAAGTGCCCTTTTTATTGTCTGTCTCTTCTTTCCTAGATGATGGTCACTATTATCTGTAGATTTTGGGGCAGTGTAAAAAAAAAGATCTGGATCATTGAGCATTGAACTATTATTGTTATTGCAAGTGTAGCAACACAACATAATTCGGCTGCACAAGTTAATGTAGTTCTGCTCTCCAACAGCAGCCAAAAGTGAAACACAAAGAGATGCTGAATAGCCTAATAACCTGTGATAACTTCATGCCTCAGCACTTTAACCTCTGTGACTTAAAAAAAAAAAAGTTCCAAGTGCATGGCCTTCTTTGGAGAACATCAACATGCAGAAGTTATTTCCTTGGAAAAGCCTCTTCTCTGAGAGATTTCTACACATTATATTATAAATTTATTTTTTACCAAAGTGTATTTGAGGAAATAAGTTTAGGATTAATAGTTTCTGTGTACAGAATTGAATCAGGGCTAAGTATAATTCCATGTGGTAATACATAAAAAGATGTTGAGAGTCTAGAAAAAGTACAGAGAAGATCAACAAAGATCACTGGAAGACTGGAGACAAAAACATATGAAGAACTATTGGAAGAATTGGATATGTCTAGAGTAATGAAAAGAGGGTGACATGATGGCAAACTCCCAATATCTCAGGGGTGCCACAAAGAAGAGGGAGTCAAGTTATTCTTCAAAGCACCTGAGGGCAGGACCAGAAGCAGCAGACGGGGACTCATCAAGGAGAGAAGCAACCCTGGAACTAAGGATATATTTCTTGCCATTGAGAAAAATTAATCAGTGGAAGAGTTTGCCGTCAGAAGTTGTGGGTGCTCCAACACTGGAGGTTTTTAAGAAGAGATTGGACAGCCACCTGTCTAGAATAGGATAGGGTCTCCTGCCTGAGTGGGGGGGGGGGTTGGACTAGAAGACCTCCAAGGTCCCAACTCTGTTAATCTGCTATTTTGTTATTCTAATTCACATCATCAGTGCTACAATCACCAATGATGTTACCTAGTTTGGGTGGTGAAACATCTGCAAGAAAACAGCCAAGCTCAGAGAGCACCAAGGACCTCTCATTGCAAACCTGACCTACAAATATTCTCCTTTATCTACGTTCACTGAACCTGGAAGGCCAGAATAAATTAAGATGCACGACCCTCAGAATCCTCTGGAAGGATCTAGCAAAACGGTCCATTAAAGACCAAAAACGCACATTAGAAAGCTGAAATGCACAGCTGGGCAAGTTATTTATTCAAAATAATATGCTAAACCATGGAACATTCTTGGTGTGCTTGATGATAAGATAATGCAACCCCAAATTACTCAGAATTGGGGCCAAGCAAAGTAACATTTAAAAAATGTGTAAACAGAATGCAGCCAGATGGTCTTCAGGCCGGATGGCTTCTTCTAAATAAAAAGTCACCATGGAGACGTGAGCAATTAATAGACAGACTTCACTCCATCCTTATCCATGTGACCATCAAACTGACAGTTTTAACAGCGATTCCTTCCTCGGTAAGAAGAATGGGATTTATCAGTCTGTGGCTTAAAACTTTTATTTATCCCTTCCCAATAATTAATCTGGAAGCAGTTTCCAATAAAAAAAGGTGGCCCAGAACAAGACAGTAGTTGACTAGAATTGTCAGAACACCCAGAAAACTACAATTCCAAAGATCCCATCGACTTAAATAGATCTGACATTAACATGAGTAGGACAATCCTCTAAGGGCAACCTGTAAGTGTTGTGACCTGTCAGCTGCCGGCTCCTCCAGCAGCTGAATCAGAGGAGGAGGAGGAGGAGTCAGGGTCACACTATTAGGGCAGCCTGGGAGCTCTGAAGGGGAAGAGGGAACAGAGCTGGCAGAGAGAGAGAGAGGCAGAGGCAGAGGCAGAGCCTGGGCCATCCATCGGGCCTCAGATGGAGAGTCCACAGCCCCCAGATCTGGAGGTAGCTGATGAAGAAGAGGAGGAACAGCTGGGTGCAGTGCCTGACGCACGGATGTGCAGAAGGCAGAGGAGAGGAGAGCAGTGGAAATCCATGGGCCGGTCCTTGGGGCGGAAGAGCCACCGCTGTTAGTGAAGCCCCAGCCTAGCTCTGGGGATCAAAGGCAGGGGGCAGAGATGAGTAGGTGCGGCACCTATTCATCTTCCAGCCAGCCAGACTTGTTAGCCTGCGTTGAGAGAGAAACTGTTTGCTGGGGCTTCCGGGGCTCCTAATAAAGGAATCTTTGAGTTCACTTCAGAGGGTTTGTCATGTCTGGGGAGCTGAGTCAGAACAGCCAGTGAAAAGGAAGCATCCATTTTTTGACCTGCCTTTAAGATAACCTGAACTCCTGCTGACTCTATGAACAAATCCATGTCATTTCTTCTAAGATATTATCATCAGTTTCCCAATTGAGCCTAGGTCCAGGTTCAGGTAGTCCTCGACTTAGAACAGTTCATTTAGTGATGATTCAAAATTACAATGGCACTGAAAAAAGTGAGTTATGACCATTTTTCTCCCTTGACCGCTGCAGCATCCCTCTTGGCATTTGGCTCCTCTTGATGGCAGTTGCCTTGTCCCAGGGCCGTTCCTGGCATCCCCTTGTTCAGCCTTCCAACAAGCAAAGTCAGCGGAGAACCCAGAGGCACCCAACAACGGTGTTACTAATTTAACAACTGCAGTGATTCAATGTGGCAAGAAGGGGGCAACACTCAATAAATTTTTCACTTTAACAACATACATTTTGGGCTCAATTATGGCCGTAAGTCGAGGAGTGCCTGCAGTTTTGCCCTAGCTGCTCCTTTAAACTGGAAGAACTCCAGACACGATAGCAGCCTTCCGATATTTGAAGAAGCGGTCAGTTTATTTTCCAAAGCACCAGGAGGCAGGACAAGCAGGTGTCGGAAGAAAAATCCAGTTCCAAGCTGGGAGAAAGGCTGGAAATAAAATGGAGGCTGATTGGAAAGTTATGCTTATTAATGAAGAAGTATCTCCAGCAGCGTGTGGTTCTGGGTCAGCTGACAAAATATAGTTGAGAGTGGGTGGGTTTTATACCTTCTAGATTCCTATGGGGAGGTCATATAGGGGTCCTATGGGGGTCATGTAGGAAAAATCCTTAGGTGTTTGTCTGACCTAATCTTGTCAACCTTTGGCTTGTCTAATTGTGTTGCTTGTCTGGGGTTTCTGTTGCTTGTCTGGGGTTTCTACCCAGCCTTTCTGAATGGATTGCCAAATCTGCATTGCTAAAAGCTGGCCTTCTCCGTTTCTGCTTGGGGAGGGAGACGGGGCTCTGCCTCCCTTAAGATTTTTCCCCATTTCTCCTTCAGGGAAAATATTCTATCCTGCCTTTTTAAATACTCCCCAAAATATTTAATTCTCTAGGAGTGGGGTAGGTGCTGTCTTTCTACAAAGCAATGGATGGAAGCTAATCAGGGAGAGAAGCAAACTGGAACTGAAGAAGAGCTTCCTAACAGTGAGGACCATTAACCAGTGGGACAGCTTTGCCTTCAGACTTCGTAGCTGCTTGATCCCTGGAGGTTTTAAAGAAAAGACTGGACAGCCCCTTGTCTGAAATGGGATAGGGTCTCCTGCTTGAGCATGGGGCTGGGCTAGAAGACCTCCAGGGTCCCTTCCAACTCTATTCTGATTCAATGCTATCATCCTTGAGTCCCTCTTGTGCTGGGATCTGCCGTTTGCCAATTAAGTACGACTCAAACCCCTCTGAAGCAAACAGATACAGCAGCTCCCCGGGTTATAAAGATAACAGAAGACAGTACTTCCCACTGGCAAATTCAAAAATAACTGTTTAGGACAGCGGAGCCCTGATCTTTCTTTTCTCTCCTCCAATCCCAGAGACACATTCACACACCCTGTGGGAAAGAAACTGAGCAGAATCTGCCTGCATATAGAATGCTAGAAAACTCCCAAGGGATGTCCTGTACAATTATGTGCATTTGTTCATAATCCCACTGGTCATTTGGAAATAATGTGGGAAATTCTGTTCTTTGCGTAGCCTCAGTCCTTACTTTCCTCATCGTTCTTTTCCACCCATGCAACAGTTTGTTTGGTCACGGAAATATTTTATTCTCTCCTTTACTCCTCCTCCTCTTCCTCCTGTTTCTCCATCTTCCCTGTCTATCTCCTTCTCTTTATCCATGTCCATCACCATCATCTCTTCCATCTCCTCCTTCTCTCTTTCTCCTCTTTTTCCATCTCCACTGCCGTCATCTCCTCCTCCTCCTTTTTCTCCATCTCCTTCTCTATCTCTTCCTTTTATCTCTTTCTCTTTTTCCATCTCCATTGCCATCATCTCCTCTACCACCTCCTCTTTTCCCATCTTCTCCTCCTCCATCTCCTCCATTTCTTTCTCCAACTCTTTCTCCATCTCCATCCCCATCATCTCTGCCTCCTATCTCCATCTCTTTTTCCATGTCCATTACCATCACCATCCTCTTCCTCCTCTTCCTTCTCCTTCTTCTCTTTCTCCATCTTCACCTTATCCATCTCCTCCTTGTGTCTCCATTTCTTCCTTTTACCTCTTTCTCCTCTTTTTCCATCTCCACTGCCATCATCTCCTCCTCCTTTCTCTCCATCTCCTCCTGCTATCCCCTTCTTTTTCTGTCTCTATCGTCTTCTCCGACTCCTCCTCTTTTTCCATTTCCTCCTTCTCCATCTCCTCCATCTCTTTCTCCATCCGCATCTCTATCCCCATCATCTCCTCCTCCTCTCCCCTCTGTCTCCTTCTCTCCTCCTCCTCTTCTCTTTCTGCATTGCTATTGCCTCGTCCTCCTCCTCCTCCTCCTTCCTGTTCATCCAGCTCTACATCATCATTATCGGCGGTGGGGGGGGGGTGGAATTAGGAACCAGTGATCCTCAAAACAGCCACAGGTTTCCCCTCACTGATCTACCACAGATTTTTGGTCTCACAAGCTGACCTCATCTCTAGGCCCATAAGAATAGTAAAGCTGCCTTATGCAATTGACCGATGGTGATTTTGTCAATGCCGCTGGTGTTCAAGTGATGCTGAATGCCATATAAGCTAGAACTCTCATGATTTTTTTCCCATATTTCCTACCTTCATAGCCATCACCAGCATCAGCTAGTGAGGTGGGACCACCAGCTGAAGGGAAGAGGGTTCTAGTTTGAACTCAGTTCAAGGGAGGAAACATCTGAGGTCAAAATCTTAGGTCTATCTCTGCCATTTCCCAAGGGAAAAGCAGGCAGCCTGGTGAGATTCTTGTAATATAGGTGATCAGCAATAGAATATATATTTAGGCCTTTTCACAAGGAGTTGTGATTGCTTGTGCCTGACAGCTAGAAAGGGTTATAAATTGCCCATGAGTCCTTGGGTAAGTTCAACCTTCATGCAGAGATATCTTTTGAACAAGGTCTCTAATCTGTCCATGGAAATTCTCAGCCATCCAGGTCCTGGTTGTCCCAAAGGTGCTTTTTTCAAAAGGCAACTGGGCTTTCTTGCTTTTAATTTGAAGACCTTTTGCTTCTCATCCAAGAAGCTTCTTCACTTCTGAGAACTGAAGAAGCTTCTTGGATGAGAAGCAAAACGTCCTCAAGGGGAAAAACTAAGGCAGTCCAGTTGCCTCTTGAAAAAGCCCCTTTGAGATTTCTAGGTAACTGTCTTCTACTCTGCTATTTCTTTCTCAGGATGAGAAAGTGCTGATGGGAAGCACAGATTTGGATGATAAATTCATTGAAGCAAAAGCCTGTTTATATTTTTATTGTTTGTATAGTATTTTACAAATGGAGTTTTCATCTGCAATAGGCACTCCCCTATTGCTAACTATTAATTATGGCCTTAGCATTCTGTTTACGGCACATCTGTTTCACAATGGCAGTTCAAGCAATTGAAGAAGGTCTTTTAATGAGTAGAGGTACCCAATTTGGGAGGTTAATCATCCAGTATAAATGCACACACACATTTTTTAAAATCTGAATTCAGGAAAATAAGCCCAGGGCAATTATAACACAGCCACAATAGAGTTTAGCAACCTATGACCCCCAGTCTCATTCTAACACCCTGTCTTCAGTTTTCCAAAATCATAACGCCTTAATCTGGCATAAAAAGGGCCAAGCTTAATTCTGTTATTTTTTTTTTTCATTTCTTCATGAATATTAAAACATCAAGAACAGATGCTCTGGCCTTTTCTTCAGTTTATCTCTCCCATTCCTATTTTTAAACCAAGAAACAGATCCTTCCCTAAAGAGAAACCCAAAAGACTCAACATCTCAGATTCCAAAAGTGAGGTCATGTTGACTGGTTCTCTGTCAGTTGAGTAGAGGCTTTGCAATAGGATAGAATACCCGTATTGAAGATGTGCTCTCCTCGTTTTCTCAAATAAGGTTTAAATGTTTTTACTTGGGGTAATCTTTAGTCTGTGTTTTCTACTGCCTGTTTTGATTGTCTGACAGAGTCATGCGTGTGGTAATGTGATGGGGATGACTCCCCGCAACACTTCCCCAGATACCTCTCCAGATGTCAGTTCAGAGGAAGGTTCCAGGCACATCTGGAGGGGGGTTGCTCAATGGCTCCAAGCAGCCATCTGAGAGAGATTTGGCTGAAGCACAGCTGCAGCAGGACAGCCCTGAGGCTTCAGGTGCCAAAAATGATGAGAGAGGGGAACTGCCTTGTGCACCTGATCCAAGAACAGGTAAGACAGAGGAAAGGCAGGAGCACAGAAGGTCAGCCGGATCGCTCGTGAGGAGGCTGCACCAGAAGTTGGCTATTTAGCACAGCAGGCAGAGGGAGGCGATGCTAGGAATGACGTGTTTTCATACTGTGTGTTTCCTTGTCGTTCTGATTTTTGTGGATTGACACCGTACTGTGACTTTGGATCGCAGCTTGTGAACTCTGGACTTTTCTTGTCTCGTGAACCCTCTTGTGTTGTAAATTTAATTTCTGAAGATGTTTCTTAGATGAGAAGCAAAATGTCTTCAAAGAAAAAAACACAGAAAGTCCAGCTGCCTCTTGAAAAAGCACCATTGGCACCGGCCGACCAACACAAGAAAAAAGGAATTGCAATTTATGTAAAACAAGATGTAAAGGCAGAACTAATCTGGTCGGATCCCGAAGGAAGAACTCTGGTTATACAAGTTTGGATAAACCACATCACATTTTTACTTGTAGCAATCTATGCCCCAAATGATGACCAGGGGAAATTTTTTAAACACCTTCACCAAAAAATAGTAGGCTTTGAAAAAAGAAACATTTGCTTGATTGGCGATTTTAACTCCATTGCAGACTACCAGAAAGACCATAGTAATATGGGGAAAAACAAGAAGGGGAAAAGGGAACTCTCTGCAGCATGTAAGGAATTGTTGAGAGAGTTAAATTTAAAAGATCTATGGAGGGAACGGAATCTTGAAGGAAAACAATTTACATATTATTCTAACCCACATAAGACTTGGACCAGAATAGATATGGCTTGGATGGATTTGGACTTGGCTAATGAAATAAAAGAAATCAAAATTCTACCGAATGAATGGGCTGATCATAACCCAATACAGCTAATTTGGAGGGATAGGAGACGAATAAAAAAAAGATGGACACTAAATAACCAAATTGTAAACGAAGAAGAGTATATTAATAAACTGAAAGAGGAGCTAAATTATTTTCTAAAAGATAATAATAATGAAACAACTTCAAAACAGAACATTTGGGATACTATGAAAGCAATTATAAGAGGCACAACAATTTCCTATAATGCTATGAGAAACAAGAGAATTTATGCCCAACAAAACGCGTTACAACAACAAATCCAAGACTTAGAAACACAATTACAAAAAACCCCTAAGACCCAAGGACTACAAAATCAGTTAATACTAGCCAAACATAAGCTGAATTTAATTGAACAAGATAAATTAGAAGTTAGCTTGAGAAGGTCCAAACAAAATTATTTTGAACACGCCAATAAACCAGGAAGATGGCTATCTTATAAACTTAAAAAAGAAAAAGAAAAGAGATTGATACACCAATTAATAGATGAGAAAGGCATCCCACAACATGAGATTGAGAAGAAAAAGGATATTATATTAAACTATTTCCAAAGATTATATAAAAAAGAAGAAATCAATGAGGATAAAATAAGAACTTATCTGGAGAATACGAATGATAAAACAATAGGGGAAGGAGACAAAGAATTACTAAATAAGGATATTACATGGTCTGAGTTAAAATCTGCAATGGAAAATCAATGTAATAATAAATCCCCTAGTCCAGATGGGATTCCAGTAGAATTATATAAAGCCACATTAGATTTAGTAGGGCCTCTGATGCTGGAAGTGTTTAATGAAGTACTTTCGGCTGCCAAAATGCCAGACTCATGGAGGGAGGCGTTGATTGCGTTAATTCCGAAGGAGGATGTGGATGCCAGATATATCAACAATTATAGACCAATCTCACTTTTAAATGCCGATTATAAATTATTTACCTCAATTATTGCGAATAGAGTAAAACAAGTTTTAAATTTATACATTCATGAAGACCAAAATGGTTTCCTTCCATTCCGCCAAATTAAAAACAATTTAAGAACCGTTATTGACGTCTTAGAATATTATGAAGCTCATCCAGAGAAACAATTTACACTCTTGTTTCTAGATGCGGAGAAAGCATTCGATAACTTACATTGGCACTTCTTAATACAAAAAATCTATAACATGAATCTGGGCACTAAATTCGAGAATATTATCACAACAATTTACAATACCCAACAAGCCAATATACTAATTAATGGTGAACAAACAGGCCCACTAAGCATTGAAAAGGGCGTTAGACAGGGTTGCCCTCTCTCACCCCTCTTATTTATATTTGCTTTAGAATCATTGTTAACGCGGATAAGACAAAATCCTGAAATTCAAGGGGTTAGGGTCAAGGCAGAGGAATATAAATTACAGGCGTTTGCAGACGATATGGTTTTCTTCCTAGAGGATCCCATGGAGAAAGGACATAATCTAATAAAAGAACTAGAACAATATGGTTCAGTAGCAGGACTAAAGATCAACAGAAATAAGACGAAATTACTGACTAAAAATCTAACAGAGAACCAGAGGAAAGAATTAGAAAAAACCATGGGGATACAGGCAACAAAAAAGGTCAAATATTTAGGCATATGGTTAACACCACATAGTAAATCACTCAAAGAGAATAATTATGATAAACTGTTACAGCAAATTAAGAAAGATCTAGAATCCTGGAATAAGTTGCAGCTTTCTTTACTGGGCAGGATTGCCACAATCAAAATGAACATTTTACCAAAACTCCTTTACTTATTCCAGACAATCCCAATAAAATTACCAAAAAATTTTTTTTGATGATATAAATAAGGTAACTCTTAAATTTATTTGGCAAGGGAAAAAAGCTAGAATCAGTATTAAGGCCTTACAAGATGCAAAAAGTAGAGGTGGGCTAGCGCTTCCAAACTGGGAATTATATTATTGGGCAGCCAACTTACTATGGTTAAAAGACTGGGTCAATTTACGGAATAAAAGAACTCTAGCCTTGGAAGGGCACGACCTTCAGAGAGGATGGCACGCATTTCTATGGGATGTGGGGAAAACTAAACAGGCGTACTTTCATAGACATCTTATTAGAGATTCACTATTAACTAATTGGAAAAAAATATGTAAAAAACATTATTTAAAAATTCCGATTTGGCTTTCAACAATGGAGGCAATGGTTCATCCCAACAATTTGGATATAACAAAAATGACTAAATATAAAGATTTATTAGATCCTTTAGGGAAACTAAGAACTCGACAGGACTTACAGGAACAGGGATTTAAAATTGATCAGTGGTTATATATACAAATCCATAGTAGATACAAACAAGATATCAAAGAGTTTGGAATCTATAGCAAATTACAACACTTAGATAAAATCTTATTAGGATCAAATAAAAAGAATATCTCTAAATTTTATAAATATTTATTGGAGGTAGAATTAGAGCAAGAGATAGTGAAAGGGAACATGATAATGTGGAGTAGGAATATTGGAAGAAGCATTACATTAACAGAATGGGAAAAGATCTGGAATAGAATCATTAAGATTACGAAATCTGCGGCGTACAAAGAAAATATGTATAAAATGTTATATAGATGGCACTTACCCCCTTCGAGGTTAGCGAAAATGAACCCAAACTCTAGTCCAAAATGTTGGAAATGTAAAAACATAGAGGGAACCTACTTTCATATGTGGTGGACCTGTAAAGAAGCCCAGAAATACTGGCAAAAAATTAGAAAATGGCTGGAGGAGATAACCAAAGATCAAATTGAATACAAACCAGAGTTCTTCCTACTAGGGATCTCTGATAAACATTTTCCTAAAAAGACGAAATACATAATAATTCATATTCTAACTGCGGCCAGATTAGCATTTGCCCAGTGCTGGAAATCATCCCATTTACCTACAGATCAATTGGTCATTCAGAAAATATGTGACTGCGCAGAAATGGACAATTTAACCATAGCTCTTAAAAATAAAGAGTCTTCAGCATTTGATAATAATTGGAATGCATGGTATAATTGGTTATATCAGAGATAAACTGTTTAATGAGCATAAATAAGCATAAATATCCATAAATAGCGATAAGATGTGTATATTTAAAGTAAGGTAGGAGAATTGGATCTTGTAGACTGTCAAAAAGAATATTTGTCTGGTTTTAACGTATTTTCTTTTTTCTTCCGTCTCTTTGTTTTTTTGTTTTTTGTTTTTCTCTCTTTTATACTTCTTCTTCTCCTTTTTCGGTCGCAAGACCGAGCGTTTTTGTTTTTTTTTCCTCTCTCTTTCTCTTCTTTCTTTCTTCTTTTTCTCTCTCTGTTTCTTATGTAATGTTGTTATGTTATTTTTTTAATTGTAAATTCAATAAAATTTATAAAAAAAAAAAAGAAAAGAAAAAGCACCATTGGGACAACCATGACTTGGATCACCGAGTATCTCTATCGACTTTGTGGCTGGACATAATTGGGACAATTCTGGCATTTTGGTGAAGGGAGTTGTGGGGAATATTAATAAACCCACTAAACCACAGTTGTGTGTGAGGCGGGGGGGGGGAGGAACACCACAGTTATGGGCAGTTATATAAATATGATGAACAAATTTATTGCTTTGCTCATGACTGGGCCAACAAGGTTACGAGCAAAGCAACAAATTGCAATAGCTGACAGTTTAACATCACTTCTTAGAGATAAGCAATCCAAGCTGGGTCTGACAAGGGAGGAAACAAAAGGAGTTAAACCTCCATCGACCAACATGACTGAAGCAAAAACAACAGAGTTAATTACAAGTGGGAGGTGGTTGGAAGGGCCTATTTTGTGTGCAAGGGCTAAATTGATTAATGATATATAAAGGCATAGATCTCTGTGATGGTAGCTTAATTCTCTGAGGATGTCAGCAAAAGCCCACGAAAGCTTAGTAAGTATAATAAATATAATTTTAGTTCCGGAGATCACACACACACACACACACACACATACATACACATATACATACGCATACACACGCACACACACATACGCACACACACTCTATATCTGTGCAAAATGGAGGCATGTGCCACCGAAGGCACAAGTTGCACCACCCACTAATCTCACATCTTGCACGTGGCAATGGGGGGCAACAAAGCAATCCTCAGGCATATGTTAAAATGCCCATATGACACACACACCACTCTGCACTTTATCGTTAACCTGCAGCAATTTAGCAGATGTTTGATAAGTACCAGGGGCTCCACTTCGACCTCCGTTTTATGGCAGGAGCAGCTGGGAAGGTCACCAGCAGCTAAAACGAAACCCCACTTCAAGGCCAAGTTCAGCAGGGCAGGCGACAGTGTACCAGTGAACCTTCTGCTGCTATTCACACCAGTTCCACAGACACCGTTTAACGTGAATTGGTTTCAGAAACTTTCAGAGAAAATATTCTCTCTCTTTCTTACAGACCTCCTGGAGAGAAACCACAGCCGTCTTTTCCCTTCCTGAAGAAGCTTCTTGGATGGGAAGTGAAATGTCTTCAAAGGAAAAAAACACCCAGAAAGTCCAGCTGCCTCTTGCAAAAAAAGCCCCTTTGGGACAATCATGACCTGGATGAAGGCAGAGACTCTCCACGGGCGTTTCTGCTCCTCAGTCTACACTGTACTACTATTTCCTACAAATTGTCTCCTAATTCCGTTTCAGGGAGCCCTCAACGTATAGTCCCAAAATTTCTGTTTGCCAAGCAAGATATTTGTTAGTGGGTTTTATGACTCATTTTATGACCTTTCTTGCCACAGTCGTTAAGTGAATTGTTGCAGGTGTTAAGTTAGCCACACAATAAGGGGTGGGATTCTACCAGTTCGCACCTGTTCGCTAGAACTGGTTGTTAACATTCTAAGCAGTTTGGAGCACCCGTTGTTAGAAGAAATTACTGGCCTCATCCTGTAAGGAAGGCAGGAAGGAAACATTCTGGTGTTGCTTACAGAAACTGCCTCCCTCCCACTTTCTCCACTATGTGGCAGCGATGAATTCCATAGCTGACACCTAAATGGGAGGCTGCCTGTATTTCTCCTCTCCTCTCCTCTTCCCAGTTGTGGTCATAAGTCAAGGACTGTCTTTCTAGTTTTTATATTGAAAATCCCGGTTTCTGGCACAATCTCCTCCTATCTGAGTTGCACTGCAGTGCAGGACAACTTACTTTATCGGTAGTTCTCAACTTACGAGCACAATGATGCCCAAGGGAGACTGTTGTGAAGGCACTTTTGCCCCATTCTATGACCGTTCTTGCCACCGTTGTTAAGGAAATCAGTGCCATTAAGTTAGGAATGCAGTTGCTAAGTAAACCTGCCTCCCCTGATAACATTGCTTGTCAGAAGGTCGCAAAAATGATTTCAACGGTCATAAATGAGTCAATGGACAAGCATCTGAATTTTGATCAAGTGACCATGGGGAGGCTGCAAGAGTAGTAAGCGTGAAAAGCGGTCGTAAGTGCAACTTCAAACAGTCACTAAATGAACTGTTGTAAGTCAAAAACGGCCTCTCTTTGCCCCCTACCCTACCTGTATAATTCCTGAGCCACCTACGAAAGAGGCAGCCATCTGAAGCCTTAACAGCTCTGATAAACCAGCGCTCTGGTTCCATACCCCCAATTCTCAGGAGGTCCCAAGCATAGAAACGGCAGGATAAACACGTAATTAAGGAAGATCTATAGAGATATCGTATTTTGATCTTTCATGCTTTGTAATTAATTCTGTTAATTTGACCACAGAGAAAAGCCGACAAGCAGATAAACTGTCCAAAGCAACTTATCTAGCATCCCCTGGCAAAGAGATAATCCAGGAAGCTGCGGGGAAAGGAAAAGTTTTGGGAAACACACAACATTGCAACTGTCAAAAGCCACCACTCCAGATATCCTCTATTAGGTGTGATTTAGATCTAGCGTTCTCTCACCCCCAAAATGGCACAGCCTCCTGGAACCTTAGGGCTGGAAGAGACCCTGGAGCCAGCAGTGTGCAGCAGCAGCCAAAAAAGCCAATGCAATCCTAAACTGCATTAGCAGAGGGATGCAATCAAGATCAAGGGAGGTACTGATACCACTCTATAAAATCCTTTTAGTAAGGCCACACCTAGAGTACTCCATCCAGTTTTGTTCACCACACTATAAAAAAGATGTTGAGACTCTGGAAAGAGTGCAGAGAAGAGCAACCAAGAGGATCAGGGGACTGGAGGCTAAAATATAAATGGTTGCAGGGACTGGGACTGGCTAGTCTAGGGAGGAGAAGGACCAGGGGAGACAGGAGAGCGGCCTTCCAATATTTGAGGGGCTGCCCCAGAGAGGAGGAAGGGGTCAAGCTGTTGTTGTATTGGGTCACACGCACAGGAACACTTTGCAAAAACTGGACTGTCTGATTCGTGCAGCGGTGAGGTGCTGGCTGCGATTGCCCAAAGATACCCCCTTGGGCTACTTCCACGCACACATCAAAAATGGAGGCCTGGGGGTGCCTTGTTTTTCTACTTCTATCCTGTTGCTCCAGGCGTTGCAACTCAAGAAGATAGCATCCCATCCCACCATGCTGTTTCAGACTGTTCAGTACCAGGATGCATTTGGTCTTCTGAGGTGCCAGATGAACCAGCCGTGCAGAGTTAACGCTGCTGCTGTAACAATGAAGGCTGAGGCACAGGAGGAGTGGAAGACTGCATGTTCCATACTAAGCAGGCTCGTAGACCTGCATTCCTATTGGTCCGGAAGAGCCGGGCCGTGATTGGACGATATACACATTCCTCATTGGTTCATATGGGGTTTGCCGCGATTGGGTGAAACCAAGCACGGCAAGCTTAAAAGACTGTCATAGGCTGCCTGGCCGCAGCCAGCTCTATATAAAGGGCTGTCATGGCTAGGCTAGTTGTCTCAGAATCTGCCGCCTTAATAAAGAGCTGTTGTTCACTACTTGAGCCTCATGTCTCAATGGGACCCACCGACCATACTTAACACTGCACTCCTGACATCCTTCAACGGTTGGGAGCTGGGGGTCCCCAGGATCAATGCAGCCAGCCACAATTGGCTATTATGCCCCTCCCGAGTGTTCCCCCCAGGAGTGGGATTCTACCAGTTTGCACCTATTTGCTAGAACCCATTGTTAACATTCTAAGCAGTTGGAGAACCAGTTGTTACAAGAAATTACTGGCCTAATCCTGTAAGGAAGGCAGGAAGGAAACATTCTGGTGTTGCTTACAGAAACTGCCTCTCCATTAACCCTTATTACATTCTTGGCAGGACTAGACTTCCTGTCTCAGGAACGTCTCTAGAGTTTTTTTTTCCCTCCTTTGCTGGTACTTTGCTTGTATGGAGTGACCATTCAAAGTTACAATGGCACTGAAAAAAGTGACTTATGACCATTTTTCACACTTACGATTGTTGCAGCATCCCCACAGTCATGAGAGGCCAGGTGAGGAGATGCGTGCCTCGATGTGAGTGATATTGAGTTGGCCACACCCAGCCAATAACATGACCACCAAGCCGTGTCCGCCCAGTCACATGATCACCAAGCCACACCCACCTTAGCCACGCCCATAGAACCAGTTGTTAAAAATTTGAATCCTACCACTGGTTCCCCCATCTGTATCTAAGGGGAATCCAGTTGAGGGGTGGTGTGCTCCCTACGAGATCAAGGAGTACGTGGGGTGCCAATCGCCAGACCACCGACAAGACTTGTAGAGGAGCCTGCCGGGCCCTGGAGATGATCAACCACATCCTGCAAGTTTGTGAGGTGACGCATGATGCCCGATATGCACAGCACAACTGTGTCATGCAGCGCCTGGATCTATTCCTGTGATGGCAAGGCCTCTGTCTGAATGTTGAGCCCATCATAACATCTGAGACTTCATTCATTAAATTGGATTTGCTTGTGGAGGCGATGAACCAGCTCTGGGTCATGGATATCTCCATAGTGTCTGGTTACCGAATGTGGGAGACCTGGAACATCAAGGTCTCCAAGTACGGGCAGCCTGACCGCATCACCAATATTCACCGTTGGGCCACTGATTCTACTTCTGTCTCAGTGCACCACCTCCCTGTCATCGGTTCTAACCGGGGATTGCTTTACAAACCATCTGGCGCTGGGCTATGGACTTTGGGCCTGAGCTTCAGGGACTGCATGGACATTGGTCTCCTAACCATCGCAGGCTTGCTCAAATGTTACGATGTTTACATGTGTGGAACCGGGAAAGGTTGAGTCCAGATCTTGGG
Organism: Pseudonaja textilis; assembly: GCF_900518735.1. The sequence continues at coordinate 27,673 of NW_020769426.1, read as the reverse complement.
TGTCATGTGATTAATGACACTGCCATAAGCAGCAACTCCACTAGCGTGACCATCTTTAGCGAATTTAGCGAAGAGGTTTGCCCCTCTGATATTTTATGATAAATGAGGGGCTGCCAGAGAGAGGAGGAAGGGGGTCAAGCTGTTCTCCAAAGCACCCGAAGGCCAGAAGGAATAATGGATGGAAACTGAACAAGGAGAGATTCAACCTAGAAATAAGGAGGAATTTCCTGACAGAGAGAACAATCCACCCATGGGACAGAAGTTGCCTTTAGCAGTTGTGGGAGCACCATCACTTGAGACTTTCAAGAAGAGACTGGACTGCCATTTGTCAGAAATAGTGTAGGGTCTCCTGCTTGGGCAGGGGGTTGGACTAGATGACTTACAAGGTCCCTTCCAACTCTGTTAATCTGTAAATCTGTCTTCTAGCCCAACCTCCTACTCAAGGCAGGAGATTTTATACCATCCTAGACAAATTGGTTGTCCAGTCTTAAAAACCTCCAGCGATGGAGTACCCCTCACTCCAGAAGACAAGCTGTTGAATCATTTTCACTGTCAGGAAATTTTGCTTTAGTTCCAGGTTGAATCTCTCTTTAATGATCTTCTCTCCATTGCTTCTTGCCCTTCCTCAGGTGCATTGGAGAATCGGTTGACTCCCTCTTCTCCATCTTCTCTATGACAGCCCTTCAAGTACTGCAAGACAGCTATCAAGTCTTCCTAATCTTTCTCTTTCGTAGCCTAGTAGTTCCTTCAACTGTTCTTTCCTATGCTTCAGCCTCCAGATCTCTGCTCGCCTGCGTTGCTCTTCTCTGCACTCTTTCTCGCATCTCAGCATCCTACAAGTCCCACAAGCCACCGTTAAATCATTATCTCTGATGGGGAACTGGGTCACTTAATCTTAGTCTGAATAACAGGGTTACTCTTGTTGATTGATCGATCGATTGATTGATTGATTGTAAATTCAGTTCTCAGTTCTTATCCCCCTTTTTCTGGAATTCCCCAAAATCTGATTCGGACCAAGGGCTAATGAGTGGTGGGACTGTCATTTTAAGTGGTGGTGGTTGCTTTCAGTTTGGGCTGCATTCTTTCATTTTGCTTATGTATTTAATTATCTCAATTTTTGCTATATTTTCTAAGCAGCCCAGAGTCCACTGAGCTGGGCACCAAAATAAGTTTTAAAAGGGACAGCAAAAAGATATTGCAACCACATGAAATAAAAATGTACAAGGTATCTTTAGAGTTTGTTGTCCATTAGCTGTAGCATCTACGTAAAAAAAGAAATTGATCCCTTCATGAAATCTGGTCTTTTCTGGACCTCTTCAAACTTACCCAAGTGAAGATAAATGCACCCCTTTTCCTCTGATTCAACTCTGCTGTATCTGTGCCTGAATAAATTTATATTATAGTTCTACTGCCATCCAGTGAGAAGATTTCCTTAGTCGACGTGTCTTACATATATGGCAATTGACTAAGAAAAGAGAGAGCTTTAAGAAATCGGGATACAAAAACACCTTCTCTTCACTCCTAGGCTTTTCAAAATCTGTTGCGGTTCACTTAAGAGTAGAGTTAGAAAGGCCAAATCTGTAATATTTTGTGTAATTGAAAAATAATGTTCCAAGGGAGGATAGTTAGGTAACAAAACAGCACCACTTAGACTTAAGAAGAAGGCATAAAAGAATCTTCCCTTTTTCAGAAAAAAAAAAATCAAGAATGCTTAAACCATGAAGGGAAATACATGTAACAAAGTGTATTATACTGATTATTCTTAGCAATAATATATTTTTTATTAACTGGGAGAAAATAGAAAGCATCATAGACAGTATTCGCCCAGCTTGGTTAACCAAGATTGAGCAAATTCACATATATTAGGTATATATTAGCAGTCAGTTCTAACTTGGCTACTCTTAACCTTGATTAGGTTTTCTGAAAGAGGAGGAGGAGGAGGAGGGTGGGGAAGAGGAAGAGGAAGAAGAAGAGGAAGGAGGAGGAGGAGGAGGAGCAGTTGTTCTCTCCTCTCTCACTGCAAGTGTTCTGCTGAGTGCCAAAACAAATTGAATATTGACTAAATGGGGGAAGAGAGATACCCTCTCTTGTTACTGTCTTATTCTTAACAGCATTTGATCGTGTTCATCTTTGGTTAAGGTCTCCTTCCAAACATCATCCTCTGATTTTCTCTGATTATTTGACCAATTGGTGCCATGTCCAGGAGGCAATTTTCAGGAAGCCAAATTGATCTACTTATATGATGCGGCAGGAAATCAGACCGTCCCGATTTCATGGGTCTTGATCGAAAAATTTCCAGGCTGGAGAAGAAGCATGCTCTTTTCACTAGTTTTCCATTGTCTGAAAACAAATTAACATTTTAATACAACTAAGCAAAGTCCAGAAATATTGTCTACATGAAATGAAAAGCGATGAAGCAATGTTGTTGGCTGGAACAGTGTCTGTCCCGTCCCCCATCCCCCCCTCAAGTTGATAGAGATCAGAGGATATTACAATCGTCCCCTAAAAGAGGTAGAGTGAAATAGGAGAAGGAAGGAAGCAGCAGAAGAAGAAAGAAGCCACTGGAGGGGGCTGCTGGACTGATGGCAGACTTCCCCTCCCTCCCTCCTTGGTCTCTGCTCTCTATCCATCCAACTTTCTTTTCCTGGTAATTCCCTAGAAATCATATTTCTCACTGCTTATTTTATTGTTCTATGATCTTACTTTTATTTTTCATTTCTTCCCTTCTATTGTCCTAAGCTCGCTAGAGTCAAGTCTCCAAAGTGAGCTAGATGACAAATATATATTAATAAACAAACAAACAGGGTTGAGTCTTAGGATCAGGAAAATTTGAGTCCTCCTCATCCTACAGAGCAGAATCAGACAACTCCCTGCAGCCACCACGGCCAATTCGCCCCAGGACAATTCAACAATTCAATATAATTATTTAAAATAATTAAAAATATATATTTTAATGTTAGTCATTCACAATTTCTTTTGTCTGTCCTTTGGCATCCTTTCTTTAACGACTCTGTTCCAATATTTCTTCGATATTGGTGTAACTTTTGTCCCACGGTGAGTTGGCTGTGGTGAGCTGTCATACAGAGATGGTCACAGAATCTTGGGGGTGGGGGGCATAGTTATCATTGATAACCTCAATACTAAATATCTCCAGCCAAACAAGGAACAATGGATGGAAACTGAACAATTCAACCTAGATTCAACCTAGGAATAAGGAGAAATGTCCTGAGAGGGAGGACAATCCACTGATGGAACAGAAGTTGCCTTCAGAGGTTGTGGAAGCTTCATCCCCGGAGGCTTTCAAGAAGAGACTGGGCTGCCCTCTGTCAGAATGGTGCAAGGACTCCTGCTGGGGCAGGGGGTTGGACTAGATGACCTACAAGGTCCCTTCCAGCTCTGTTATTCTGTTCTGTAAGAGTATAAAGGTAAAACTCCTTCTTGGGAAGAAACAGGATGATTGTCCTTGATTCAACCCTGTTCCAAAGATTGAGCACCATTTTTATTAGAGTTTGTACTTCCTTGAACTACCATGTCAAAAGGCTGCTGTTTTATTGGGATATAAGAAGCAATTCTAATGGGAATCAACAAGGCCCTTTTTGCTAAGTTGCATTAGGGCTTATAAAGAATCTCTCAAGTAGCTTTATTTCCTTGTTCCTTTTGAGTTAAATGATTAGAGCTACTACTTCTGTATAATCTTTAATTAATGAGAAGGGCTTGAGCCTGGAGCAAAGCTGGTACTCGGAGAGAAAGAGGTTTCTAAGAGAAGGTAGCAGGAGGGCATTCCACATTGCAGCCCAAATTGTTCCATCTCAATGCGCCAACCTATACCCCAAATTCTCCCTTCTGTCCCTTTATCCCCAAATCTAGCATCTTCCGTGGTTTTTTTTATACAGCCAGACATCTTAAATCTTAATAATATCCTGGTTGCTCCCTCCCTCCCTCTCTCTGTTTGTGTGTGCAAATCTGTCTGTCTGGCTGTCTATGTCCATGACAGATATTCCTCTCTAAGTATAAGCTTTGAGACTTGTGCACCAAAGGATTACATGTTATTTTAATTGTTTAATTGGCATGTGACCCTTTGACCTCATCACCAAGGGGTGGTCTTCTCCTCCTCTTCGTCCTCCTCCTCCTCCTCCTCCTTCTTCTTCCTTGTTCTTATTCTTATCATTGTCCCCCTCCTTCTTCCCTCCTTCTCCTCCTCTGCTTCGTCCTCCTTATTCTTATTTTCCTTCCCCTTCTTCCTTCTCCCCTCCGCCTCCTCTGATTTCTCCCCTCCTCCCCCCTTCTTCTGCTCCTTCTTCCTTCTTTCCTCCTCCTCCTCATCCCAATTTTGAGAGTTGGAGTGCATTTCTGCATTTCTCCATGTGGAAATCAAATCTGAATGAAGTTCCAGCATTGCTTTTCCAGCAACAGAAAAATCAGATGGAGAGAGAGAGAAAAAGGCTACTTCCTCTTGTACACATCAGATTAAATGTTATGCATCCGCTCTAAACATTTTCCATTATCTTTTATTACCTTCTGTGAGATGAAAGAAGCAGAAAAGATTCTTCGAGAGACCAATTCACGTACCGTGGCCCCTTTCTACCTGAAAGCACTTTTGGTTCTCCTGGATGGAAGCAAAGATTGGTAAAGTTTGGAGACACTAAATCAACCCCTGCTTTAAGAAGAATGAGATGGTTGTACTTCATCCAATGAACCACCTGACAGCATCTCTTTGGGGATGTGATTTATAGGAACACAGCTGCCTTGTTACAATTGTGTTTGAAATTGTGGCTCCTTGGTGGCCATTTTGTTCTTGTCAAGGCTATGAATTATTATATCGCATTCCCTGCGAAATGATTGCTCAGAGGGACAGCAATCTGGTAACCTGGCCTGATAAATTAAAAATGAGTGCAGTGCACTCAGAGGGAGACCCAACTACATATTACACACCTTCCGTGCAATGCAGCTGCCAAGGGGAAACAAGACATTAAGAAAACTCGGGGTCCACAGTCCAATATTTTCTTAATTATCTCTTCATCTGGTGGTATTTGTTCAGTATCAAGTGGGCAATTGAGCACCTTTCTAAGGAGAACAAAAGAATTGAACCATTGAAACAACTTTTTGTCAGGTTTCCAAGTGATGAAATCCATTTAAAAAGAAAAGAGCAAAGTCCATCTTCCAAAACAATTTCTTTTATTTAGGAAAGCATCAAATTGACAAAGTCTGTTGTAATTCCACAACCTGGAATTGCTCCACATAATATTGGAAATTAGAAACACCCAACAAGAGTTACATTCCCCAATAGAAGTAAATCAACGTTTGCCTGGTGTCATCAATCTCCACCTCCAGGTCTCAGCAGGGTCAGCTTTCATTCCCACGGGAAGAAGAACCACCTAGCCTAAAGAACTCTCTCTATCTCCACTCCTCCCACCTTAGGAATGTGGCAAGCCAAAACCCTTCCCCCCATGGCCAGCAAAGAGAAAGAAAGAAAAGGAATATATATAAGGCTAAATAAAATGGCTACGTATATGTCAATTTCAGGCTTGACACTTTTACTAAGAATATTTAGGAACGCTGCATGGGTCCAGGATTTGAGAGGTATCCATTTATCTATATCTATTTATCTAGCTATCTATCACCTGGAAATAAGGAGAAATTTCCTGACAGTGAGAACAATCAACCAATGGAACAGCTTGTCTTCTGAAGTTGTGGGGAGTTGTTTCATCAGTTGAGACATTCAAGAAGAGATTGGACTGCATTTGTCAGAAATGGTGTAAGGTCTCCTGCTTGGGTTAGACTAGATGATATACAAGGTCCCTTCCAACTCTGTTAATCTGTTAATCTTGTTAATCTATTGATCTATCTATTATCTATTTATCTATCAATCTGTCTGTCTGTCTGTCTATATCATCTTTCTTGTCATTCAGTCATGAAGTTGTGTCCGACTCTTTGTTACCCCATGAACCACAGTATGCCGGTCCCCCATCCTCCATTGTCTTCCAGAGTTTGCTCAAATTCATGTTATTGCACAAATGACGCTATCTAATCATCTCATCCTCTGTCCTTCTTTTCGCCTTTGGCCTTATGTCTTTCCCAACATCAGGCCCTTCTCCAAGGAGTCCTCTCTTCTCATTAGCTGTCCAAAGCCTTTGAGCTTCAGCTTCAGGATCTGTCCCTCGAAAGGACAGTCAGGGCTGGTTTCCTTTAGGATTGACTGAGTGGATTCTCCTTGCACTCCAAGGAACTCTCAAGAGTCTTGTCCAACACCAGAATTCGAAAGCCTCAATTCTTCAGCGCTCAACTTTCCTTACACTCCAACTCTCACAACCATGTGTTACTACTGGGAAAACCATAGTGTTGATAATAGAATAGAATATGGAATAAAATAGAATATGGAATGGAATGGAATGGAATGGAATAGAATAGAATAGAATAGAATAGAATAGAATAGAATAGAATAGAATAGAAT
>NW_020769426.1:0-11342 GCF_900518735.1 Pseudonaja textilis | reverse complement strand
TTATTATTATTATTATTATTATTATTATTATTATTATTATTATTATTATTATTATGGTTGTTGTTGTTGTTGTTGTTATTGTTGTTGTTGTTGTTATTTACTAAAAATAAGCACTTGCGCTTGATAAAGAGTGTCTATAGAATAAGTTGGGAAAGGTTGTTCATGTGTATAAACGCTTCTTTTCCTAAGAAAGATTGCAACATCGAACTATATTAAATAAACTATGACACAGATCTCCGGAGACCCAAACTCATTATTTAAGATCTTCAGTTTGAACTTTTAGAATGAAACATCTGGGTACCACTTCAATTCAAAAGAATATTTGGGCAAAGGCTCAGGAAAACCAATTCATGAAGCTCATCCCAGCCCTTTTAACTCCAGCTTCTTTTAACTCCAATCAATAAAAGCCAATTTTCAGGTACAGATGATCTCCCTCGATCCTCCTAAGCATTTAAACCTGGCTTGAAACAATATCTCCTTCCCTTTATAGCCCCTCTGTACCTTCTGGGTTTTAATCATCTTACTTTATGAACAGGTTTGAGAGATAGAAAAATTAGATGAGAGAGAGATGAGAGGGAGTGATCGAGGGAGGGAATAAGGAAGGAAGAAAGGAAGAGGAGGAGGAGGAGGGAGGGGGGAGGGAGGGGGAAAGAAAGGAGGAAGAGGAAAGGAGGAAAGAGAGGAGGAAGCGGGAAAGAAGATTAATGGAATAAACTTTAGTCAAGTGAACTTTAATTGACTAGATTCTTTTGTGTATATGGTCCTGATCCTTTGCACTTGATGCTTCCATTATTTATTGTTATTCCAGAAAAGTTTGCATTGAATCATTTAATTATTGTCCCATTCCTTTCCCTTGGCCTTCGGAACTGCTTTAGTGGGCTTTTAAAACAATGCAGGTAATTGATTGCCTTATATAACTAGAGTGCTATTAAAGCTAATAAATCTCTGGAGAGGAATACCTTACTTTAGCAACGATCAGCAAATGAACGGTAATTTTTTAGTATAAATTTGACTTTTTTAAAAAAGCAGAAATAGAGGTAAATAGAAGATTATGCCTCTATGTATGAGTTGAAATTGGAGAACAGGGCTCCCCGATTTTAATTATCTTGGCTGCTGCAATTGCATAATCTATGGATGATCTTTGACCTCATCTCCCGTTGCAAATGTTTATTTTGATTTGGGATATTATTTGTTACTGCAGATGTGGCTTGGTATTAAATAAATTGTAATATTTGCATCTATCAAATCAAATCAAGTGTATAACAGTCAAAGACCAGAGACCAAACAACCATCACATTTCAGCACTTCATACAGATTTTCCCATGGTGGTGCAGTGGTTAAAGTGCAGTATTGCAGGCTAATCTAATTCACTGCCCGCTGCCAGCAGTTCGAATCTCACCAGGCTCAAGGTGGACTCAGCCTTCCATTCTTCTGAGGTCTGTAAAATGAGGACCCAGATTGTTGGGGGCAAGAGGCTGACTCCATAAACCATTTAGAGAGGTCTGTAAAGCACTATGGAGCCCCATATGTAAGTCTGTTATTTCTGGAATCTGTGGTGGCGCAGTGGTTAGAATGCAGTATTGCAGGCTGACTCTACCCACTGCCAGGCGTTCAATCCTCAACAGGACTCAAAGGTTGACTCAGCCTTCCATCCTTCCAAAGTCGGTAAAATGAGGACCCAAGTTGTTGGGGGCAAAATGCTGATTTTGTAAACCTCTTAGAGAGGGTTGTAAAGAACTGTGAAGGGTATATAAGTCTACGGGCTATTGCTGTTAGGTGTGTTGATAGTAGTGGTCTCTATCACAGCTTTTTCTAGGGAGGGGGTCTCCTTTGAGAACTGCATCATGATGAGATTAGGTAGTGAATTCTCTTTGGCTGAATAGTCATTTATCTAAACAGTTTTGATTGCTTAGGTGTTGCTGTCACATCAATGCATCTATAATGTGGCAGAATCCATGCATCAGCTTTCCAACCTCAATGATTCCCCAGAAGCAATCAATGTAGAAATCGTTAGCAGAAGGTCTGTTATCTTCTTTCCTTTCCAGAAAAATTACTCTGCTTGTCTCTTTCTAACCTGGCTCCTTGGACTTCTCATCTTTTCCTTCCTTTTGCCATTCCACTGTCTTTCTCTTTGAATCAAACCCCGGCAGTTTTGGACTTTAATAGAGACAAAGAGATTACAGGCTCCTAGCTGTACGGTGAATTAAGAAATTCATGATGCCCCTGTCCTTCCTTTCATGCAACTCCCAATCTCAGAATATGTTCTTAGAACATGGAATAACAGAATGGGAAAGGTGAGGTTAGAGATCCCTTGAATGCAACAGTAGTCTCAAGAATAATAGAATAACAGAGTTGGAAGGCACCTTAGAGGTCTTCTAGTCCAACCCCCTGCTGGAGCAGGAGACACTATATGAGTTCAGACACATGGCTGTCCAGTGTCTCTGGAAAGCTTCCAATGTTGGAGCACCTACAACTTCTGGAGACAAGTTGTTCCACTGGTTAGTTGTCCTCACTGTTAGGAAATTTCTCCTTAGTTCTAGGTTTTTTCTCTCCTTCATTAATTTTCATCCAATGTTTCTTGTCTTGCTTTCTGGTGCTTTGGAAAATAGTTTGCCCCCTTCTTCTCTGTGGCAGCCTCTTAAATATTGGAACTCCTCATGCAAGAAGCTTCTTGGATGCGAAGCAAAACATTTTCAAAAGGGAAAAAAACCAAGAAAGTCCAGCGGCCTTTTGGAAAAAGCACATTTGGGACTCCCATTGATGGTCAGACTTTCCAGCACTTAAACCTCTAAATAGAAACAATCCTTGGTTCTATTTATTGAAAAAGGTATCATTTTCTTAGAAGTCAAGTGTATTGCAGTAATGCATGGCCAGGACTAAGAATCACATGCCAAAATCCCTAAGTTCAATTTTTCCTTCCCTTAATTGCCTTCCATCGCTGACTCCCCCCTTTAACCAATCAGGTTCAATCAAGATGTTTTCAGAGCAGTCAATCAAGCCTAGGTTGGTATGCAGCTGCATTTTTCTCCCAGACAGGCAACCCTGAGGTAGCATCTCAGGGAGATACAGAAGTTACTTTTGCCTTCCTCCAAGCATCCTCTCTTCCATCCACCATCCCCGGAGTTCATGGCAGACTGTGACCGCATGATAATGTAGAAAGTTAGTCTAACCCCTCCAAGAAGAATGAATTATTTTAGGAAATATTAAAAAGGCAGAATATCATATTTCCCCTAAAAGAGAAATAGAAGTCTTAAGAGAGACAGAAACTCAGCTCCTTACCCCCAGCAGATATCTGGTGCCCATTGAGAAGGACTGGGCCAGCCTATCTAAAGACAAAAGACTTCCAGCTCCAGGGTGATGGGATTAAGACATGGTGACCCTCCAGGACGTGATAGGATTCTCTATCAGCAGGACTCACTGTATTGCAAAATCTCCTAAGGACATTGCATCACCCTCCAGGCTTCAACCAAACTTGATTCAGACCAACATGATCCCACCTGGTCCCATGGGAGTCTCATTACAGCCCACAGAATACATTTCGTGCACAGGAACAGGAAGCTCAAGGGCAAGGCCCAAGAAAGGGTATAAATAACCCTCACTTCCACTCCATGGGGTCAGCTGCCCAGGACCTCAAACCCACATGGTCCTGTCCATTAATAAGCCATCTTTCCAATCAGCCTCCATGTTTTCAGTATCTCTCTTCCCACTTGGAACTGAACTAGATGGATATTTCTTCCCACAGGAACAAAGAATGCAAGCAAGCTAAGTGGCAGTTGACACCAACACTGACAGAGGAAGCTACTTGTGTATGAACACTTAAGATGTTACCTAGTTGAGTGATGAAACATCTGCAAGAAAACAACCAAACTCAGAGAGCACCAAGGACTCCACGGTTAAAATTAAAGCTTGTGTGAGAAGAGAACAAATGCAACGGTATGATGTTAATAATGACAGTGGATGTTTTCCAACTGTAGTCATGAGCAGTTGGCCTGTTTGTTTCCATAGGCTATTGGTAACATCCTTTCCCAGTAGGATTTTACAGCAAAGCATGGCTTCATTTATTGTTAAGCTATCTTTCTAGATAGTTGAATTTCCAGCCAGAAGTATAGTCATACTTCACTGAGCTAATTCTTAATAATTGTCATGAGTCGAAGAAAAAAGTTTCTTCCATCACCTTTCCATTAATGAGAAACATAAAGCTTTGGGGACGTGGCTTTCAATCATATGATAATGAACCTAGACAGATCACCCTGGAATCCTTCTCCAGATTCCGAATTTCAGAGTGCAAAGAATTTTGGGTTATAGGAGGCAAAACTGTAACTTCTACGCTGGCAGTGGGAAATTTTTCTTCCATGACACAACAAACCCAAGAAAACTGACCCATCTAGGAGCAGAGAAGACAGTGACTGAGGATTCTGGAGATATGTCTCTGAGATGTTCCTTCCATTCCCCACTGGGCATTTTATGATACGGTTCCTTCAGACCACAGGGGCATTTTAGATGTTCAGTTCTCTTGGACTGGTTTCCACAATTCTCTCTTTCTCTGCAAACAGTAGATTATTCCTGCAAACATTTTCAGCATGAAAGAAGAATTTTAGAGAGCTGTGGTGGCACAGTGGTTAGAATGCAGTAGTACAAGCTATTTCTGCTGACTGCCAGCTGCTTGCAATTTGGCAGTTCAAATCTCACTAGGCTCAAGGTTGATTCAGCCTTCCATCCCTCCGAGATCGGTAAAATGAGGACCCAGTTTGTTGAGGACAATATGTTGACTCTGTAAACCGCTTAGAGAGGGCTGTAAAGCACTGTGAAGCGGTATGTAAGTCTAAGTGCTATTGCTATTGCTATTAAAGGAAAGGGGAAATAGATTATCCACTGTGGGAGGTCCTAGGTGCTCTCCAAGGTTGGCTGTTTCCTTGCAGATGTTTCATTACTAAACTAAGTAAATTCATCAGGGCTAAAAAGAAGTTGCATTTTTTTATATACTAGTGGCTTGCCCTATCAGTGTTGGTGGGGTATTTTGGGTATTGGGGTTTGCAGAGTGGAGAACAGAGGTGGTATTCAGCAGGCTCTGATCAGTTCTGGAGAGCTGGTAGTGGAAATTTTGAGTAGTTTGAAGAACCAGCAAATCCCGCCTCTTAGTGGAGATTCTACAGTCTCCTTCCCCTGCCACGCCCACCAAGCCACACCCACAGAACCAGTAGTAAAAAAATTTGAATCCCTTCACTGGTGGAGAAGAGGAGAAGGAAGAGGACTGTGGGGTCCTTAGTACTCTGAACTTGGATGTTTTCATGCCGAAGCTTCATGACCCTACAAGGTGACATCATCAGCGCTAGAAGAGAGAAGTTTTGCAGACAGGAGGGGGAGGAGGGGGAGGAGGAAGAGGAGGAGGAGGAGAAGGAGGAATGTGTGATCCTTGGTACTCTCTGAACTTGGTTTTTTGCAGATGCTTCATGACTCCACTAAGTAACATCATCGCTGCTAAAAGGGCCCTGTCTCTGTAGGGCAACACACTTGGATAAAAGCAGATAACAAACCCCACTCCCTTCTAGCACTGATGATGTTACCTAGTTTGGTAAGGAAATGTCTGCAAGGAAACCACCAAACTCTGAGAGCACCAAGGACCCTACAACAGTCTGACATGGCAGCCAGACCGTGGTGTGACATAACCATCCTCTGAACATCCACCTGCTGACCTAAATAAGCGAAGTTTCTGACAGCTAAAGGAATGGAAGCCTTTCATTTTCTTTCTGAGATCAGAACAAAAGTTCACTTTTAAATGCATGCACGCAAACTTGGAATACATCTACAAATTTATCTCTGCACAACACCAGCACCAAACTGCCAAAATGCAATTAACACAGACTTTCCCCTCTTTCATTCCTGTGGGCAAATATTATCCCCCCCGCCTTCATTCAATAGCTCTCATTAAAGGGAGTTTTCTATAGGAAATCTCATATTTCCTATATCTCTAATAATCCCTCGTTAAAATGGGGTTTCTATAGGAACAAATTACATCTGTTGCTCCATATTCATCATAGATGTCTTCAAACAGGAGAGAAAAGATTAAGGCAGAGAGAGGAAAAAATAATAATAATCCTAACCCTCTATTCCATTTCTGGCTGTGATGAAAAATAAAATCTAATGATATTTAAACACAACCGTTAAGTTTCCTTCACCTTTTTTTCTCTCTCTCTCTCATTCTCCCAGCAAGCCCCTAAAATCAAAACTTTATGAACAAAGGAAAATTAGGACCTGGTTCACATAAAATAAACCCTGCTGATCAAATCCCTCCTTGGCTAGTGCCTTAAAGGGCAAGAAACAGGAATTCAAATACATTCCACATATAATTGTAAAGAAAGAGCCTGTCCTTGAGCTTTGGAGCTAAAAAAGGAGACACTATCTGAAGAGCCATTATAAGCCATTTGTGCCCTTTGAAGGGAGAGTCACAAAGAAGGTTTTCCCCCCCTACTATTATCCTGGTTAGATTTGTTGCACTTTTGCAAGAAAGAAATGGAGTTTGAAGAATGCTTTAAAATTAGGGGTGGGTTACATCTTGGGAACTAGGTAGCACACGTAATACTGTGGGGGTATAGACAATTGAAATAAGTTGGTTTGGCAAAAGTTGGTTCATTCCAACAACTCTCTGACTCTCTGTGCTAATTTTGTTCTAACTGATGAAGTTGCTTAGATGAGCAATCTCAGATTAGCAAAGTGGGTCCAGTTGTCATGATTCAAGCTTTAGGCACGTTTACCTGGGAAAATTTAGCAGTGGCATCATCTTGTGCTATTGAACAGTTCAATGACTGAAATGCTTTTAGAATTCATGCCTTTAGCAAAACAGTAGATTCAAGGTTACCTAGTGTTAGTCTCTTATCTCTGTCCACAGCGAAGTACCAATTCAGCTTGTTAGAATAACAATTAGAGAGTTGGCATTTCTCCAACATCAAAGCTTCTACCTTACTTTCAAAGAATATACCTGTAGCATCTTTATCCTTTGAAAAGTGTCTCATCTCCTTTTTTGTTAGGTTGTATCTTTATTGGTTGTAGAAAATAGAATAGAACAGAACAGAACAGAACAGAATAGAGTAGAATAGAATAGAATTATGTTCCATTCCATTCATTTTCTATTCTATTATATTCTTTTTCTTCTTTTGATGCTTGTTCATTCTGGAAACTTCTCAGGTGAATAAAATAAATCCTGAAAACAGATCCATGTAAATTAAATGCCTCATTGGCTTCAGAACCAGGCATGTTAAATTCATGATAATACCCTTAATACCCATCAAAAGAAATATTTAATGGTGTACCTGGCTATAGTTATTATAAGATAGACACATTTAGGAACACCTGGGAGAAATGGGGAGAGAGCAGAACTTCTGGTATTTAGATAAATGAAAAGACATCCAGTTTATTCATTTCCTTGTCGAAGAAAAGCAAAAGAGAGCATCTTGTGTCTTTTCAACTAAAAATATATCAGACAAATATCATCCTCTGATCTTGTGCTTAATTTTAATGTCAAAATACAGCATTATTGCTCTAAGAGATAAACACATCAATTTGCAACAAAATTGACACACAATTTGAAAAAAATGTCCAAATACATCTGCACACTCTAAATTGAAGGTGATTTGTAGGTGCTAATTTCGGAGAGCTCAACGTAGTGTCTGTAGCCAGATTGCAGAATGGTAGATCTCTGAGTGAATCTGTGATTTTTGTGAGCAACTCAATCTGCCTGCCTGCCTGCCTGCTTTGCCTGATTTGGGGTAAAAGTTGCTCTTTTTATTAAAAAAAACCCAATATTTAGATAAATATTTACAATATTTACATACAAGCCATGCCCAGCCAGTCATGTAACCACCAAGCCAGGCCCAGTCAGCAAGCCACACCCACCCAGTCACATGACCACAAAGTCACACTCACAAATTAGGCCACACCCACATAACTGGTTGTTAAGAAATTTGTATCCCACCCTTGGCCAGCCTCCATTGATTTTTTATTTCCTCCTGTCCTGGAACCAGGCTGGATTTTTCTTCCAATGGATGGATGGATGGATGGATGGATGGATGTAAGAAGGAAGGGATGGAGGTAGAGGGGAAGGAGGGAAGGAAGGAAGGAAGGAAGGAAGGAAGGAAGGAAGGAAGGAAGGAAGGAAAAAAAAGGAGAAGGAATCAGTCTTCCCAAGAATAAAAGACTCTGTGTGCATTTTTAATATCACCATAGGAGTCGGTACAAAAGATCTAGGAAAGGAATAGGAGGGTGTCCCCAAATAAGCCTTAATAGAACATTTAATTGCCCTCATCCATCTAAAAGAAAGAGAATGGGTCTCAGTTTGGGACCACCAGAAAAATTAAGCTGAACCATCTTTCAGCGCTGAGATTAATCACTCATGTGTCAGCACCTTCCCTGGCTAACCCTATCACCACAATTGCCTGAGACAGATTTTAAAAGATTGCAACACTACTTTTTTTTTTTTTGCTTTTTCCATCATCAGTGCATGGCTGGAGCCACATCCCATGGCTCAAGAGCATCAAAGACTTGTGATTAAAATAGATCAACGTTTGCGGAGCCTCAAAGACAAGATCAAAATCAGAAATCAATAGAGGAATTAGTTTTCATAGCTCTTTTAAATAGATGCACACTAGCGAGTATTTCCCACTAAGAACTGTACAAAGCTGAAAACTCCTGGGTCACTTTATGATGCATTTTCTCCACTGTTCTTTTTACTCAGTGATTTAACTGAAAAACTGTGCACTCAGACCACTTGCTTCATACCTAACCAAGCAGCCACTACACATGTGTATCCCGACGGTGCTATTCTCAAGAGGCAACTGGACTTTCTGGTTTTTCTTTGAAGATGTTTTGCTTCTAAGATTTCAGCAAGTCATTTGACAAAATAGACCACACCTACTTCTTAGTAAGCTAGAAAAGAGTGGAATAGATAGCACCCCCACTAGATGGATTTGCAACTGGCTGGCAAACCGTACTCAACGAGTAGTCCTTAATGGGTCTAAGTCTACATGGAGGGAAGTAAGCAGTGGGGTGCCACAAGGTTCCGTCTTAGGCCCAGGACTCTTCAATATCTTCACTAATGACTTAGACGAGGGAATTGAAGGGGAACTAACCAGATTTGCAGATGATACTAAGCTGCCATGAATAGCTAACACCCAAAAAGAAAAGCTGAAGATCCAGATGGATCCTGACAGACTAGAACCCTGGGCCATATCTAACCAAATGAAATTCAATATAGAGAAAAGTAAAGTCCTACACTTAGGCAGGAAAAACCAAAAGGACACATATAGACCGGGTGAAACCAGGCTCAATAGCAGTAACTGTGAGACTGATCTTAGGGTTAGGGTTAGGCTTAGGGTTAGGCTTAGGGTTTAGGGTTAGGGTTTAGGGTTTAGGGTTTAGGGTTAGGGGTTAGGGGTTAGAGTTAGGCTTAGGCTTAGGCTTAGGGCTAGGCTTAGGGTTAGGGGTTAGGGGTTAGGCTTAGGGTTAGGGCTAGGGTAGGGGTGGGCAAACTACAGCCCACGGGCCACATACGGCCCGTTGGTCATTTTAATACGGCCCGCCTCTGAAAAAAAATATTCCCCTCTGAAAAAAAAATCGGGGCCGGCCAAAAGAGACCCCGTGCCACATGCCAAAAAATCGCACACACAACACAGAGCTGGGCAGCCGCTTCCCTGGTGGCGGGGCCGAGGTCGCCGCCCAGTGAACGCCCACTGCTTTCCCTCGCCAGGGCCGGGCGGTGTTGTGTTGCCCTGCGCCGCATGGCCCCCGCCAGGCAGCGCGCTTCTCGGCTGGTCTCCTCCTCCTCAGCCATACAGAACAAACAGGCAGAGGAGGAGGAGACCAGCCAGCTGGTTGGGGGAAGCTTTCTATGCCAAAGAGGCAGCTACTAATCTCCAGCTTTGCTCCGCTTCTCCAATGGTTCGGCACCACCCTGTTCTATGTGCCGGCTGTTCGGACTTGCTGGGCCTGACACATAGAACAGGGCGGCGCCGGATGTTGGAGAAGCAGAGCGGAGCCGGAGATCATTAGCCGCCTCTTTCGCAGCACAAGAAGCCTCCCCCAACTGGCCAGCTGCTCTCCTCCTTCTAGGAACCCTAACCCTAACCCTAACCCTAACCCTGTTTGTTCTGTATGGCCGAGTAGGAGGAGACCAGCCGGCTGGTTGGGGGAAGCTTTCTGCGCCGAAAGAGGCAGCTACTAATCTCCGGCTTTGCTCCGCTTCTCCAATGGTCCGGCACCATCCTGTTCTATGAGCCGGCTGCTCGGACTTCCTGGACCTGACACATAGAACAGAGCATGCTGCAGGCATCTCGCGACAAGCCCCAGGACATGTGGTCACCTGCTGGCTGGCCAGACCAGGCCGGGCTGGAAGAGGCACGTTCTCCAGGAGAAGGAAGTAAGCGTGCTCCGGGAGGGCGGGTGCCGGGCAGGTGGGCGGATGTTCCAGGACCACTTAAAGGTCAACTTTAAGAGTGCCCCCATGGAAGAAGCCAAGCAAACGTAGCGGCGGCAGGGGTGACGGGGCATGTGTGTCCCTCCACAAGGAGTATGAAGGGAGGCAGACACTGCACCTCTCAGGAAAAAAGTAGGTGCCAAAGCCCTGGCTGTCACCTGGGAGGGGACCGTGGAGGGACCCATCACATGCCCTTGTTGCCCCCGCTGCCACCAACTCATTGCTGGAAGAGGTGTAGCCCCTGAATACACGAGAAGTTTTAGATTCATCCAAGGATGATGCCATTATAAAGAGGAAAATTTTTTCCCAAAACAACCACCCGAGTGTTTTTAAACAAAGAAAAAAGATTTCCCAAAAGATCCAAAGTCACCAAACAATCCAGATAGACTATTTCTTTTAGCACTTTTTTCCTTCTTCCATTTCTTTTTCTGGGGTTGCTATTAAATCACAAAGTTCCAATTAAAATATGTCTTTTTGAAGTCTTATTAATGTTCAAATGGCTCTTTAAAATTCTAGGCAGTCTGCTCCTTATTTTCAACTTCTACTTCAATTTTTTTCCTCTCCCTTCCCACTCACAGCAAAAGAAAAAATTTTCTTTAAATATTTAGAAATCCATATCCCTTTGGCATTAGCATAGTCTTTAGCATTTAGCATACCTTCAATGCGGGTTTTCCGATTTTTCTCAAAGCTGTTCGTTTGGAAGGAGATTGAACATACAGACATACATACATACATAAATACAGGCAGGCAGATAAGACAGAATGGATGGAGAGAGAAAGAGTTCATATATATACATTAAACTCTTTCTCTCTCCATCCATTCTGCTTATATGCCTGCCTGTCGACCTCTAATCCATTTGTTTGTTTGTCTATCTATA
>NW_020769425.1:2155582-2187889 GCF_900518735.1 Pseudonaja textilis | reverse complement strand
TATATATCTACCCCTACACATACATAACACACATATACAGATACTACATATACACATACATATACCCTGTTTCCCCCAAAATACAACCTACCCTGAAAGTAAGTCCTAGCTTGATTTTTATACACGGGCCCAATATAAGCCCTACCCCCCAAAATAAGCCCTAATTAAGATTCCACCCACTCCAGAGTGGATGGGTAAAAATTAAGCTAGGGTGGGGATTGGGGTGGTGGTGGAGCTGCCCTACTACTACTACTTTGGACAGTTGTCGCACACCCTGACACCTGCCTTACTGGCCCATTTCTTCTGCAGCCAGTAAGGTTGGCAAGGCTTTCCTGAAGGCCTCTGTAGCTGGTAACAAAGCTCCAGATCGATCTAGAGCTCTGTTACTGGCTGCAGAGGCCTTCAGGAAAGCCTTGCCAGCTGCAGAAGAAGTTCTTGAAGGCCTCTGACAGTGAGAAGGAGGCCGGGGACGATGCGCACAAGTGAGGGTAGTT
This sequence comes from Pseudonaja textilis, assembly GCF_900518735.1. The sequence continues at coordinate 2,187,395 of NW_020769425.1, read as the reverse complement.
AGTGGATGACATCCCCCCAAAATAAGACCTGGTGACTTTTTTGGTGGCAAAATATATATATATATATATATAAGACAGGGTCTTATTTTGGGAGAAACAGGGCACATATATCTACACCCAAACATATATATGCATATATTATTAATCATTGTCCATTTTGGACACTGTCCATTGTCCAGAGCAGAAAAAAGAAACTTGAGCGTTCCCAAGGTTGATGCTACATGGAACAAAACTGTGATTGAATCTGGGTTTTCTGCTTCGGACATCACGAAGCCGCGTTCCAGAAGCTAACAAGGAAAATAGGTCGTGAACAGGATGTGTAACATTCCAGACAATCCTGCAGACAGAAGGTTGGAAAAGGCGATCACATGACACCGGAACACTACATCTATCATAAACAGGAGTCAGTTGCCAAGTGTCTGAATGTGATAGAAACCAACATTCCCTCAAAATTGTGGGCAAAACCAGTACTCCTTTGTGACATATTTACTACTGCGATTTTGGCAGAAAAGCATGGACATCTGTTCCTAAATGTGGTCCTTCCAAAGTGATGAAATATGCATCATTGTTTGATGATGCAAGCTCCAACCTTTGATTCTTGCATAACGATGTTGCATACAAGCGTTTTACGCTGTACCATTACATGCCCCAGAAGTACATTCTTTTCTTAGAAGAACTGCAGAAATGTTGTTGAAATGCTTGACTGGGTTTTGCATGTGAAATATTAGTACTGCCTTTATAAAGCCTTGGTAAGATGACACTTAGAATATTGCATCCAATTTTGGTTATGATACTATAAAAAAGATGTAGGGACTTTGGAAAGAGAGCAGAGTTGCGTGTTGAGTCCCTTACTCTATACTCTTTATGTGAATGACTGCATTCCCACTCATGCTAGTAATACTATTGCTAAATTTGCAGATGATATAACAGCGGGGGGGACTCATCTCCGTGGGGATGAGTCTGCCTACTGAGATGCGGTAGACCGGTTGCTTTTGTGGTTTGCAGACAATAACTTGGTCCTCAATACCAATAAGACCAAGGACCGAGTGGAGCAAGTGGGCAGTTTTAAGTTTCTGGGTGTTACCCTAAAAGAGGACCTGACCTGGGGTGCTCACATTGAAGCCCTGGTCAAAAGGGCCCAGCAGAAATTATACTACCTGAGACTTCTCAGGAAACAACAACTGGATGAAAAACTGCTGGTGACCTTCTACCGCTGCACCAGAGAGAGTATCTTAATTTATTGCACCTCTGTATGGTTTGCCAATTGCACAGGGGCAGATAGGAAAGCGCTCCAGAGGGTTAATTCATTGCCCAGAAGATCATGGGTTGCCCTCTCCCCTCTTTGGAAGAGCTTTATAGCTCCCGCAGCCTTAAGAAAGTTCAAAACATTCTCAAAGATCCATCTCATCCTGGGCACCCTTTTTTTGAACTATTACCATCTGGCAGACGGTGCAGAATAATAAAAACAAGGACAAATAGGCTGAAAAACAGCTTCTATCCCAGGGCAGTAGCTCTTTTGAATCCTGCTATGTAATGCAGTGTTGATGTGGTGTCGGGTTTTCAGTTCATTGTGTGGAGTGTGAAGGATGTGTGTTTGTGTTTATTTTCATGATCATGATGTGCACTGAAGATGGTGTTTGATTGAGGTGCAGTGACAATAAAGTAAACTAAAATAAACAGAGAAGAACAACAACGATGATTGGGGATGATTAGGGGATGATTTGGTAAGTCTAGTCTAGAGAAAAGAAGGACTACAGGAGACATGATGGCAGTCATCCAATATTTGAGGGGTTGCCACAAAGAAGAGGTAGTCAAACTATTCTCCAAAGCACCAGAAGGCAGGACAAGAAGCAATGGATGGAAATTAATCAAGGAGAGAAGTGACTTGGAACTTCCTAACAGTGAGGACAATTAACCAGTGAAACGACCTTCAGAAATTGTAGTTGCTCATCTCTGGAGGCTTTTAAGAAGAGACTGGACAGTCATTTGTCTATAATGGCATAGGGTCTCCTGTTTGAGCAGGGGGTTGGACTAGAAGACCTCCAAGGTCCCTTCCAATCAGTGGTGGGATTCAGCCAGTTCGTACCAGTTCAGTAGAACCGGTTGTTAACTTTCTGAGCAGCTTGGTGAACTGATTATTGTAAGAAATCATTAGGGCAGAGAACCGGTTGTTAAATTATTTGAATCCCACCACTGCTTCCAAATCTGTTATTCTGTTATCTGTCTTCTAATATACCCTGCTTGTAATGTAATAAACGTAGAACCCAATTTGGCCGTCTTTAATGTCTTTTAGACTCTTGTGCTTTCGATGGAGAAATAATCCCGAACAAGAAGGAATGGCAGCTGAGCCCGTGTGCCAAATGCATCTGTCGGGATGGCTCTCTGCAGTGTTCCACCGTCTTTTGTCCACCTGCATTCTGTAATGCGGTAAGATTATGCATGCCGTCAACTTCTTTGCATTTCATTACTTTTAAAAACTGTAATTAGACGAGGCATCCTCTCGTGAGAAACTGCTGCCTGACAATTTTCTATACTGAAAATATAAATGAAAACAGGCTTACAGACCGGGCCCTATTTTACGTTTCTTAGAAGAAACGTAATTACAGCTATGGAGAGGTGCAATAAAATGAAAGAACTGGGCTCCCCTCTTCTGCTTGGCCAGAGAATTCTTCCGTTTGACTAGCTGCGTTCCCTTGCTCTGATACGGCTTGATGACATCATCAGGAAGCGCACCTGCTCAGTTGCATCCCCATAGAAATAGGGTTTTGTGGCTTGTGTGATCCTGGGCAATTGACTAATTTGAGCTTTCTTTCTTGCCTGTAATGGTCATACATTCCAGACATCACTTCCAGCTCCTCCTGTTCCTCCTCCTCTTCCCCTTCTTTTTCTTCTTCCCGTTTTCTGCCCCACTTCCCCTTCTCCTCTTCCTCCTCCCTCCCTTGTCCCCCTCTACTGCTTCCCTTCCTATCCCGTTCCCCTCCTTTTCCTCCTCCTCTTCTCCCATTCTCCCTTTCCACCTCTCCTCCCCTCCCCTTCTCCTCTTTTTCCTCCTCCCTTCCTCCTCCTCCACTCGTTTGTCCCCCTTCCCCTCCCCTCTCCTCCCTGTCCCCCCATTTCTCCTCCATCTCCTCCTCCTCTTCCTCCTTCCCTTCTCCTCTCATGTTTCTGGAGCCGTAGACTTTTACAATACTTTGAGAAAAAGTATGAGCTGTGCTGAATTTTCGAGAAGTAAGGATGGGAAGTATTTTTACCTGGCTACTATTGCTTCTCTCAAATATTGAAAGCAGTTAGAGAGAGAATACCTTTATTGTCATTGCATTCCATGAATACAATGAAATTTGAAAGCTACTCCAGCACAGTACCCCAAACACCACATCACAATCACACTATAGAGTATTTAAAATAACAACAACAACAACAATAATAATAACAACAGCAACAACAAGAACAAAAACCTAGGCTAAAACTATCTAAAACATTTAGTAAGTTAAATAGTTTAATAATGCCACTATATACATAGGACTAAATCACAAATGCACTGTTTGATTCAAGTCAATTATTGCCTTGGAAAAGAAACTGTTTCTCGGTCTATTAGTCCTCATTTTAAGACACCTATAACGTTTCCCTGATGGTAACAGTTCAAAATATGAATGACCAGGATGAGAACGGTCTGTGGAGATTTTTAGTATTCTAGAGAGAAGTCTGGTCTTCGCAATCTCTTCCAAAGAAGAAAGAGAGCAACCAATGATTTTTTGTGCTGTGTTTATAACTCTCTGGAGCATCTTCTTATCCACTACAGAGCATCCAGCATACCACACCGTTACACAGTATGCCAAAATGCTCTCGATGGTAGAATGGTAAAAAGTAACTAGCAACTTCTCACCTAGACCACTCTTTTTCAGCAGTCTCAGAAAGTGTTGGGCCTTCTTTGCAGTGGCCGTAGTGTGGACCGACCAAGTAAGGTTGTCAGAAATATGAGTTCCTAGAAATTTAAAACTATGAACTCTTTCCACACAGTCTCCATGGATATATAGTGGGAGAGGCTCTGCTTTGCATCTTCTGAAGTCTATAATCAATTATTTGGTCTTATGTTGCATCTTGATTGATTATGAGCCACCAAGTTGAGGTCAGCTTTTAGGTCCCACTTAACGAGGTAAATTTTCTTTATGAGAATTTGTCCCTAAACTTTCATCCCAACCTCCTACCTGTTGGGTTTCCTCTTCTTGCCTTTCCTACCATTGTTCCAGCATTAGGCCCTTCTCCAGAAAATCTTAAGCCCACACAGAATACCAGCAATCTATAAATACAGGTAGTCCTCGACTTACAACTGAGCCCAACATTTCTGTTGCGACGTTAAACATTTGTTAAGTGAGTTTTGCCCCATTTTTATGACCTTTCTTGCCTAGTTGTTAAATAAATCACTGCAGTTGTTAAGGGCGTAATAGGTTGTTAAGTGAATCTGGTTTCCCCATGGACTTTGCTTCTTAGAAGGTCGCAAAATGCAAAAAATTACATCCCAGAGTTTTAAAGGAGCTGGCAGAGGTATTCTCAGAACCACTGCACCATATCTTTCAAAAATCCTGGCACCCCGGAGAACTACCAGAGGACTGGAAAAGAGCTGATGTAGTTCCCGTCTTCAAAAAAAAGGGGGAAAAAAAAAACAGACCCAGGAAACTATAGACCAATCAGCCTAACATCAATACCCGGGAAGATACTGGAAAAGATAATAAAAAAACAGATCTGCCAACATCTAGAAACAAGTAAAGTAATAACTAGCAGTCAGCACGGGTTTGTTAAGAACAGATCATGCCAAACCAATCTTATTTCATTCTTCAACATAGTGACTAAATTAGTAGACCAGCAAAATACTGTGGACATAATATATTTAGATTTCAGCAAGGCATTTGACAAAGTAGACCACAACCTACTTTATGGTAAGCTAGAAAAAAGTGGGATAGATAGCACCACCACTAGATGGACTCGCAACTGGCTGACAAACCGTACTCAACGAGTAGTCCTAAATGTATCTAAGTTTACATGGAGGGAAGTAAGCAACTGGGTGCCACAAGGTTCCGTCTTAGGCCCGGTACTCTTCAATATCTTCATTGACAACTCAGATGAGGGAATAATAGAACGGGAACTTACCAAATTTGCAGATGATACTAAGCTGGCAGGAATAGCTAACACCCAAGATAATAGGCTCAAGATCCAAATGGACTGTATCTAACAAAATGAAATTCAATGTAGAGAAAAGTAAAGTCCTACACTTAGACAAAACCCCCTGAAAGTATACATATAGACTGGGTGAAACCAGGCTTAATAGCAGTAACTGTGAGAGGGATCTTGGAATCTTAGTGGACAACCAGCTAAATATGAGCCAGCAGTGTGCAGCAGCAGCCAAAAAAGCTAATGCAATCCTAAGTTGCATTATCAGAGGGATACAATCAAGATCAAATGAGGTACTAATACCACTCTATAAAACCTTAGTAAGGCCACACCTAGAGTACTGCATCCAGTTTTGGTCACTACACTATAAAATGATGTTGAGACTCTACAAAAAGTACAGAGAAGAGCAACCAGGATGATTAGGGGACTGAAGACTAAAACATGTGAAGAACGGTTGCAGGAACTGGGCCTGGCTAGTCTAGTGAAGAGAAGTTCCATGGGAGACATCATAACAGTCTTCCAATATTTGAGGGGCTGCCACAGAGGAAGGGGGTCAAGCTAATTTCCAAAGCACCTGAGGGCAGGACAAGAAGCAAAGGATGGAAACTGATCAGGGAGAGATTTAACCTGTAAATAAGGAGGAATTTTCTGACAGTGAGAACTATCAACCGATGGGATAGAAGTTGCCCTCAGAAGTTGTGGGAACTTCATCACTGGAAGCTTTCAAGAAGAGACGGGACTGCCACCTGTCAGAAATGGTGTGGGGTCTCCTGCTTGGGCAGGGGGGGTTGAACTAGATGAGCTACAAGGTCCCTTCTAACTCTGTTAATCTGTTATCTGTTAAACGGAATCTCATGACCCCAAAGCAGTGCAACCGTCATAAATATGAGTCAGTTGCCAAGCATTTGAATTTTGATCAGGTGTCCATGGGGATATTACAGTGGTTGTAAGTGTGAAAAATGGTCATGTCCCTTTTTTACTGCCATTGTAACTTCGGACCATCACTAAATAGACTGTTATAAGTCAAGGACTACTTGTATAATCACCCGAGGACCTTTGACTGTAAAAGTCCCCAATTAATGGACCTCAGAAGTATCTGATAATTACATTTCCAAACGAATCGTTTCAGTCTGTTATATCCAAAGTAGTCCAGACAATTATCTTAATGTACCTTCTTTTGCATATTCATGTTACACACATTTAACTCATGTAAAGGACATGGCACTGTTTATGCCGCTTGTACCAACTGTATCATGAAATTGTGATGCAAATGAGGTAAAAATAAGGTAAATTAACACAAATGACATAAATTTGGATTTAACGGACCTTTGGGAAAACAAGACATCCTCCCACTAATGGTCCATTAAATCAAGGCTTTACTGCAGCCTTAATTTGCTCTTAGCACATAATTGCATTTTAATGAATTGCCAAGTGTTTATAAGTCACTCTGCTTGTAATCAGTGACCAAATTGCTAGATTCTGTTATTTCAATAAAATATTGATGCTGCGTTTCCCTTTTCTCCCTTCCCAGTTAAGTTAAATATTGATGTCCTTTTTTGCTTTACCTCTTAATTAAGTAAGAGAGTTAAAGCTTTATCACATGTAATGTGTGTGTGTGTGTCTAGTAGGCTTTAAATATTTAGGGCAAGTAGTTATGAACCGAGAATAGAACATACGTCTTATTTGACATTGTAACGTATTTAGGAATACCGTGTCCTCGCAAATAAAGAGAGTGAGCCTCTTTTGTTCTAACTCTTATCATGGACAGAAGTTGTTCCATCATTCATTGTGGAGTAGAGCTGGGGAATCACTAGAAAAACCTACCTCTGTAGGAGAAAGACAGACAGAGCCTGAAGGTGGGGTCAAGAGAGGAATCAGCCTAGAATCGCTAATGTACTCACAAGCTCTCTTGAATTCTGTTAGCTCTTATCTAGTGCTCTCTTCCATCTGCCATTCCCTCTCTCACAGCCACCCATTTCTAAAGCCACACCATTCTTTTACTATTAAACAAGTGTCTTGTCTTATTGGCTTTCCTTTTATTCCACATTTAAGAGGAATGCCTCTCCCTAAATCGGTGACTAGTCATTTGGGTTACTAGGAGGAACATGGTGCTTAGCAGCAGGAGGCCAAACAACACGGACCATCAACTTCAGCAGTAAACAATTTCTCTCTTGCGGTGGTCTCCCTTCACTCTTCCATCCTGAATTTAAAGAGCCAGCAGGAGTCACAATACAAATACCTTCTTCATGAGTGTGTGTGTGTGTGTGTGTGTGTGTGTGTGAAGGAAAAGGGACATAACCCCCCCACAACAGGCGCAGAGTTTGAATAAAGGACGACCCCTTTTCATTGTAATCGCCCACACCTAATCTTTGCAAGCAACTTGTTCGTAAGTTGCAATAACTGCAGGACTTCAATCCACCGAGGAATTGAAGCCGTAAATTTATTTTTTTCCCAGTGTTGAATGACTAGTTTTTTAAGTGGAACATTGAGGTTCGATTTCGATTATTTCTATTGCAACCACCCATTCTCATGTACATTAGGTAACATTAAATACCGGTGTCTGGAAATATTAAACCTTGCCGCAAGATTAATGTATGCAATTATTTCTTCCCAGAATATAATACCTCCAGGATATTAACAAAAAAAATATTTTAATGGAGCATTACTCTCTTTGTAATTCTAGACACAGAAAGATTTCTCTTTTCACGAATGAAGGCAAATATACTTGTCCCAGGATAAGGTTGCAAGATCCAATCTGGATCTTTTCACCAGGACCAAAGGTTTTTGTCTTCTGGAGCTTCTGGATTCATGCTGGAGCCCATCCTCAGGGAAGTCCGCTCTAGCAGAGGAAGCACACGCTCTTCAGAAGACTAAACCTCTTGTCTCAGCGACCGACCTAGACTGGATTCCTTTCCTATACAAGTGCAAAGCCATCCAGTATCCAGAATTCAGATTACTTTAATCCTGTATGACTGCAATGATTCCTGAAACAGTTCTCTCCTGGCTTATTTTCGAGCAGGAGCATCTCCAGGGGATGTTCAAAAATAAATCAAGATAGTAGCCTAATTAAATCACAGCCACAGAGGATAGGCTCAGGATCCAGATGGATTTTGACAGACTAGAACACTAGGCTGTATCTAACAAAATGAAATTCAATGTAGAGAAAAGTAAAGTCCTACACTAAGGCAAGAAAATCCAAAAGTACACTTATACACTGGGTGAAACCAGCCTCAATGGCAGTAACTATGAGAGGGATCTTGGAGTCTTAGTGGACAACCAGCTAAATAGGAGCCAGCAGTGTGCAGCAGCAGCCAAAAAAGCTAATGCAATCCTAAATTGTATTAACAGAGGGATACAATCGAGATCAAGGGAGGTACTAATACCACTCCGTAAAGCCTTAGTGAGACCACACCCAGAGTACTGCATCCCGTTTTGTTCACCACATTATAAAAAAGATGTTGAGACTCTAGAAAAAGTGCAGAGAAGAGCAACCAGGATGATTAGGGGACTGGAGACTAAAACATATCATGAACAGTTACAGGAACTGGGCCTGGCTAGGCTAGTGAAGAGAAGGACCAGGGCAGACAGGATAGCAGCCTTCTAATATTTGAGGGGCTGCCACAGAGAGGAGTGGGGGAGGGTCAAGCTATTTTCCAAAGCCCCTGAAGGCCAGACAAGGAATAATGGATGGAAACTGAACAAGGAGAGATTCAACCTGGAAATAAGGAGAAAATTTCTGACAGTGAGAACAATCAACCAATGGAACAGAAGTAGCCTCTGGAAGTTGTGGAAGCTTCATCACTTGAGACCTTCAAGAAGAGATTGAACTGCCATTTGTCAGAAATGGTGTAGGGTCTCCCGCTTGGGCAGGGGTGGGGTTGGACTAGATGCCCTATAAAGTCCCTTCCATCTCTGATTATCTGTTATCTTTTTTCACTTGGATCACCTGTGCATTTCCAGCAAAGCAGCTGTTTGAGCAACATGGGTGGTTTAGCAATATGTAAAATAAATAAATAAATAACATGCATACATAAATGCATCAATACATTTCACAAGGATGGGGTGTTGCTTTCACAACCATCATCATCAGCCCTCGATCCCTTCCCTGTGGGACTCAATTGCTTTGGAGATAGTTTCTGGATTTTCAAGATGACGTTCCAAAGGAAGATAAATAGCAGTGGCAATAGCACTTAGACTTATATGCCACTTCATGGTGCTTTACAGCCTTCTCTAAGCGGTTTTACAGAATCAACCTCTTGCCCCCTCAACAATCTGGGTCCTCATATTACCGACCTTGGAAGGATGGAAGGCTGAGTCAACCTTGAGCCGGTCAGAATCGAACTGCTGGCAATCGGCAGTCTGCGGAATTGGCCTGCAGTACTGCATTCTAATCCCTGCGCCAATTCATCTTAAAATGGACTTCTACATTTCTTCTCTGTTTTTTATTTTTGTTCCTGCGGCAGCATCCTCCCCAACGCAACGTCACAATGACATCAAGTGCTTCATGACACCTTTACAAAATGCGATGAATTGGGATGTGCTTTTTTTAAAAGAAAACTTTAAAAGTTATTCTAACTGTACTGGAAACTTAACACACCATACTATTTTATATTTCGGCAATGTAATATTGGGACATGCTTTGAAGTCACGATAATTTTGTGGTGGGGTTTACATGCAGCTCATTGGCTCTGGGTTCTCAACCCCGGTTGTACTGTAAGCTTTGTCCTAACCATGGTTTCCAATCTTTTCTTCACCACGGACCCTCTTTAAATACCTGTTGTGGCTGCAGACACCCAAGACTCAAGATTTAAATCGTAACATTTTTTCAAGCCTTCGTGGACCCCCTGTGTACACATCGTGGCCCCTCCAGAGGTCCATGGACCACAGGTTGAGAACCACTGCTCTAAGACATAGCAAAGAAGACAGCGAGAAGCAGAGTAGCTAATACATTTTATTCAAAGGCATTGTCATGCTTCCAAAACCAACACAGACCAGTTTATAGAGTTACTTCTAAGCAGTTTATTATTCCACACTTATAGACAGAACTTCTAGGAGAGTCAAACTATTTTGACTCTCTTCCTCCCAATAATTCCTCCCAATTATCTACACTTTGTTGACTCTTATTCCTCTGGAATGCAGCCCCTCCCTCTTGGGAATCCAGACTATATTCCACCACAGGCATAAACTTAGATGAGTCTAGCCATAAGTTTACATCCAGCATCAGTCTGTGCCTCTACGCATGCTGCAGCTCCTAAAAGATTATGTGTCAACCCTGAAGCTGGCCTGACTGAGGCTATTTTGAGACTTGAGTGCTGACACACTGGAGAAGAGGAACAGTGAGGGGGGAATAGAGACAGTTGGGGTGTTGTAGTCAAAACAAAATGCTTTCTCTTGGGAACCAAGGACATTCCGGCTGGTGCTCAGAAGGAGAGGACTGGAGTCACCTAGCAACTGGTACAGTATCCTGATTGGACTACGTGACTGATTGTTTTGAGAAAATGAAAAACTTTTACTTTTAATTAGGTGAAAACTGCGGGAATATTCAGAGTCAGTTTTCACCAGTCTGTGCCAAGATGACATACCCAATAAAATTATTCTTTGAGGAATCTACCTGCCTCAGAGTTTTGTTTGCTATGGGTATGTTCTGGGTTGGGATTCAAAAATCCCAGCAACCGGTTCGCTGCCCAGTTGCTGTGTGGGCGTGGCCATGGTGGGCGTGGCCTACTGGAACTTCCAGGAGGGCTGTTTTTCACCTTCCCAAGGGTCCAGAGGCTTCCCTTGGGCCTCTGGGAGGGTGAAAATGGCCTCCCCCAGGCTCTGGAGGCCCCCGGAAGCCGGAAACAGGCCTGTTTTGCCACTTCCAGTACTTCCAGTTTGGCTATTTTTTGCCTTCCCAAGTGTCCAGAGGCTTCCCTCAGGCCTCTGGGAGGACGAAAATGGCCTCCCCTGGGCTCTGGAGGCCTCCAGAAGCCAGAAACAGGCCTGTTTCTTGACTTCTGGTAGAGCCGTTTTTCACCCTCCCAGAGCCTTCACATGGGCCCTGCACTTACCTGCATCCAAATGTGGAGACTCCAAATGTGGAGACTCCAGGGAGTGGAGGGGCAGGGTGGGCAGGGCCATTTGGTTGGTTCAAATACTGGTTTGGTGAACCAGGTGCAAATTTAACATCCAGTTCACCTGAACCGGTCTGAACCGGTAGAATTCCACCCCTGGGTATGTTACTTGGAACCTTGTTCTGGCCCAAGCCTCGTTCAAAGCAAAGAAACACAGAGATAAAAGCAAATCCTTTTAAATGCTTCTCTGTGAATTCCGTTCATTCACAGTAAAATACTATTAAAAACTAATTGTCCCAGATAAAAACAAGCCTTGCCAAGATTGTACAAGGCTGCTAAGAACACTAGATTAAATTGCAAGGAAATAATCAAAGCCAAACGTCTCTCCAAACGCAAACCAGGATAGTCCAAACTTCCACAAAACTTGAAGTGCAAGAACTTCTTTGCTTCCTGCAAAGAATCCCACCTCTGAGGGCTGGCTTTTATCCCTTAAGGGAGGGGCCATCACCTTGCAGCCTTACTCCTGAGTCGCTCATGCTGCTGCAGCTGCACTTTCCTTTAAGCAGCCCTGCGCACACACGCACTGGGCACAGGCTCCTTGGGAACCTCTTCATCATTGCTGCCAGCCTCCACAATCTCTGAAGGCAGCACTCTACTCCCTGATGGTCCTGGCGCCATCCCTGCATCACACGCAGGCCCCTCGTCTGAGTCCTTGCTCTCCGAGACCTCAGCCATCCGCACCTGCTGCCGGTGAACCACAACAAACCCTGACGTTATGCCTTTCGGTACAATTTGTTAGCGGGAAAAAGGACCTTCCAGAATCTTTTTGATTTGAGGCCATCTTAGACCCAAGTATTATGTCAAACAAATATCATCCTACTGCGTTTAAGAAAAGACAGGGTAATCGGTAGGTTTTGGCAAATATGACATCCCTCTTCTTTTCTTATTCGCTGTCTCAGCCGTAAGATGAGTCTTGGGGAGAGGACAAACCCCTCCTAGCAATCTTGGAGCAATTTCTCTTTTCTGTGTTCTTTGATAGAATCTCCAGCTGGGTTTAATCTTAAGGTATGTGAAGGACATCAAATAAGCGGGTTGCTTCATCTGAATTTTTCTCTTTTTAAGTATTGAGCTATGTCACCCTGTCCATCATGCTTCCCAGTCTCCCTTTATCTGCAAAGTCTTGAAAGTTGCAGAGGGTGAGATTTTGCAGGTTTCTCTGAATCCGTTACCATTCTTCTTCCTCACTAAGAATGCATACAGGTAGTCCTCGGCTTGGCGACCATAATTCGGCCCCAGATTTTTATTCCTAAACGAGACAGATGTTAAGTGGGTTTTGTCCCATTTTACGACCTGTCTTGTCACCAGTTGTTCAGGGCATCAGTAACTTGTTAAGTTAGTTACAAGGTTGTTAAGTGAATCTGGCTTCCCCATCGACTTTGCTTGTCAGAAGGTCACAAAACGGGATCGCAGGAGTCTGGGACACTGCAATCGTCATAAATACGAGTTGGTTGCCAAGCCTCTGAATTTTGATCACGTGACTATGGGGAATGCCACCACGGTTGTAAGCGTGAACAATAAGTCACTTTTTTAATGCTGTTGTAACTTTGAACCGTCACTAAATGAATGGTTGTACATCGAGGGCAATCCGTAATTCATAGAATGTTGAACTGGTTGAAGGATTCTAAAGATCCTTTTTTTACTTTGTATTGTTATATTATAAGTGGTCATTAATTTTCATGATTTAGTGATTTTTGTTTCAATCATAGTATAGAAGTTTCAATTAATTCTTCTTTTTATCAAATAATAATGTATTACTATTAATACATTAATGTATTATTATCATCATCATCCTATTACCTATCTCTTCCTACTTATGACTATAATCGTGTTGCTTGTATCTTTACAATTTATATTTTATTTTTATTTTATTTATTTTGATTTGTCAATCACTTACAAGATAATAAGTATAAGTATATACATAGTTACGAATATTGTTTTATTTGTTTCCTAGTATGATTTGATTGCTTGTTAGTAACCTACCACTAAGTGAAAGAATTCTTTCTTTCTTTCTTTCTTTCTTTCTTTCTTTCTTTCTTTCTTTCTTTCTTTCTTTCTTTCTTTCTTTCTTTCTTTCTTTCTTTTTCTTTCTTTCTGCCTGCCTGCCTGCCTGCCTGCCTGCCTGCCTGCCTGCCTGCCTATCCTCTGCAGTTTTGAGACACATTCAGAGAGTGATGGAATATAGAGTTATTATTAAATAAAAACATAACTTCTTCTTCAGTGGGAGAGAGATATAAAATGAGCTTGAAACTCCGTACAATCTTTTGGCCTTTGGTGTCTTACCTCTATTTCATTTGCTTCCTCCCCCGCTTTCCTCTGTCAATGATTAGGATCAAAGTCTCGTCGTACCAGCTGGAAAATGTTGTCCGGAGTGTGCTCCAAAACCCTGCTTTGCATTTGGGACATTATACCAGGTAACCTTCAGATAAAATGCCACAAGGACGAATTTGATGTGCATTTTTCTTTGTCCCTCTTCCTCTACTTGAAATTTTAACTTCAGAAACAAACTATTCACTGCGCTTTCTTCCTGGGAAGCCCAATGAGTTGAAAAGGATCAAAAGAAGGAAGGAATGTTCTGGCAAGATTGAATGGGGGCCTATCAACTAAGGCAAATAAGACGGTTCTTGAGTGAAGTGGAGAAAAGGGCCGTGAACTCAGATTGGCTTCCTGGCTGAGAAGGGTGCATTTGACTAGCACCCTAACCGTGACTTCTGGTGGGCATTGGCAGTCAAAACGGACAGAATGCAAGCAGTCCTCGATTTACGGCTACGGTTGAGCACCAAATTCCCATTTTCTAAGCAGGACAGTTGTTAAGTAAATTTTGCCCCCATTTTACGAGCTTTCTTGCACAATTGTTAAGTGAATCACTGCAGTTGTTAACTTAGTAACAGCTGTGAGATATGGGATGGGCGGCAAATAAATTTTATAATCGATAGATATAGAGAGAGAAATTGAGAGAGAGATAGAAATAGATTTGAGATAAGTAAATAGTAGATAGATGATAGATTAGATGGATGGATGGATGAATGGATGGATAGATAGATAGATAGATGAGATAGATAAGGTAGATGATAGATGGATGTAGAGATAGAATAGATTAGAGATAGATGATAGATTAGATAGGTAATTAGATAGATAAATGATAGATAAGATAGATGATACAGATAATAGGTAGATAAGATAGATAATATAGATGATAGATAGATGGATGTACAAATAGAAATACATTAGAGATAGATAGTAGATAGATGATAAGATAGATGATATAGATGATAGATAAGATAGATAGGATAGATAAGATAGATATAGATGATGGATAGATATATAGATAGGATAATATAGATAAATAGATGATATCGATCATAGATAGATAGATAGATAGATAGATGTAGAGATAGAAATAGATTAGAGATAGACAGATGATAGATAGATTAGATAGATAATTAGATGATTGATAAGATAGATGTAGATGATAGATAGATAAGATAGATAATATAGATGATAGATGGATGTACAAATAGAAATAGATTAGAGATAGATAGTAGATTATAGATAAGATAGATGATAGGTAAGATAGATAAGATAGATAGGTAGATATATAGATGATAGATATATAGATAAATAGATGATATAGATAATAGATAGATAATATAGATAGATGATAGATAGACGGATATAGAGATAGAAATAGATTAGAGATAGGTAGATGATAGATTAGATAGATAATTAGACATAGATGATAGATGATATAGATGATCGATAAGATAAAATAGATAGATGATATAGATGATACATAGATAAGATAGATAGATGATAGATAGATAGATAGATAGATAGATAGATAGATAGATAGATAGATAGATAGATGCTTGCATACATAAGTTGTTAAGTGAATCTGGCTTCCACATTGACTTTGCTTATTAGAAAGTTGCAAAAGGAGATCATACGACTCTGAGACACCACAACCGTCATAAATATGAGCTGGTTGCCAAGCGCCCAAATATTGATCACGTGACCCTGGGGATGCTGCAGCGGTCATAAGTGTGAAAACTACTCAAAAGCCACTTTTTTTCTGTGCCTCCTAACGTCAAAAAGTCACTAAACTAATGGTTGTAAGTCAGGGACTACCTGTACATGCCAGTTGCCAAGCGACCAAACTTTGACCGTGTGACCCTGCATGGGGGATGCTGCAGCAGTCGTAAGGGTGAAACCCTGAGCCCTGAGTCACTTTTTTTTTCCAGAGCTGGCATTAACTTTAAGTGGTCACTAAACAAATGGTTGTAAGTCAAGGACCAGCCTTCGTTCAAATGCTTTTCTTTGTTATGCAGCCTGGGGACGAGTGGAAGAAAGATGCTTGCACAACCTGCGTATGTGACGGAGGAGAATCCAGGTGCTTTACGAAGAGCTGCCTCCCACTGAATTGTCCAAAGGTAAATTCCTAAGCTTAAAACTTGGGAGATTTTTCTGGGAAATTTTCTCCCCCGCTTCTCATGTCTCCAATCTTCCACTTACTCGCATCTTCTCAGGACGAAGACAAAGCGCGGCGCCCAGGGAAATGTTGTGAAGAGTGTGTCCTTTCCAAGGGCAGCTGTGTGCACAACGGCACCCTCAGATACCACCAGGACATGTGGCACGATATGGACTGTAACTTCTGTAGCTGTGATGGAGGCCGGGTTGCTTGTCGGAAAGTCAAGTGTGCCAAAGTGGACTGTGGCCAGGTAAAGAATTTCCAAGTTAGCTGTCAGGATTCCGGCAGTTATCCCCATTTAAATCGTGAGTCTCGAGCCAAACTTCTAAAACTTCAAAAGGATTTATTGGGAGTTTAGAGAATTTAATAAAAAGAAAAATAACAGACTGTGACAACCAAGACCTGTAGAAGGTTTCATTGTAAGATATTTGCAAATACCGGACTCCGCCTTCCAATAACAGATTAGGAGATGGATATACCCCCTTAGAGTAATTACAGCCTTATATAGGTTTTTACATTTAAAAAATTACATAGTACTTCCTGTTTTTCGCACATAGGAGTTATAGTGACTTCCATAAGAAAGAAATGAGTAGTCCTGGGTGTTTTTCCATAAGTCCTCCCAAACTTCTTCCATGGAAATCTCCTAGCTCGTCTCATCTTCATCATCAGATTTCCTGTTTTTCACTTAGAAGATCACACAGTAGATCATTAACAGACTTCTAATGTCAGGGTGACCTAGTATGAAATCTCAAATCAAGCCAAGGACATAATATTTTGTAACTTTGCAGAACTTTAGCAAAATAACAAGTTATACAAATGTTCTGATATCTAGAATGCCAGATTAAGAACAAATATGGAGTCTCTCTGGTTATATATATTCTTAGGTGTACTAGGCAAATTTTCTCATGTAACAGGAGTTAACATGTCCGGCACTGCCTGGGTATAGCTGACTCTGAGACACATAATTCATTGTCACCCTTGACCCTGGTTTTCCCTCAACCCCTGGGTGTATCATAATTTATATTCTCCAATGGGACACATCCATAGCCAAGAGTCATCAATCAGGCTCTCCAGTTAGAATTTTGTGCGGCAGAAACTTCAGTCACCTAGTTACTATCTTTGAAAACATTCATGGAATGCGGTTTCAGTTTGCAAGCTGCCACACTGCTTTCCCCTCCCTTTCTGTTGGCAATTCTAAAAAGACCATAGAAATATTTTATGAGTTGACATTATCTCTATGTTTCGCTTATTCAAAAGATTTTTTAAAAAGTGGCCTTTCTTATTCAAGTTCCTGGAAACACCAGATACAGAAATAATTGGTTTTCAGATTGAATAATAAAACAACACAGTTGGAAGGTGCCTTGGAGGTCTTCTAGTCCAACTCCCCTTCTCAAGCAGGAGACCCTACACCATTTTAGACAAGTGGCTGTCCGGTCTCTTCTCAAAAATCTCCACTGATGAAGCCCCCACAACGTCTGAAGACCATCCGTTCCACTGGTTAATTGTTCCCACTGTTAGGTAATTTCTTCTTAGTTCTAGGTTGGTTCTCTCCTTGATCAGTTTCCATGTCTTCATTTTACCCACCTCAGAAGGATGGAAGGCTGAGTCAACCTTGAGCCTGGTGAGATTTCAACTGCCAAATTGCAGGCAGCCGGCAGTCAGCAGAAGTAGCACTCTGACCACTGAGCCTTCTTCTCTGAGACTCCACCTTCTTCTCCTTCCTTCTATCTTTCCCAGCCTTGGAGTCTTCTAGGATTTTGTTTGCAGTAGGACAATTTGAGCCTTGTCCAGAAGGGGTGTTTTATGTCCCTGACGGAATTTAGGAGGCCATATCCCCAACTCCTTGAAAACATTAAAGAACCCCAATCCTTCCCCTTCCAGCGCTGCTGTTACCTCACCTCACTGCCTTGTAAAAGCTTCAATTATTAACGAATTCCTTGTTCGAGTCTTGTAGAAAAAAAAATGCAATTCTCTGTCCATTGGCTTGAACTGAAGCCGACCTCTCAAGGGTTTTGCACTCTTCTCTTTCCCATAAAAGAGTAGCTTGTTCAAGAGAGATTGTGACCCTTTCATGAACCAAGAGAGATCTCCTTGACTTGAACAATGAAGCCAGTACACAAAAGTGAAATTGGGAGGCCTGCAGTGAATTTAAATGAAGCAGGAGAGCCGGGGCTGCCCAGGTAAAGGACTGGATCCTGTAGCATTTCTTTCTAGGCCTCTCCATTGAGATGAACCTATGGCCTGTATCCAGTTTTCATCACTCCATTATAAGAAGAGATGGGCAGAGAAGAGCAACAAAGATGATTGGGGGTCTGGAGGCTAAAACATATGAAAAACAGTTGCAGGAACTGGGTATGTCTAGTCTAATGAAAAGAAGGACTAGGCATCCCTAATTCTTCTTTTCATTAGACTAGACATACCCAGTTCCTGCAACCGTTTTTCATATGTTTTCATATGTTTTTGCCTCCAGACCCCCAATCGTCTTTGTTAGCAGACCCCCTATCATCATGAAAGCAGTGTTCTAATATCTCAGGGATTGCCACAAAGATGAGGGAGTCAAGCTATTCTCCAAAGCACCCGAAGGCAGGACAAGAAGCAATGGGTGGAAACAAATCATACATTGCAATGTCCTACCTGTCAATGAATACTTCAGCTTCAACCATAACAACACAAGAGCAAAACAATAGATACAAACTCAAGGTTAACCGCACCAAACTTGACTGCAGAAAATACGACTTCAGCAACAGAGTGGTCAATGTCTGGAATCCTCTACCTGACTCTGTGGTTTCTTCCCCAAACCCCCAAAACTTTAACCTTAGACTGTCTATTATTGACCTCACCCCTTTCCTAAGAGGCCTGTCAGGGGCGTGCATAAGGCACCAACGTGGGTACCGTCCCTGTCCTATTGTTTCTTTTATTTTTCTTATATGTATCCATTTCATGTGTTCCTAACTATGTATATACTTATACCTATTATCTTGTAAGCGATTGACAAATCAAAATAAATCAAAATAAATCAAAATAGTTTAATGAAAAGAAGAACTAGGGATGGCATGGTAGCAGTGTTCCGATATCTCAGGGGCTGCCACAAAGAAGAGGGAGTCAAGCTAGTCTCCAAAGCCCCTGAGGGCAGGACAAGAAGCAATGGGTGGAAACTAACCAAGGAGAGAAGCAACCTAGAACTAAGGAGGAATTTCCTGACATTTAGAACAATTCATCAGTGGAACAACTTGCCTCCAGACCTTGTGGGTGCCCCATCACTGGAGGTTTTTAACAAGATACTGGACAATCACTTGCCCGGGTTTCCTGCTTAAGCAGGGGGTTGGACTGGATGGCCTCAAAGGTCCTTTCCAACTCTGTTATTGTGTTCTGCTCTGTCCTAACCCTTTGTGGACTTTGTAAGATGAGGAATTAGGGGAGTCTTGGAAACTAATCTTATGGCGACTTGTATGGCAAAATGAGATCATGTCTGGCTATGACTTGAGTCCCTAACTCAGATTCTATAGTATAACTTCCCTACTGCCGGAGAATAGCACAGTCAGAGAAGTGAGAGCCTCAGAAATTTTTTAAAAAATAAATTAAAATAAAATACAATTGCTGTGAGAGTTACTGTTGCTTCTAATCAGACCCGGGTTCTTATGAGGTCCAGGCCAGAGGTACGTCATGGGAGCAGATCTTGAACTTTTATGGAAGGTTTGTGGTGAGGTTGTGTGAATCAAAGATACAAGTGCTGTGTTCAGCACCCTAGAGCAGGGGTCTCCAACCTTGGCAACTTGAAGACTTGGGGACTTTGACTCCCAGAATTCCTCAGCCAGCAAAGATTTAAGACCAGCGGACTTCAATTCCCAGAATTCTTCAGCCAGCAAAGCTTTAAGACCAGCGAACTTCAATTCCCAGAATTCTTCAGCCAGCAAAGCTTTAAGACCAGTGGACTTCAACTCCCAGAATTCCTGAGCCAGCAAAGCTGGAATTCTGGGAATTGAAGTCCACACATCTTCAAGTTGCTAAGGTTGGAGACCCCTGCCCTAGAGTATTTAATGGATGGAGATTGTCCTGTGGGAAAGAGGTAGACAAGAAAATTGCAACCTCCAGTAGTTACAATTCAATCCACGAAACTGGATTCTCCACTTTCTCCCATGAGTTTTGACCTAGTTGTCAGTGTTGTGGCATTTCAAGGAGAGCTTGTGTGCGGTCTTCGTAGAGTCACAGTGATACTTATCTTTTTGGAAGGGAACTCAGTGATGGAACGAGTGATAAAATAGGATTTTAAAGACTGTGTCCTGGGGGGTGGGGGGGGAAAGGCCGTTTCCCCCAACCTTTCTCTCGGTATCATTAAAAAAAAAAAAGAGCTGATTCTAGTTATCTTATTGTAATGCTCAATTTCTTTGCAGGGTGAAGAATTATTTCATTTACCAGGCAAGTGCTGCCCTGAATGCATTTCAAGAGGGGCCCCCTGTGTTTACAAAGAATCTACCAAAGACGTAAGTAGCTTGTTGATTTAGCACATGTAGAGTTGCCAACGCAGATGTTGGCTAGGGAAAAAAAATATTCAGTAGCATAGAAGCACGTAATAAATGTTGGGCTGTTAGTGCAGACTTTGTAATAGTTGAACAGTGTTGAGGGAATTATTCGTTTAGCAGAGTGATGGTGTTCAGGAAAAAACTCCCCTTGTGTCTAGTTGTTCTGGTGTGCAGTACTCTATAGCGTCGTTTTGAGGGAAGGAGTTGAAACAGTTTATGTCCGGGATGTGAAGGGTCTGTAGATATTTTCACAGCCCTCTTTTTGACACGTGCAGTGTACAGGTCCTCGATTGAAGGCATTAATTGTTTTTCCTGCAGTCCTAATTATCGTCTGAAGTCTGTGCCTCTCTTGCTGGGTTGCAGAACCAAACCAGACAGTTATAAAGGTGCCGATGATAGACTCAATAGCTCCTCTGTAAAACTGGATCAGCAGCTCCTTGGGCAGTTTTAGATTTCTGAGTTGGCGCAGAAAGAACTTTCTATGTTGTGCTTTTTTTGATGATGTTTTTGATGTCACTTTTTTCAGTGCCGTTGTAAACTTCGGTCATTAAAAAAATTGTTGTAGGTTGAGGACTATCTGTAGACTGTACGCACACAGTTTGGAGTTTTGCCTTGCACCACCTGTGAACCAAGAACAAGGCTCAGGCAAGTTAGGAAATTTAATAATCTCAGCCCACTCAACTTCTGCATCATTTTACACTTCAAGGATATTTTCTTTTACAAAGGGACAGGGAAAAAGATATATATATATATATATATATACACATACATACATACATACATACATACATATATATACACATATACATATACATACATACACATATACATATATACACATATACACATACACACACACACACACACACACACACACACATGCACACACAAACACACATATGACAGCTAAGTGGGGCTTTGAACCGGGAAAGGAAGAAGCTGGAACTAAAGATTTAACTAAATTGGACTAAAATATTTTGGGAATAAACAGGCATAAAATAAAGCTGGACTTAAGATTGTCAAAAAATAATAATAATCAAGTTTACAAATTGGAGACTGGACTGTGCTGGAATATTGAGGTTTGAAAAACCCTAAATAAAAAAATGGGGGAAAAAGGTGAAGACTTTGTGTAATGGAGAGTGCCACCTTTTGACAAAAACTTGAGCTCAAACAAAAAGGAAAGCATCCTGTTTCTGAATGGACTTGTGTGGATATAACATTAAAGAAATATTGAAATAAAGTAAGAATCTTAGAAATTGAAAGCAGAACCAGAATAAAGAAAAAAACAAGGAAAGACTGACTGTGGGATTGATTGATGTTTTTGGTATAGATCCTGGGCTGGAATAACTGAGAACTTTAGAAAATTGAAAGAAGAAAGAAGGAAAGTAAAAGTGGGTTTTTGGGGGGGACTTTTAACGATCAAAAAATATAAGAGTGTGTAATGATGATATCTCTTCGGGAATTAAAAATGGAACTTAAAAATATGAGAGAATTATTACAGGAAAGAGGCGAATCACTTTGCTCTGTGTTAGAAAAAATGGAAATGGCGATTGAAGAACAAGAAGAAAGAGCTTCAGAGGAGGAGGAATCGATTCAAGGAGAAGGCATTTTAAATAGACAATTAACACAAAGAACACTACAAAGAAGTGGGGAAAGAAGGAAGGTTAAAAAGTTGAGATTTAAGAAGGCAATCAAAAGGGGGAATACCTGTGAAGTCGGGAAAGGCAGAAAGACCCAGCAGAAAAGGGGAAAGGAAGGTATTAAGAAAGAGGGGGATATAAACTGGAATGAGAAAAGATATGGGGAAAAGAGGGGGAGGAGAAGCAGTAAGAAACAGGTGCATGAAATAAAGAAATATAGAAATAGTAAAATGTTGAAAAGAAATTGCTTTTTCAGAGATAATGGTTGATGAATTAAAAAGAGGATTCTGCAGGGTGACAAGGGGTAATAAGAATATTTCTGCAATTAGAAATATTTAGAGAATAGGGTAATATAGATACTGATAACTCTTATTAAAAATCAAGGGGGGAAAATATGCTGCGGAATCCAAGTGAAAAGATATAATGATTATTATTGTAACTTCTTAAAAATAATGGTTTATTGGGAATTAAGATGAGGAAATAAAGGTATATTTTAATCATTCAGGTGTCACGCTTAAAACAGTAAAAGGGGGGGAAACCTATACTTGTTTTTTTTTAGTGTTAAAATTTGTATTAATCTAGAATTTATAAAAAGAATGTGTAATAGAAAGGGAATATGACAGACTAAAGAACCAACTAAATTAATAAGTTAATATAGACTATTAAAAGTAAGGAGAGACATTGGTAACTAATTATTATTATTATTATTAGGCAAACACATATTGTTTATTTTTAAAATAAATATTAAAGGATTATATTTGTAATAATTGAAACAAAACAAAAAGATGTTGCAGTTGAGATTAATGAAAGAGGCTAGATTTAATGTGTTTGTTTCTCTCCTTACTGAAAATTTGGAATGGAAAAGGTAATAATAGAATTAAGTAGGCATATATGAATGTATAATTGCTGTCATATTTGTATGTAAAGGTGATGACCCGGAAACATGTTGTCCACTAAAAAGAGATTTTTGTTTTTAATGTGAAAAACTGAATAAAGTTTGTTAAAAAAAAAAAGATATTTTCTTGTTCTCCGGGCTATGCATGAAGCATTGAAAGCTCTACTCAGCAGAATACAAGTTGCGGAGAGCAGATTTCACAGAATGAAGCTAATCACATTTGTAGATTTGTAGGTTTTGCTCTTCCCAGGCCAGTAAGTCCGGCATTTAAAATCATTTGCTTGCTCTCTTGGAGTAGCAGAATCTGCCTGCTTCATGCTGTTAGTACAGGATTGTAAAACAGCATTGCAGAGCTAAACACAATCCCTGTGCTCTCCAAACAGAGAGTTTATATTTCTGGATGAAACCTGTTTAGCCGTACTATTATGTCTGTCTGCAAATTTCCTGATTTTAGAAACAATCATATACATCCAAATGAACTTGTCCTCATTTGTAAGGTTGAATCAGTGGTGGGATTCAAATTTCTTTTACTACCGGTTCTGTGGGTGTGGCCTGGTGGGTATGGCATGACTTGGGTGGCCATGGCTTGGTGGGCGTGGCAGGGGAAGGATACTGCAAAATTTCATTCCCTTCCCACCCCACTAACCTGCTTTCCAGCTCCGTTCTCCTGTGCAGGGCAACCAAAGAAGACCCAGCGGATAAGCTGGGACTCAGAAGACAGAGAATAGAGAGGGGCGGGGCCACTCAGAGGGGGTATTCTGAACTACTCAAAATTTCTACTACCGGTTCTCGAAACTACTCAAAATTTCTGCTACTGGTTCTCCAGAACGGGTCAGAACCTGCTGAATACCATCTCTGGGTTGAATAGGTAACACAGGCGTGAACACAGGCATTATAATTTAAACAAAATTGATTCCGTGTGTGTGTGTGCTTGTATCGACTGCATTGTTTGCAGACATTTGGTTGTACAAATACAGCTGCTAACGTTGTTATTCCTTGGTTCCAAATTAGTATAATGCAGATATTTAAGATTTTAAAAAGTGCTGTAAAAGATTATGGAGCAGCGTAAGCCCACTCGACCAAACCAGCAACGGAGAGTAAACTTTTCAAATATCTCTTAAGACCTATGCCTTTGCCTTGGAGAGGCACTGCTAGAAACTTCACGTGGCCTTCACATTATCCCTTTGTTGAGCTGGGTCTAGGGAGGCAGACAATAGATGGGGGCAGGACCAGTCAGAAGTGGTATTTGCTGGTTCTCCAGAACTGGTGAGAACCTGCTGAATACGACCTCTGATGTACAGTATGCTGCTTCTTGCTGCTCAGGAGACTGAATGATAGTCAATAGAATTGGAAAACTGTGATAAATCGCAGCCTCTATTTTTTTTTTTTTCTTCATGCAGAGTGGTGAAAAATGGAAGGAAGGCCTGTGCCGTGAATGTGAATGTTTGGACTCCAAAGTAAACTGCTATTCTCAGTCTTGTCCGACGTGTCCCACAGGAACTGTGGCTATTGCTGTGCACGGAGAGTGTTGCCCTCAATGCAAGCCAGGTATTTGCAAAACGGTGCTTTTGCTTTTGAAGTGTCTAGTCTTAACGTATTTATTCCTCTTAACTCAGAAGAGGGTCTGTACGTTGAAAAGTGTTTGGTTTAAAACGGGGGTGGTGGTGGTCCAACTTTAGCAACTTTTAAGACCTGTGGACTTCAACTCCCAGAATTCTCCAGCCAAGAAAATTTAAAGAAACATGTCCATGAGGATCCCGGAGCTCAAACTTGATTTCAAGGAGATGTAACAATCCACTTCTTGTGATGGAATGTAAAGATGAAGGAGAAGTGGGGGGAATATTGACAGTAGCACTGTGGCTTCCTTGGGAGGCAGCATAACCCAGAGAGGAGCCCAAGACAAGAGGCTACAGAGTCCTGAATTGGATGGTGGGGTGAGAACAAGGTATAGAGAGTAGCCACAGCCTGAAATCTCTCAGGGTATGTCTACTATTTTGGAAGGTTATAACTTTAGCCTGGCAAGATTCTGTCCGTTAAGTGTAAGCACCGGGTTATCATTGGGGATTGGGCCTGACACTTCTTTCCCTGTATTGTTTCTATAAGTAAGGGGTCATTAGTGCTCTCTTTTCTTGCAAACGTTTCAGTATCCAAACTAAGTAACCTCATCAGGGTAGCGCTAGGACTAGTACTGATGACCTAGTTTGGGTAATGAAACATCTGCAAGAAAGACGAGCAACCTCAGAGAGCACCAAGGACCCCTCGTGTCAACCGTGAGCTACAAATATAGAGTAGAATAGAATGGAAAATAGAATAGAATAGAAAATTAGAATAGCATAGAGTAGAGTAGAATAGAATAAAATAGAAAATAGAATAGAATAGAACAGAATAAAATTCTTTATGGATCAAGTGTGATTGGACACAGAAGGAATTTGTCTCTGTTGCGGAAGCTCTCGGAGTACATATAAGCAACAAGTGATAAATCCTGATCATAATCATCATACAATCATCATACATTTCAAGGGGGGACTAACTTGGTGGAGAAGAAGCTTGCTTGTCCTTTTTGGTGGGGGGTTGTTTGCCACGCAGCAAAAGCATCCTTCTACCTGAGCAGGTGAGCCCATCCTGCCCTTCCTCACCCCAAATAAAGTTGTCTCACTGTCATGATAGGTGCCTGCCATCCCGATTGCTTGACCTGCACCCGGGCGTTTGATCGTTGCGATGCCTGCCGAGAGTCCACCAAGTTTCTCCTGAACGGGCGTTGCGTTGATAGCTGTGGGGTTGGCTTCTATCCGGATGGGGACCTTTGCCTGGGTAAGATTAGCCTCCAATCTGCTTTGTGATATTGAAGCTTCTTGCTCTGTAGGTGATGCTGAGACGTTTCAGAAGATGGCCCGTGGCTTCTGGGTGTTAAAGAAGATAAAATTATTTGGAAGATGTGTGTCTTTCACAAACAACCCTTTCATTGCTCTGCTTCTCCTCTAAGGGAGCTCCCACAAGGCAGTTCAAAACAACCTTCTTCATCCTAGCATAGGGGTGTCACATTCAAGGCCCTTGGAGTCCTTAGATCTGGCCTGCAGGGCAGCCCCAGAAACAGTGAAGGACCAGCCTGGGGTGCTTCTGTCAGCAAAACTGAAGCCCTCCCAAGCCCGTTTTTGCCGGCAAAAGGTTGCAGGAGACCATCCCAGCCGAAAATGGAGCTCGGGAGCCCATTTTCTGTGGCAGAGCGCTTGGCCACCACAGGTGCCCCCGACACAAGTGATGTCAAGCTGGGTCCGCCCACCCTGGCCACACCCACCTTGGCCCCAGAGGTCAAACACAACCCTGATGGAGCTCTCAATGAAATCGAGTTTGACACCCCTGTCCTAGCGTATTCCCACAGGTGCAGGGTCTGCTTTTTGGATCCTTGAGCTCCACTTTCCACGGTCAGCTGCGTCTCCAGAGCGCAGACCCATGGCTTGCATATCTTTGTTGATGGTGTCTTGCCATCTCTGTTTTGGGCGCCTGCGAGGTCACTGGCCATCGACTTCTCGTTGGTAGGCAGTCTTGGCCATGGTGAAAGGTGAACATATCCATACCAGCTGAGCCGGCCTTCTCTCCTCTTCTCTGTAATTGGTGCCATAACAAAATGATGTCGAATGGTGTCATTTGTGATGTGGTCGAGAAGGGAGATGCCCAATATCCAATGGAGCATTCACATTTCCATGGCATGGAGAGAGCTTTCGGTCCCTGTTGTTGCTGCCCAGCATTCGGTGCCATACAGTGCAACAGGGTGGATGGTTGTCTCGTAAATCTTAGATGTAAGGCGGGTTGGCTTTCGTCTGTCCCACAACATACTGGTGAGTCCTTGCCAGCACATCCAGGCTGCATTCATCCTAGCTCCCACCTCGCCATTGGTGTCGTGATTGCCTTGGAGGAGGGATCCCAGATTCCGAAAAATGTCCACCTTCTTTAGCTTTTCTCCATTGATTTAAAGACAGTTCAAAACAATCAACATAGCAATACATAAGGTAAAGGTTCTCCTCGCACATACGTGCTAGTTCTTTCCGGCTCTAGGAGGTGGTGCTCATCTCTGTTACAAAGCTGAAGAGCCAGCTCTGTCCGAAGACGTCTCTGTGGTCATGTGGTTGGCAAGACTTAATGCCGAATGCGCATGGAACGCTGTTACTTTCCCACCAAAGTGGCCCCCATTTTTCTACTTGCAATTTAAAAGGTTTCAAACTACTAAGCTGGCAGAAGCTGGGACCAGTAACGGGAGCTCACTCCATTATGTGCTGCTAGGGATTTGAGCCGACCTTTCTGGTCGACAAGCTCAGTGTCTTAGCCCCTGAGCCACCACAGCAATAGATAGAAAATATTAAGGCCCAGGATAAAATATTTCAAACAAACAGCATAATCAGGAAGATTAATCCTCACAAAAGCCTGATGGAATGGCAATAATAACTGATTGTCTGATTTCAGTTAAATCAAATCAATATTTATTGCAGTCATAGGCCAGTGTATTGTACCAATCTTCAATATACACTTGGCTTGTCAGCAATGCGTTTTCTTTTTTTCCTTTTTTTTTTTACTGGTGCTCATACCTGGGGGATCTTTGAAATCCCTGATCAGCAACTGGCAAGCTGCATCATGGATCCCAAAGATCTGACTCAGAAGAAAATCAAATTCGAAACCGTTTTTTACAACCTTCTTTTTCTTTTTGTTTTTTTTTCTTCCCCGCCTCGGGCAGCTTGTAAAGAGATGTGCTCAACTTGTACTAATAAATTTGGATGTACTTCCTGCCAAGCTTCGCTGCATTTGAAGGATGCTCAGTGCGTGACGTCATGTGGGGAAGGGTTTTTCCCGGGACCTCTCCAGTGCACAGGTAAGAAATACCTGTGCTAGATAATCTGAACTCTACCCATCTCCGAACAGAAAAAATGAGGTCAAGGAGGGGTTGAATAACAATGAATGAAATTGCAAAAAAAGATAATGCAAAAGTCTACATGCTTCCTTGTTAAATTCTTAGCACAATGCTCAATGATGGAGCTCCTATATCGGGCTTGATATAAAGTGCTTAATAGAACCAGCCTATCTCATCTGTACCTTCCCCTAAATTCTCTTTAGCTAGAATAGAATAAAAGAGTAGAGTAGAGTAGAGTAGAACCGGACAGGACCGGACTGGACCGTAATAGAAGTAGAAATAAAAATAGAAATAGAATACTTTATTGGCCAAGTGTGATAGGCACAAAACGACTGTCTCCAGTGCATAAACTCTTAGTGTAGCCACAAAACAACACAGTAATAATAATCATAATTATGATACCAATAAGAGAAGATAGTGAACAGATGAGAAAGATAAAAGTAATACCGCCATACTACATGTGTAAATACACTGTACTTAGACATAAAACAATGGTGTGGGAATTAGCTGCTCAGCAGAGTGATGGCAGAAGATAAAAAACTGCCTGTGTCTTGTTTTGGCATGCAATGCCCTGAAGCAGGCTCCTGAGGGGATGAAAAGAAAATTAATTAGTTAATTTAGATGAAAGAAAAGTTAATTAGTATTAAACTGATTTCCATTAAAGGGAAAACACTTTTGAAACCCCGATCAAGTCGGTGCTAGCCTCTTCAAAATTATTCTAAAGCTATCTAGTGCAAGAGAAAAAGAACGTGTGGGGGGGTAGGTGTCAGAGACCCCCACCGTTCATCATTTCATTTCGCACCAGCCATTTTATCAACCTTGCTAAAAGATTAGATTTGGTCTTCTGGCATTCAGACAGTGGACTCTCCACGGCCTTTCACTGGGGTGACCCAAATTCTTTCGGCCTGAGTTTGCAAAAGCTTGCAAAAGCTTGAACAGACATAACTCATTTTCACTGGAGGCTTCTGGCATCCTAGGAATGTCAAATAGGTTTTGGCAAGGGTTAAGATGAGAGGAGGGGAGATAGAGAAGCAGCGGTTTAAAAACCAGGACACTACAGGACTGGAGACAGGAAACAGGACAGAAAACAGGGGAAGCTCAATTCAAGTCAAATTCATATTGGCTCATTTTAATATTGTGCATGATACCGTCTCGTGTTTGTCAATTCCCTTTTTAATAATGATTTTATGAAACATTACAGTTCAGAAGGTAAAAATTAATGCAAACCAACCAAAGGAATAAAAGAAAAAATAGGGCAAAAAGGAACAAGAAAAAAGCAAGAAAAATAGAAAAGAAAAAAAAAAGAATATGTTTAAAAAATTATTATAAATAATTTCTTCCTTCATCACAAGTATAAATCATTTTAGTAACCTAACTCCTAACAAATAACCTCTTCTTTCCATATTCCATCTGTAAATATATCCTTAAGGCCTCCTCACTGTTCATTCCTGATACTAAAAATTCATTAAATAGTTGTTAAGAGATAACAACGTATCTGTTTTAATCTTGATCAAATAAAACAACTTTATATTCCTTTCTCTTTTAACAATCTTGATCTTTAATCCTTCAAATATCCCGGAAGTTGATTTATTTCTATTTTTCCTTTATTCCTTCTCAACAATTTTTAAAAAAATCTTCAAAATGTAACAAGTGTCCTTTGTAAATCCAATAAAGGAAATTTATCTAGATCAATCTCTTACTTTATTTGTGTATCCCTTTAAATTATTAAGACATCAGCTGGTTTCATATGTACAGTATATCCTGTGTAGAACCTTTCTCTTGTAGCCTGTCATATTTAAAATCATTTTCAGATCAGTCTTATAAAACCTATACACTCTTCCATAATATGTTTTAAGCATAGTCTATCTATAATGGCAAACACTCTTAAAATTAAGTCCTGGGTCCAAATATGTTTCAAGTATCCCCAGTGTTAAAACATTTTGCTCCATTCTGCATAAGTAAGTCAAATTCATGTTTCCTTCTCCTTTAATTGTAATCTTCTCTTCCTTCTGATTCCCTGTGTCTATCCAATCTTCAGAGTCCCATTCTATCATTTTTTTAAAAAATTTAAAACAAAAGCATTTCCTCCATGGGGAAGAGTCTTATAATTAATTTCAACTCTTATTTCAAATCCATCTCGATCCTTAGTCCATTTGTAACTTTCCAAAATCAATGTTCAGGTTGCTGTTTATTTAAAAAAAAAATCCTTAAACTTAAGTTGGATTAAGGATTGAAGGAAATTTACCTGGTGCTGTCTAAAACTTGTCAATCCAGATTCCTAATTGCTGAAAAATTGCCAACAAGAAATTGCCAAATGTGGTTAGGAAAGAAAAAGGTGACCATGGCTTGAGCAAGATGGTGGTTGGCTCCCAGGACCAATTGTCCACAGACTTACAGACTTTTATTTATTTATTTTTTATTTATTGTATTTATTTATTTGTCAATAGCTTACAAGTTAATAAACATAAGTATAAATACAGGAAATGGGTACGAATAATTGGGGATAATAGGACAGGGATGGTAGGCACAATTGGCAAATGTTTAGCTAGTCAATTTGGGATGAACATCCTTTGAATAGTGTGAGAGTAGCAATGGATTTCTGGAGGAAAAATTGCACACTTACTGGAACCAGGAGCACTTCTTAGGTCCTCCTGAGGACACAGATAAATCTCCAAGCGGCCTCAACAACCCTCTAAAAGGATGCAAATGACCAGCCGTCTACAAGGAATATAAATCCTTCCATTCCTCACCATCCTGACAGAGCTGAAGAAGCTTCTTGGATGAGAAGCGATACGCTTCAAAAGACACAACAAGAAAGTCCAGTTGCCTCTTGAAAAAAGCACCTTTGGGATAAATGAAAGATTGTAAGTTCGAGAACTACCTGTAAGATAGAACTGGTGATTTGCATGACTTCCGCAACTCTGTGCTGAATATTTTTCTCGCTCCTCGCTGGTTTTGCAAGTTGTACACTTCTACTTCAACATTTTCAGGTCGATGACTATTTATTTTTATTTATTTATTTAATTTTATTTGTCAAAGATGTACAGGATAACAAGTATAGGTATGAACATAAACAGGAACAAAGGGAGTAAATACAGATAAATGGGGACAATAAGACAGGGACGGTAGGCACTCTGGTGTGCTTATGCATGTCCCCTTTAAGGACCTCTTAAGAATGGGGTGAGGTCCACAGTAGAGAATTTGAGGTTGAAGCTGTGAGGGGTGGAGGCTGTAACCACAGAGTCAGGTAGGGCGTTCCAGGCGGTGACCATTCTGTTGCTGAAGTCGTATTTTCTGCATTTGAGTTTGGAGAGGTTTACCTTGAGTTTGTACTGGTTGTTTGCCCGTGTATTATTGTAGTTGAAGCTGAAGAAGTGGTTGACAGGCAAGATGTTATAGCAGACAATTTTGTGAACTATGCTTAGATGTTCACTGCAGAAAGAGTGAGGCGCGAGCTGCCCTCCTGCCAAATCAGTTCCTCTTAGTGTCTCCTTAAAGACTATAATCGGGCATAGAGGCAGCTAAGGATGGCTGATTGAGAAGTTAGAATTCATAGGCAAGCGAAGCGTCTTTAGGACAGCTGTCTAGCCAAATGGGCCAGGCTTTTTCCAGGAATCTCCTTCCGTTCGGGAAGCTTCCCTTTTAGGAAACGTTTATTTCACTGCCTTTGAAACCGTAATGTCAAGTATCCGAAGCACTTAGAAAACGAGCACAAGGATTCCATCTGCTGCTTCGGTGGCAATTTGCATGATGCACGAATTAACCTTCAGGATGCAAAGCCAGAGACCAGATGCCAGCTTGGCATTTGTGGCACCGTTCTAAAGTAACCTGAAGGGAAATGTAGAATGGAATGGAATGTTACAGAGCAGGGCAGAATAGAACAGATTAGAAAAATGGAATAGAAAATTAGAATAGAATAGAGTATAGAATTAGAATAGAAAGGAGTAAAATAGAATATAGAATAGAAAATAAGAATAAATAGAATAGGAATAAACAATTGGATTGGAATGGAATGGAATGGAATGGAATGGAATGGAATAGAATAGAATAGAATAGAATAGAATAGAATAGAATAGAATAGAATAGAATAGAATAGAATAGAATAGAATAGAAT
>NW_020769425.1:2123494-2140563 GCF_900518735.1 Pseudonaja textilis | reverse complement strand
GAAGGAAGGAGTGGAAATGCGAAGGAAGGAAGGAAGCCATAGTGGCACTGGTTAGAATGCAGTATTGCAGACTGACTCGGCCGGCTTCCAGCAGTTTAATCCTGTCCAGCTGGAGGTTGACTCAGCCTTCTATCCTTCCGAGGTTGGTAAAATGAGGAGCCAGATTGTTGGGGGGCAATAGGCTGACTCTGTAAACTGCTTAGAGAGAGAGGGCTGTATAAGTCTAAACACTATTATTTGAGAAGGAAGGAAGGAAGGAAGGAAGGAAGGAAGATGAGAAGGAAGGAAGGAAGCCATAGTGGCACTGGTTAGAATGCAATATTGCAGACTGACTCTGCCCACTGCCAGCATTTTGATCCTGACTGGCTCAAGGTTGACTCAGCCTTCCATCCTTCCGAGGTTGGTAAAATGAGGAGCCAGATTGTTGGGGGGCGTAAGCTGGCTCTGTAAACCGTTTAGAGAGGGCTGCAATGCACTATGGTATATAAGTCTAGGTGCTATTGCTTGGGAAGATGAAGGCAGGCAGGCAGGCAGGCAGGCAGGCAGATAGGAAGGAAGGAAGGAAGAAAGGAAGGAAGGAAGAAGGTCAAGTAAAGTGAGGATCCAGATTGTTGTGGGCAATACAGTGATTCAGAAGGGAGCAAGAGAAACTGACCGTAAAGTGGGTTTGTGGGGTCTCTCATATCCTGTTACTCTGAGATCCAAATTGTGAAAGGCTTGACTGACATTTTCTTTCTGTCTTGGTTCCCAGTTTGCCACGGTTCGTGCACCAGCTGTACAGGACCTTTGCCCACTCAGTGTGCCTCCTGCTCCTTCCCCCAGGCCTTCTACCAAGGCCGCTGTCTCCTCGCTTGCGGAGAGGGATTTTATCAGCACCACAATCTCTGTAAAGGTAACCCAGATTTCCTTGCCTTCATAGGCCGACAAATAAAACCTCTGCTGTTCGTTCTTCTCCTGTGGTTTCAATGTTTGGAAAGTTTTTCATTACCCCTGAACTCTTTTAGAGACTTTTTGAGAGAAGTCACTTTTGGAATTGAACTGAAATCAAATTCTTAAAAGGTTTTCCTGGGTTTCATGACCCCCCCTCCCCACCCCAGAAAAAGAAATGGTTGTGTGATGTTGAGAATGTTGATGGACCGGGGCAATAACGCTGGAAGGAGAAGAAAGAAAACAGCTGCCAAGGTCAATCACAGGAGCCCAGACAGTTCAAATGAATATAGATTTATTGTATGTTAATGCTCTCTACAAGAATCTGAACTATTAATAGCCAAAGCAAATTGGTGGTAGATAAGAATGAAAGGGATTTGAGGTGGGCTGGACTTTGATCTCTTGTGGGAGTGAAGGGACTCAAGACTAATGACAAGTTTGACCCCTCCCTCGGGCTCAGCCTGGTCATTTCCTATCGGAGGGATCGTTCCACTGACTGGAAAAAGCTACCTTAGGTACAGTCTGAATACCTTCCATATGGGTAGATTTCAACTCCCAGAATTCCTAGCAATGGCCAAGCTGACCAGGGAATTGTAGAAGTTGAACTCAGCAGATATGGAAGATATTGAGACTTTGCATTGAATATGGGTCTAGAGCGTCTCCCATAGAGAGCGCCTCATTTAAGATGAATTTCACATTTAATCAAATATGTCTATGGAGAAGTCATCCTGGTCATGGCTGTCTCAAAGGTGCTTTTTTGAAAGACAACTGGACTGTAGTTTTTCCTTGAAGAAGTTTCACATCTCATCCAAGAAGCTTCCTCAATTCTGAATCAGAATTGAAGAAACTTGAGTCAGAACTGAAGAAGCTTTTTGGATGAGAAGCGAAATGTCCTCATGGAAAGAATACAGTCCAGCTGCCTTTTGAAAAAGCACCTTTGAGAAAGAATGAGACATTTTATTTGGCCAAGTGTGATTTGACACACAAGGAATTTGTCTCCGGTGCAGAAGCTCTCAATGTACATGCAAACCAATGGAATAATGATAATAATAATAATAATAATACCAATAAGAGGAGGAGGATAAAAAATATATATAAGAAGGATAAATAATAATAATATTACAGACATACTACATGGTAAATACACATAGACGTAAGACAGCATTGTGTGGTTTAGATGTACAGCAGAGTCATGGCCCAAGGGGGGGGAAAATGTCTATGTCTACCATGTTTCTCATATAATAAGGCTGGGTCTTATTTTTTTTTGAGCCCCGAAAAAATGGCTAGGCCGTCTTTTCGGGGGTGACTTAATTCTCCCCCCTTGGATCTTCGGACGGGCGGCGACGGCTTGAATGTTGACCTCGGCGTTGGTGAGGTACTTAGTATCGGGGTCAATGCAGGCAGCACCATATCTGAGTGTGCAACAAAAGTACTTCCTAACGGCACCCCCCACCACCATTCCCCCCCATTTCGCATGTTTTAATATAGGCCTTAATTTGGGGGGAGGGGCTTAATTTCATTTCATGCCTATAAAACATGCTGGGACTTCCTATTGGGGGAGGCCGTATTGTTGGAGAAACAGGGTGGTGGTTTTGATCTGCAATGCCCTATAGCGCCATCCTGAGAGGAGGAGTTGAAATCATTTATGTCCAGCATGTGAAGAAGACTGCAGATATTTTCTCAGCCCTCAGCCTGTAGAGATTGTTAGTCATTTAGGTCAGTGGTTGCCAACCAGCAGTCTGCGGACCGCTGGTGGTCTGCGAGAAAATTTTGGTGATCCGCAGAGAAATGGCACCCCGCCCCCCAAAGCACCACCCAAAGCAATTAATCCAAGCTGTGTGGGAATACAAGGCTGTGCCGCCCACATGGCCTGTGAGAAAACAAGGCTTGCGTCACTTGCATTGTGAACAACATGAGGGGGAAGAACTTGCCACACTCACCCTACGCGCCTCGCCTGGCCACCGGGCTGCTTCTTTCCATTTCTTTCTTCTTCTGCTTTTGACTGCACGTAAGGAAAGCAGCAAAAGTCTTTCTTTCTCTCCCCCAAACTCTGCCAGAAATGAGTCTTGGGGACCCTGCAAAGCATCCTGCTCCAAGAGGCTCCGCCGGCAAAGACTCGTTTCTGGTGGAATTTGGGGGAGAGAAAAAAAAGACTTCTGCTGCTTCTGCTATTTTCCTTCCATGAAGCCAAAAGTCTCTCTCTCCCTCCCTACCCCCCACCCCTGAGAACGGAGCTGGAGATGGTATCCTGCGATCCCAAATAAAG
Source organism: Pseudonaja textilis (assembly GCF_900518735.1). Next base: position 2,137,370 of record NW_020769425.1, on the reverse strand, counting down.
AATGATCGATCGGTAGGAAAACGGGGTGGGGAATTTTCCTGCAGACTTTTGGGGGGATTTTCCCAGGGTCTCTGGTCTGCGGGATTTAAAATTATGAGTTTGGTGGTCCCTGAGGTCCAAAAGGTTGGCGACCCTTGCTCCAGGTCCTGGTTGTCCCAAAGGTGCTTTTTCCAAGAGGCAACTGGACTTTCTGGTTTTTTTCTTTGAAGACGTTTCGCTTCTCATCCAAGAAGCTTCTTCAGCTCTGACTGGATGGTGGGGAACGGAAGGATTTATATTCCTTGCAGACAGCTGGTCATTTGCATCCTTTTAGAGCAGTGATGGCTAACCATTTCGGCACTGAGTGCCCCATGTGCAAGTGTGCGCATCGCCAAAATGCAATGCGTGCACGTCCCCCGTGCATGTGCCCTCCATGCCTGCTCCCCACGCATACGCATGCGTCTCCCTACGCATGTGCCTTACAGAAGCCCGAAGACCAGCTGGTCGGTGGGAGGCGCATGCACAAGCGTGGCAGAGCCGAGCCGGGGCGACGGCTCGCGTGCCCTAGATTTGCCATCATGGTTTCAGAGGGTCGTTGAAGCCGTTGGAGGTTTATCTGTGACCTCGGGGTCACCTGAGTAGTGCAAATGGTTCCTTTAGTCTGCAATTTTTTTCCTCTGGAAATCCTTTCCCCTTCCCACACTATAAATCCTTCCATTCCCCACTATCCTCTCAGAACTGAAGAAGCTTCTTGGATGAGAAGCAAAACATCTTCAAAGAAAAACAAGGACGTCGTCCAGTTGCCTCCTGAAAGAAAGCACCTTTGGGTTTTTCAAGCCCTCCTTCCGATCTCCAAAATAGGCAGGTCTGGTTGGTTGCAGTTGTTCTTTCTGCAGTTTTATTCATCCGTTGGGAGTTTGTATCTGTTCGGTTTGTTTTCCGGCTCTCCTTCCGCAGGTTGCCATTCATCCTGCAGGTCGTGTGTGGGCCCAGAACATTCACACTGTACGCAGTGCATGAACCCAGAGGAGAAGCTTCAACCATACCTGAGCCTTGAGGAAAGGCCCGTTGGCACCTGCTTGCCTCAATGCAGAGCCCAGTTCTACAGTAACGAAGACAGGATTTGCAAAGGTGAGCGAACATCCCTGGTTCCTGGGAACCATGCCCACCAAGCCATGCCCACAGAACTGGTAGTAAAATAATTTGAATCCCCACCACTGGTATTGTGGTATCACTGTACTGAGGATTGAGTGCCAAGAAGTTGCTTTACAGCATATAGAAGTGCAACCAAAGCCGTTATCTCGTACTCTTTAAAGCAACTGCATCTCTTCCCAGGATCACACGGTTGTCTATCACAGCAGTTGTACACTCTCAGGAAAAGACAGCTGTGTCAATGTGTCTCAGACAAGTACTATATTCTCTTTCTTTCTTTCTTTCTTTCTTTCTTTCTTTCTTTCTTTCTTTCTTTCTTTCTTTCTTTCTTTCTTTCTCTCTCTCTCTCTCTCTCTCTCTCTCTCTCTCTCTCTCTCTCTCTGTCTTGGTCTCTGTCTCTCTCTCTCTCTGTCTCTCTCTCTGTCTCTCTCTCTCTGTCTCTGTGTCTCTGTGTCTCTGTCTCTGTCTCTCTCTCTCTCTCTCTCTCTCTCTCACACACACACACACACACACACGTCTTCCTGAGTTCCAAGCCTTAGTACAAATCACTTGAAAGATAGAATTCTGCAGTTCTGGATAACTTCCCCGTCTGCAAAACACATCTCTGAGCAGGCCAATAAACTGCCTCCAAGTGATGGGCTAATAAAAAGTGGTTTGTCAAGTGATTTAGATTGTCCTGACATTTATCGGAAGAAAATCCTGTTCAAAGGTAGTTCTGAACTCTTTTTGTTGTGCTCAAGGGGTTTTTTGGAGGGTTAACAATACCACATCGCTTTCTCTCTTAAAAGCACCAGTTCAGCATTTGTGTCCAGAATATGTACCACAAAGCAACAAAATTTGCTTATGATATAGATTGGGGGAAATTGGAATGAGAGGGGAGGCTGCTGAGACTAGCAGATCACGATGGCAGTATAGATGGCAGGAGAGTCCGAAGACCAAATAATTCAAACCTCTGCTTCAAGTGCCTTCAAGTCAGCCTTGTCTCCTGGTAACTGCCTCGAGAAATCAGCAGTTTCCTTGGCGAGATTTTCCGAAGTCGTTTACCACTGCCTGTTTCCTAGGCTGAGAGAGAGGGACTGGCCCAAGATCACCCAGCTGGCTTTGCGCCTGCAGCAAGACTAGAACTCAGAGTTTCCCAGGTTCACCATTACGCCAAACTGGGTTGTCAGAGTATTTGCAGCGTGTCTGCTATTGAGAGACAACTCAGGAGCAACTACACAGCACACAGAGGCTTTGTCTTTTAACAGTGGTTTATATACAAGACAGCTATATAGATACATATACGTGGTATGCAAATACCTGGCAATCAATCAGTTTTCTTTTCGGAGAACCACAATGGAGACAGAACACAAGGAGAGAGAGAGATGCCCTCTCATGGCCTCATATATATAGGCAGCTTCTTAAAGTGGTAAAACCTTGTGGACCCATCCTCAGTCTTAAAGTGGCAATAACCATACTGATTCATCCTCATTGCATCAGCCTTACAATAGCTGGTCAGCTATTAAATCTCAATACCAAATCTCAAACACTCTGACATGGTTCTCTTTCTGTCAATAGAATTCCCTTTTTACAACGCTGTAATCCCTTAATTCAGGGTACAGTTGCGGCGACTCGATGGAGCTGAGCATTTATTGGCTAGATTCCCTTCCTGACACCTACATGAATAGTTTTTCTTCGCTCCCCGAGAAAGACAGAGCATTTATTTGTTGAGATTTGAAGTTGCCATTTGTTTGACCATTCTGATACATAGTCAAGATCTTTTTGAAGGGTAGCAGTATTGTCTGTGGTGTTGAACAGCTTTACATCATCAGCGAAGAGAACGCAGTTGCTCTTGATATGATCACAGAGGTCATTTATGTAGAGTATGAAAAGAGTTGGTCCCAGAACACATATCTGGAGTGAATTGCCTCTTACTCCTCTGGAGTTGCATCCTTTTGCATTCCATCATCACTCATTCTGTTTTAGTTCTAGGTTGCTCTCCTGCAGCTCAAGCCCTCGGGCATTTTGAGAGCGGGGAGGGGAATCTGCAGCATTAAAAAAAAGAGAGACGATTGGTGCTTCAGGAAAAGCTGTTACTAGACTGTGCGGAATATGTGGCAAAATCTCCTGCAGCAATTCTCATGAGTAAAAAATAGTCCAAAAAAAAAAATAACATTAAAAAAAAAGTAACTTTGGTAACACAGATGCTCTAATTAACTTCAGACTCTGGGTCTAATAGTACGATGGAGCTTCCCTCTTGGACCTTCGCTCTCTTAGGAATGGAGTGACAGTTGTTTAGATTGGCAGCCCCCAAATTTTTTGGCACCCGGGACTGGTTCCCTAAAGTGAGGTTTTTCCGCGGTGTAATGATCTGGGACAAGGCACGAAGGTCACACAGCCAGTTGAGAGTTCAAACTCCCCTATAATGCTCCAGATTTTCCCCCAAATGCTCCCACATTCTTGGCAAGTACACACACACACACACACACACACACACACACACACACGCGGCAGCCTCTGGCTGCACCCAGTCCAGCAAAGCAAAGGAACAGGAAAATGAGTCCACGAAACAAGGAACAAACAATGAATCCACAAAGTCAAGAAGAAGGCACTGAGTCCACAAGTAAGAAAGAAGCAAGCAGTTTAGCAAACTCCAAATGTCTTTACCAGGACACCAAACTCTACCAATTCAGCGTTTGTTCCCGACAAATGCCCCTCTCCGCAGCATCTCCTTAAATCTCAGTCCCCAGGTATGCCTTGTGATGAGGCGCTCTCCTCCCGAGTTGTGGGGTCGGCCTGCACTGTTCCCACCTTCTCTCCACTCTCTGTGCTCAGGGATCAGGAGAGGGCGGTCCTTGCTCATCGCTTGGGCTCCGTCGCTTCTCATGTCCACTGCTTGTCCTCTCTCAGTCATCTTGCCCTCGTTCCTTCCTGCTAACTAGCCGTCCTAATCCTGAGGGGCCCTGGGCTGCCTCGGCCTGCTTCTCCCCATATTCCTCCGAAGCCAACAAAGCCACCCCCTCAATCTCGGTGGGCTCCAGTTCTGGCTCATTTTCCTCCACAGATTCAGGGTCCGACAGGGGCATGACACGTGGACCGAAGCAGGCGTGGTTTCATGTGCTGCCTGCATCCCGCAGATGGGGCTTCACTTGTTTGCACGGCCCGGTTTTTGGCCTGCCGTGGCCCAGTGCCAGTCCACAGATCATGTGTGTGTGTGTGTGTGTCAGGAAGCCTGATTTAGATGATTATGTGTATTATTTTCTTCTGAAAATATATGCCCCTGGGACTTTTACCCTGGTGTTTCTGAACCGTGGCCACTTTAAGAGATGTGGACTTCCACTCCCAGAGTTCCATGCGTGGCTGGGGAATTCTGGGAGTTGAAGTCCACGCTTCTTCAAGCGGCCAAGGTAGGGAAACACAGTTCTACCCACAAGTCCCGCCATCTTTGAAAAACTGTATAGTTTTATTGATCAAACTGCTTTTCCTCTTTTTTTCAACTGCAGTGTGCCACTCTTCCTGCTTTTCTTGCACTGGAGGTTCTCCCGAGAACTGCACCGCTTGCACGTCCCCTCAAGTCTTTCATGAAGGCCAGTGCAGCCCTGAGTGTCCAGAGGGATGGTTTCCTCAAGAAAGCCGTTGCTATGGTGAGTGTCCACAGCGGAACTCCTGGGCGGTAGAATCGAAGAGTACAGGCAGTCCTCGACTTACAACAGTTCACTTAGCGGACCATTCAAAGTTACAACGGCACTGAAAAAAAGTGACTATTTTATGACCGTTTTTCACAGATATGACCATTGCAGCCCCCCATCCCCACCCCAGGTCACGTGATTTACATTCAAATGCTTGAAAAATTTGTCTCACATTTATGATGGTCGCACTGTCCTGGGGTCACGTGATCCCCTTTTGCGACCTTCTGACAAGCAAAATTAATTCACTTAACCACCGGGTTAACTTATGGAACAACCGCAGTGATTCACTTAACAAGTGTGGCAAGAAAGGTCGTAAAACGAGGCAAAACTCACTTCACATAAATTTTGAGCTCAATTGTGGCTGTAAGTTGAGGACTACCTGTATAACAAGAGAACTTTCTCCATCCTAGCTACAGATAGTTCTCGACTTAGAACCAATAAAAGCATCCGTGGTCATGCTGGACTCTGGACTAGGGGATAACCATGACCATCTGTCAAAATGACATAAAAAGAGGTCTCCAGAACGCTCCCTCAGGCAAGATTTTATGAAAGAAAGAGATGGGAAAGGCATTCCATTTCATTTGACCCAGAAAAGGGGTACCATTTTATTTTATTTATTTTACTTTATTTTATTATTTTATTTCACTTTATTTTATTTATTTTATTATTTTATTAATCTATTATTCTATTCTATTCTATTCTATTCTATTCTATTCTATTCCATTCTATTCCATTCCATTCCATTCCATTCCATTCAATTCCTCTATACCTATTCTATTCTATTCTATTCTATTCTATTCTATTCTATTCTATTCTATTCTATCCTATTCTATTTTATTCTATTCTGAAATTTATTTGTTGCCAATCCGAAAGGTGCTTTTTGTGAAAAGGCCACTGGACTTTCTGGTTTTTCTTCGAAGACGTTTTGCTTCTCATCTCGGAAGCTTCTTCAGCTCTGACTGGATAATGGGAAATGGAAGGATTTATGCTCCTTGCAGACAGCTGGTCATTTGCATTCTTTTAGGGAGTCCTTGAGGTCACTTGGAGACTTATCTGTGTCCTCAGGGTCACCTGAGTGGTGTTCCTCTAGTCTGCAGTTTTTTTTTCCTCTGGAAATCCATTCTTACTACCACACCATTCAAAGGGTGGTCATCCCCAGTTGGATAGCTAAAAGTATATAGAGATTCTCAGCATCCAGATCATGGTTGTGCCAAAGGTGCTTTTTTCAAGAGGCAACTGGACTTTCCTGTTCTTTCTTGGAAGGCATTTCGCTTCTTATCCAAGAAGCTTCTTCAGCTCTGACTGGATTAGTGGGGAATGGAAGGATTTATACTCCTTGCAGACAGCTGGTCATTTGTATCCTTTTAGGGAGTCATTGAGGCCACTTGGAGGTTTATCTGTGTCCTCAGGGTCACTTGAATAACGCAAATGAGTGTGGACCCTTCTTGGCTGCAGGATTTTTTGGGTTTTTTTGCTGCCCATCTTGCATCCAACACTGGGTTACCGTTGAATGCCAGGAGTATCTAACACTGACCTCTTGGTTCCATCTTCAATTTACAACTTAATTTTGAACCAGAGACTTCATAACTGAAAAAAAACTGGTGCAAGTTTGGGTCTTCCTTAATTTTCTCCTCTCTCCCCTTGGTGGAACTCAGATGCTTAACTGCTCTTTTGTGACAGTTTGATAGCGAAGAAGGTATTAACCACCTATGGATTTGGCTTTCTTTTTTTCCTTTTTCTTTTTTTCTGACTCGTCTTTTATTGCTGGCTTGTTAAAAATGATTTGTGTTGCTGACAAAGAAATATGCACAGGCTCCAGAAAAAAAAACAAACGAGTAAATAACAGATGGCAGAAGAGAGTTAGCAACGAAGATCCATATTCGAATAATGGGACTTTGAGGAAAGAATTACCTTGCCGGCAATGTGCCTGTTCTCCCTTTGTTTTTAAATGGCCTCTTAGGCATTTCTGTCCGTGAGTGATAACGCGGGAGTGTGCGGAGAAAGGTCTCCATATGTAAATGTTTCCGTGCTCCATGCTTACCATAGATGTCTACGGTTTGCATATGGGTGGCAGATGCCACTATTTTCCAGAATAACAGAGTTGGAAGGGACCTTGGAGGTCTTCTAGTCCAACCCCTTCCTCCTCAAGCAGGTAACCTTATACCATCAAAAAAGCACAACAAAGAATGTTCTTTCTGCGCCAACTCAGAAAGCTCAAAATGCCCAAGGAGCTGCTGATTCAGTTCTTCAGAGGAATGATTGAGTCTGTCACCTGCGCCTCTATAATTGTCTGGTTTGGCTCTGAAACCCAACAGGAGAGACACAGACTTCAGAGAGTAATTAGGACTGCAGAAAAAATAATTGCTAACAACCTGCCTTCCATCGAGGACCTGTATACTGCACGAGTCAAAAAGAGGGCTGTGAAAATATTTACAGACCCCCTCACATCCCGGACATAAACTATTTCAACTCCTACCCTCAAAATGACGCTGTAGAGCACTGCACACCAGAACAACTAGACACAAGGACAGTTTTTTCCCAAACGCCATCACTCTACTAAACAAATAACTTCATCAACACTGTCCAACTATTTACAAAGTCTGCACTCTTAATTATCACTATTAATCTTCTCATCACTCCTTATCACCCATCCCCTCCCACTTGTGACTGTAAGACTCTAACTTTGTCACTTGTATCCTTACGCTTTTTATTGAGTGTTTCCTAGTATGATTTGATTGCTTATTTGTATCCTACGACTATCATTAAGTGTTCACCTTATGATTCTTGACTCTTGACGAATTTATCTTTTCTTTTATGTACACTGAGAGCATTTGCACTGAAGACAAATTCCTCATGTGTCCAATCACCCTTGGCCAATAAAGTTTTCTATTCCTATTCCTATTCCTATTCCTATTCCTATTCCTATTCCTATTCCTATTCCTACTCTACTCTACTCTACTCTACTCTACTCTACTCTACTCTACTCTACTCTACTCTATTCTTCTTCTATTTGCACCAAGACAAATTCCTTGTGTTTACTTGGCCAATAAAGAAGTCTGTTCTATCTATTCTATTCTGTACCATTCCAGACAAAGGGTCGTCCAATCTCTTCTTAAAAACCTCCAGTGTTGATTAATTGTACTGATTAATTTTTTGACTTTGCTTGACCGAAAGTCGCAAAAGACCATACATGACCCTGGGACACAGCAACCGTCATGAATACAGGTCAGGTGCCAAGTGTCTGAGTTTTGATCACGTGATCATGGGGATGCTACAGTGATCATAAGTGCGAAAAATGGTCATTGGTCACTTTTTTCAGTGCCGCTGTAACTCTGGAACGGTCACCAAATGAACTGTTGTAAGTTGAAAACCACCTCTATGGGCAATGGTTAAGATATGTAAAATACTGTCAACAAGAAGTACCACCACTGCTCCTCTGCAGACAATAAGATTTAAATTCATGAATATTATAGACTATACATTTTTGAGTGGTGCAGTGGCCTAGAGGGGGAGCTCTCGTCTCCCAATCAGGAGGCTGTGAGTTCGATCCTAGGTAGAAGCAGGTACTTCTCTCTCCGGGCATACTGAGAATATATCTGCTGAACAAAACTCCGCATTGGCAACAGGAGGGGCATCCGGCCAGTAAACACTCAGGTCCATTCAGTTGCCCAAACTCCACCCTGCAAAGGATTACGGGGTCATTAAAAAAAGAAAAGAAGATGATAGGCTTTATCTCTTTACTTTAAGAACAACCATGCCTTTCCTACAGCGATATTTTTCCCTTTAAATAAGTATATATGGATTGGGCAAAATGTTTTGAATTTAGACCATCTCAAATCCAAAATGATCTGTTTTGAGGATGGAAGCAGTTCTTGGAAATGTGAAATATTTGTTGTTCATTTAAAGATGGGCTACCTCCAACATTATGCAGAGATTTCAGACCTGAAAGTGTTTTGACTGCTAAATGTTTCAGATTTGCAATGCTTTTCCCCACTGTCTTTCAGCCTAAAGGGTTATTTTATTCAGTGTCTTCAACCTCTAAACAACCCTGTAACTTAAATGTGGAATTATAGAGACATAATGTGGAGTGGCACTTAATATCCATATTAAAAGGATTACAGCATGGTATAAGAATAGAGAGCCCTCTTAATGATGATTCAGAAGTATAAGATATTTTAAAAATACTCCCAACATATTGCCTATATACTTATAAATAATATAGATCACACATTCTCACTTCTCTCATCTGAGGCATTTCAAATCAAGGCCACCCCTGAATATAGCTGATGTAGCCTGATTTATAGTCTCCACGGAAACGGTGTTGATAAATTTTTGGCTGTAGCTCACTTAGCTCTATTTCCTTGGCTGTTTTGCCCAGCTAGGCCAATCCTATAAAACTACAAATTCGCTTAGCAATTTTATCTTTAGATCTGTTTTCTCTGAAGTAACCCCTGTTCCAACCTCATTTTGCTTTCTTCTGTGCTCTGGAACTTTATTACTTGACCAATAATACTTGAGGTCTTTGTGATTTCTTCTGTCATGGAGAAGTTGAAATGACTCTTAGCTCCTTTTGCTTAGCCAGATTAAGACATCACACGGCAAGATTTTATGATTTTAGCATCTTCTCCTTCCGCGACCAGTCTGGATGAAATGCTGCATTGGATTTCTCGCTTGGCTTGGTCTTCTGTCAAGAACCAGCCAAAATTCTGCAAGATAGTCTTATGACGCAGCCAGCAATTCTATATCATAGTCCAGTGATGGCGAACCTTTTTGTTGTGGAGTGCCGAAAGCGCGCATGTGCCGACACCCACAATGCAATGCGTCTCACCCCCCTGTGCATATGCGCGCAATACTTCCAGAAATACCAGAAGTGCCAGTTTTCAGCCTCTGGGGAGGCCTCTGGAGCCCGGGGGAGGCCATTTTCACCCTCACGAGGAAAGCCTCTGGAGGCTGAAAATGGACCCGTTTTGGCACTTCTGGTATTTCCGGAAGGCCCATTTTTCGGCCTCCTGAGGCTGCAGAGGCTTCCCTCGAGCCTCCGGGAGGGTGAAAACGGCCTCAAATGGGCCAAAAATCAGCTGGGAGGCACACGCATGCGCAGTGCAGGTAAGTTTGGCTTGGGCTCGAGTGCCACAGGTTCACCATCATGGTCATAGACAATGCTTTTGGACCTATCAAGCTCTCCCTTTGGAACAGAAATACAAGTAGTCCTCAGCTTACAACCGTTCATTTAGTGACCGTTTTGAAGTTACAGTGGCCCTGAAAAAGTGACCTGCGAATGTTTTACACAATTAATGACTATTGCAGCATCCCCATGGTGACATGATCAAAATTCAGGCCCTTGGCAAATGACTCATATTTAGGATGGTTGCAGTGTCCTGGGGTCATGTGATCCCTTTTTGCGACCTTCTGAGAAACAAAATCAATGGAGAAACCAGAATCCCTTGACAATTGTGTTACTAACTTAACCACTGCAGTGATTCACTTAACAACTGAGGTTAGAAAGAGTTTCTCTTAGCAACAGAAATTTAAACCCCTGAATATTTTCATTACAAACTCCAGGCATGGAAATTTAAACTCTGTGAAACAATTGGTTAAAAAGGAAAATGGATTTAAATCTCACTGGGATTTGGCTAGACCTAGTAAGCTACAGAGCTGGGTCCTAATTACAAATAGTCCTTGAGTTATGACCACAATTGTGCCCCAAAATTTGTGTTGTTAAGCGAGCCAGTTGTTAAGTGAGTTCTCCCCATTTTACAACCTTTCTTGCCACAGTCATTAAGTGAATCACTGCAGTGGTTACGTTCAGAAAATTTTGGGGCCAATTGTGGTTGTAAGTCCAGGACAACCTGTATACCCTTAAGATCATAATGTGCTAGCAGGATATACAATGTATTACCTCAAGAAACTTATGCAGATATTCCCAGGGTTTTTTCTCATTAAAGCCCATTGGACTTATTTTTAAATTAAATATCAAACACAGATTTATACAGCGTAGAATGCCCAACTGTTAGTCCATCAGAATATGAATAACTAGCTTGATACCTGTGCTTTGCTACGAAACTATGTGGTCAGGCTTAGTTTTGGGAGAGGAAAATAAGGGAAAAACATTGTGCCTCTGCCTACCAGTATCCATCAGTATCCATCTGGCTAGCATCCTGTCAGTTTGTGAGAGAGTTGAGGGCTGTTTGGAAACTGAAACAGTGTTTGCTGTGTGAGCAAGGAGACAGCAAGGAGCCTGGGCATGGCTTAGCTCAACTGTTCTGTACTAAAGCTGCTTGCTGCTGTGAAACTGAAACTAAAACTGAAACTCCTCTGCTTGTGTTTTGCATTTGGAACAGATTTCTTTTCAGGAGGGGAGGGGGAGTAGAGCTATTCAGCATCAGAGCGTGTTAATAATAATATAGGAAATACTAATGCTCTGATGGTCATTTCTAAAAATCCTTTCTTAGTGAGCACCTAGAAGCCGAGAGGAACATATGTGCCAAATTTGAAGTTTGTAGGCTTTACGGTTCTGGAGAGTTTGTGATGATGCGTGAGTGGCATTTCGCTTTTATATATCTATATATAGCTTATGCTTGTCCCCAAATGCCATTTGTGCAGAAAAAGAGGTACACGACAGTAGAATTGGTGATTCCAAGAATTGAATCAGGGAAACCAACATGTAGACACGTGCCCCATGGCACTGAAACAGCCCAACAGTTCAATTTTGCTCGATAACAGAAGAGATTCCACAATGAGTCAGGTGAGCCATAAGTTTACTCCGTACCTGTTTTTTATCCTCTTTAAAAGCAAAAAGAGAGCTGGGAAAAGGAGCAGCGGGTGTGGGCGTGAACCTTCAAACTTTGCTTTTTTAGAGGAACTTTCCGAAAACTTCAAAGCTATGACTAATGCGGACTTTAATCTTCCCCCATTTCATTTTGAGAGTTGAGTTTTTTTGTACGTAAGGAGTAAGCCTGGCGTGTAGCTGAAGAGATAAGCAAGCTCTAGATTGTTGGGGGGTTTTTTTGTTAATGGAAAATGCCTGCCTGGACTCTGTTGGTGTTTTTGGGGGGGGGGGGGGGGGAGGAGGAGGTCGAGGAAAAAAAATCTATTTGCTGAGTCGACAGGCAAGACAAATCTTTTCCGTGCCTGTATATTGGTGTTACTGGTTTCTTTTCTTTTTTTTTCATGTAGAGTTGGACGTAGAATCAAGAAATAAAAATAAAAAGAGGTTTATGGAGGAGGACGTGTTGCAAAGAAACGGAGAGAAAGATTTTATTAGAGTTAGTTTTTAACAAGCCGCCTAGGAGTAGGACAACTCTCCCTGGTGGGTGGAGAAGAACAGAGCCCATATGTTTTTAGCAGATGGTTATATGTCAGTTTGTAGCAGGGAGGAACAGGATGGGATGACTAACGGCTATTTTTCGTATGGTGGCCCACATATATAGGCAGTCCCCGTTCATTTAGTGACTGTTGGAAGTTACAACGGCACTGGAAAAAAGAGACCGATGACCATTTTTCACAGTGATGACCGTTGCAGCGTCCCCCTGTGGTCATGTGACTGACATCCACCCGCTTAGCAACAGGTTCATATTTGTGACGGTTGCAGTGTCCCAGGGTTGCGTTATCCCCTTTTGTGACTTTCTGACAAGCAGAGAGTCAATAGGGAAGACAGATTTGCTTAACAAGCGTGTTACTGATTTAACAACTGCAATGATAGAGTAGAATAGAACAGAACAGAATAGAATAGATGATTTGGAAGGGAAGGGAAGGGAAAGGGGAATAGAATAGAATAGAATAGAATAGAATAGAATAGAATAGAATAGAATAGAATAGAATAGAATAGAATAATAGAATAGAATTTTTTATTGGCCAAGTGTGATTGGACACACAAGGAATTTGTCTTGTGCAAATGATCTCAGTGTACATAACAGAAAAGATACATTCGTCAAGAGTCAAGAATCATCAGGTACAACACTTAATAATAGTCATAGGGTACAATAAGCAATTAAATCATTCTAGGAAACAGTCAATAGAATATAATAGAATGAGAATAGAATGGAATGGAACAGAACAGAATAGAATAGAGTTCTTTATTGGCCAAGTGTGATTGGACACACAACGAATTTGTCTTGGTGCAAATGCTCTCAGTATACATGAAAGAAAAGATACATTCGTCAAGAGTCAAGAGTCATAAGGTACAACACTTAATAATAGTCATAGGGTACAATAAGCAATGAAATCATACTAGGAAACAGTCAATATGAATCGTAAGGATACAAGCGACAAGGTTACAGTCATAAAGCCACAAGGGTGAGGGGATGGGTGAAAGGAAGGATTCAGTTAAATGGGCATGAAAGGATGTAAAATGGGGCAATGCTCGCTTAACTACTGTCTCGCTTAACAACACAAATTTTCAGTGCAATTCTGGTCATAAGCCGAGGTCTACCCATAATTAGGGCCCAGGTCTGTTGTTTACTAGGTCTAGCCCAGGGGTGTCAAGCTCAAGGCCCACGGGCCAACTCTGGCCTGCGAGGTGCTTAGATCTGGCCCACGGGGTCCCCCTGGAAACAGCAACGGACCGGTTTGCGGTGCTTCTGCCAGCAAAAATGGAGCTCAGGAGGGCCGCCCATAGCTGGCAGAGGGTTGCAGGAGGTCATCACGGCCGACAAAGGAACTTGGGAGCCCGTTTTTTTCTGGCAGAGCCCTCTGCCCACCACAGGCACCCCAGACACGAGTGATGTCAAGCTGGCCACACGCACCCTGGCCATGCCTAGTCTAGCCAAATCCTAGGAGATTTAAATCCCATTTTACTTTTTACTACTTGTTTCACAGAGTTCAATTTCCATGCCTGGGTTTTTAATAAAATATTAAGATACTTAAAGCTGTAAGGAAAATAATTATCTGGCAGCAATTTCTTGCCCGACCGTGGGATCATGCAACAATTGAGGAAGGATTGAAACCAATGCATGAGAATGAAGCTATTGTGGCTCCCTTTAGCCCAGACAATCTAATTTCATTTTCAAAAATGAATCTGATTTCTTCTCCCCTCCTGAGAAGAATAAACATTGCCCTGCTTTGTTCCAGCTGTTGAT
>NW_020769425.1:2109224-2123484 GCF_900518735.1 Pseudonaja textilis | reverse complement strand
TCCCAGCAACGATCCAACTAACAGAAAAATCTTCAATGATAATTACACACACACAGAGAGAGAGAGAGAGAGAGAGATTTGTGAAAACCAAATATGTCTATGGAGATTCTCAGCCATCCAGGTCATGGTTGTCCCAAAGATACTTTTTCCAAGAGGGAACTGAACTTTCTTTGAAGATGTCTTGCTTCTCATCCAAGAAGCTTCTTCAGCTCTGACTGGATGGTGGGGAATGGAAGGGTTTATACAACGAATGCAAATGACCAACTGAAAGGACTATAAATCCTTCCATTCCTCACCATCCAGCCAGACCTGAAGAAGCTTCTTGGATGAGAAGCGAAATGTCTTCAAAGAAAAACCAGAAAGTCGAGTGGCCTCTTGAAAAAAAAAAAAAGCAGCTTTGGGACAACCAAACATTCACATAGCCACGTTCTCAGCAATGACCCAACTAAGGCCAGAAGGGGCCAACTTGCTGTGTTGCCATGGGACAATTCAACTCATGCAAAAGTTGAATTAATTTTGACTGAACCATGCCCAATAATAGAAAAAGAAAGAAAAGCAATCCAGAAATACAAGAGGTATAATAATTTCGACAAAAACGTGATCACCAATTATAAAAGAACCTGAATGAGACAATTAATACAGTGTTGAATTGTCCCGCAGCCAGTGGTCCTGTGGCGAGCCAGACATGGCAAGTTGGCTGTGGCAAATTGGTCACAGAGAGTTGTCCTAGGTCCAACTAAGGCAGGTGTCTGTAATAGATTTAACAGAGTTGGAAGGGACCTTGTAGGTCATCTAGTCCACCCCGCCCCCCCGCCAAAGCAGGAGACCCTACACCATTTCTGACCAATGGCAGTCCAGTCTCTTCTTGAAAGCCTCCAGTCATGAAGCTCCCACAGCTTCTGAAGGCAACGTCTGTTCCATGGGTTGATTGTTCTCATTGTCAGAAAATTTCTCCTTATTTCTAGGTTGAATCTCTCCTTGATCAGTTTCCATCCATTATTCCTTGTCTGGCCTTCGGGTGCCTGGGAAAATAGCTTGACCCCTTCCTCCGGTCTGTGGCAGCCCCTCAAATATTGGAAGACTGCTATCATGTCTCCCCTGGTCCTTCTCTTCACTAGACTAGCCATTCTGAATTCCTGCAACCGTTTTAGCCTCCAGTCCCCTCATCATCCTGGTTACTCTTCTCTGCACTTTTTCTAGAGCCTCAACATCTTTTTTATAGTGTGGTGACCAAAACTAGATGCATTATACTAGGTACGGTTTTACTAAGGCTTTATAATCCCGATTGATTTATGATCTTGATTGAATCGCGGTCTCCAAACTTGGCAATGGCAACCTTAAAATTTTGTGGACTTCAACTCCCAGAATGCCCAAGCCAGAATGGTTACCTGAGTAATTTCTGGGAGTTGAAGTCCACAGGTCTTAAAGTTCCCAAATTTGGAGATCCTTGAGCTAAAGGAAACATCTCCATAGTTAGTTTTTGTTTTTGTTTTTTAAATTTGTGGCAAATACCCAAGCATGCATTTTTAGCCATGTTCTGGAATCTACAAAGTCGGAATTTTGCTTTTCACCAAAGCGATTGGCTTCCATTGCAGACTTCTTTCTTCCTCTTACCTTCTCGCACTCTCTCTCTCTCTCTCCCAGCCTGCCATCCTTCTTGCAAGTCATGCAGCGGAGCTGAGGATGATGAATGCACCGCTTGTCACCCCCACGTCTCTTTCCTCAGTGGAAGATGCAGAACGGCCTGCAAGAGAGAGCAATACCTCAATCTGGTAGGATATTGTGCGGGTAAGTGCATGAAAAATATTGAACCGCTTGCAGCGCAATTTATGGTGTGGCTCTGCCACATTTGTAACCTTGACTTCTCTCCCCCCCCCCCCCCCCCCCCCCGGTCTTCCAAGGAGTTCGCGAATAATGCAATTTTGTCTTCATTCTGAATGGAATTCGTGGGAAGTTTCTGCTTTGTTTAGAGCTGCGTTTGAGGCAAAATGCAGATTTGTACTCGATGTCAGGGCTCCAAGTAATACACCCGTAACAATCAGTACACCGAGGCAGGTAGATTCCTCAAAGAACAATTTATTCTGGATCTATCGTATCGGCACAGGCTGATGAAAACTGACTCTAAACGATTCCCGACTAAACGATTAATTTGGTTTTCACCAAATGAAAAGTAAAAGTCCCCCCCCCCGCTTTTCCCAAACATTCAGTCACATGGTCCAGTCAAGGTGCAATCTGGTTGCTTGGTAACATCACTCCTCCTTTCTTTCAGCCACTTGAGGGAATGAATGTCCTTGGTTCAGAGGGGAAACTATTTTGTTTTGGCTACAAAACCCTAGCTATCTCCCCCCCCCCCCCGCCCAATCCCTCATCTCCATTGTAGCAACACTGAAGCCCCCCAAATAGCTTCAGTCAGGCCAGCTTCAAAGCTGACACTCGGGCTTTCGGCTACCACCTTATGCTTGCTTGTGCTTTGCTACATTATGCGACAGACTGCAATGGATGGGGGCGGGTGGGAGAGGGAGGCAAGAAGGGGAATATAAGTCACCTAACAGGTATTTGGGTTAGAAATATATAAACCAGGACAAACATTTTAGTACTGTATCTTTAAGGGAATGCAAGAGCATGCAATTGGGTGTGGTTTCTCAAACAGCCATAAGATGGAGCCAGAAACCTGGGTTGTTTAGTCTTAGTCTGAGTCTCAGAAGAGAGTGTGTCTGAATGATTATCTCTGTTTCCTTCTGTTGGAAAGTATTGCCGTTCTTCCATTTCTTCTAATTGACTGATATTACTGGATTTAATGTAAGTCTGATACTGAACTGTTTTTGACACTGGAATTTGATATTTGGACTATCCCTGGATTGAAAAACTGACTGATTTATCTGTGAATGACTTTTGGACTGCTTATTTTGGACTTTGCTTAAACCTTTCTGGAAGTAAAAAACCTACATTTACTGCACAGTGCATCTGTGTGCTCTGTGTATATTATTCCAACACTACTCTCTATACGTCTCCCTGTATGCGCTCATTCTCCTAACGGGGAATTACCTCAACAGAAACGAAAGTAAGTACTGTGTCTCTCCGAGACACTGCTTCAAGGTCGCCCACCATACCAGCTACAGGCCTACCTGTGCCTGGATTGACCATTACAAACACATCTGTTGGTGCCGCAGTGGTTAGAATGCAGTCCTGCAGGTTACTTCTGCTGACTGCCAGCAGTTCGGCAGTTTGAGTCTCAGTGGCTCAAGGTTGACTTATCCTTCCATCCTTCTCAGGTTGATAAAATGAGGACCCAGATTGTCGGGGGCAATATGCTGACTATGTAAACCGATTAGAGAGGCTGTGAAGCATTATATAAGTCTAAGTGCTATTGCTATTCCTCCTTGCCCACCCCACAAACTGAGCAATGTGATATATGCAGTACAATGCAGTGAGATATGTACAGATCTGCACATTGGAGAAACAGAACAACCACTTCCCCAATGCATGGCACAACAGAAGTTCATTGGTTGCCCTCTCCCCTCTTTGGAAGAGCTTTAAGAAAGTTCGAAATATTCTCAAAGATCATCTCATGCTGGGCATCCCTTTTTTTGAACTATTACCATCTGGCAGACGGTACAGAATAATAATAAAAACGAGGACAAATAGGCTGAAAAACAGCTTCTATCTCAGGGCAGTAGCTCTTTTGAATTCTACTGTATAGTGCAGTGTTGGTGCAGTGTCAGGGGTTTTTATTTCATTTTTCTGGTATTATGTCTTGTAAAAATAGCTCTGGCTTATAATCTATATGCTGCCTTAATATTTTTTCTAACCACGTATGCACGAACCAAAGCCATCTTGAATAAGTTTCCTTTGTCTCTTATGTGATCTGAATCATATTTCCATCTACTTCCAGGCATTTTTGCAATTTAAAATGTTCTGGCATTTGTTTTCACTCTCTGATTACTCCTAATTTACTGGACTTGTAGTCGTTGCAATGTTTAGCCATAGCAGATCTAAACTGCACAAATTCAGACAAGCATTAGGGGGCAGCAGAGTAGACAGTGTTTATATGTAGCAGGGGTGTCAAACTCAAGGCCCGGGGGCTGGATGTGGCTCACAGGGGACTTAGATCTGGCCTGCGGGGCCTGCCTGCAAACAGCAAAGGACCAGTGAAAATGGACCTCCCAAGCTCCGTTTTCACTGCCAAAGGAAGCCGAAAACAGAGGTCGGAAGCCAGTGGTGGTGTTCTATCGGTTCGACCCAGTTTGGGCAAATCAGTAGTAAAAAATGCTACTGTTTGGCCGAACTGGTAGTTAAAAAAAACAGCTATTGCTTCAAGCCGAACCGTATTTTTTCCCCCCCTCCTGACGATCAGCTGTTCCAAGGATCAGCTGTGCTGGAATCCCCCTCACTGTCTTAACTGCTTCGCCCCTGAGGCCCAGGTGGCAAAAAGGAGCGTGCAGGGAGGGGGATGCTATGCGCCGTCCCTCACTCTGTTTTTTTTCCTCCGGAGCCTGAGGGAAACCTCCTAGGCAAAGCAGTGAGACAGCGAGGGGGATCCCGGCACAGCTGATCATCGGGAGGGGAAAAAAATAAAAGAAAAAAAACCACGCCTATACTCAGTCGCATGGCCATGCCCCCCTAGCCACGCCCACAGAACCAATAGTAAAAATATTTGCCTCTCACCATAGCCGGGAGCCGCCGTTTTCATTGGCAGAGCACACGACCCATCACAGGCGCTCCCGACATGAGTGACGTCATGATGGCCACGCCCACCCTGGCCACGCCCCCTCGCTTCTATATTGTATTGTGCGGAAAGGGAAAAATATCCCCAGGATGGGTTGAGTAGGAGGTTGACATAAATACTACTGCATTGAATGTTAATGCTCCTGTTTGAGGAAATTTCAATTTCTAATGTATTTTTATAGCTGTCACTCAGTCTGTCATTGATGCTTGTTTAATATCAAATTTTCCTTTCCAACCCCTGGGGGCAAACACTGGATATTACTTCTTCAAAGAAACTTCTCCTTCTTCTTCTTTTGGTTCCTATATAGACAAACAGTTCAGTTTGCCAACTTCAGATTAATTGCAGCCAGAAAGCCAGTGGCAAAAAGCGAAAAACATTTTAATTGTGAGAAGCTACACCAATTATTATCTTTCAGAGAAGGTAACGGAGTAAGTCAATTTAATTGGCAGGAAGGGAGTAATAGAAAAATAGTGCTATTCTTGGGAAGAACAACAGACCCAAAATGAGGTCTTTTGAAAGGCATTAGATAATTAGTTGAGTTCTTTTCTCTGCAACCTGTTCCACTTTGAGATAATATAGCCAGTTTTTACATTGTCAGTAATCCCGTGAGGTTTGTCTGAAAGAATTATTTCTACTTTTTTTCCCTCCTTCTTTGATTTCTTTTTTTCCCCTTTCCCATTTTGAGAATCCAGATTTGTCTTTGTAACAGTCTGGCAACAACAGAGAGCAGCTGCTTTTAAATGTTCTTGCCTTGTTGAGCAGTGAGCCACATAATAAACCAGATTGTCAGTTTTACGTGTCTTCCCTAGTCAGTTTCACTCACCTAATTTACAGGTAGCGCTAAACTTACAACTGTTTGCTCAGGAGCCTTTCAAATCTGCAAGGGCACTGAGAACGGGACTTATGACCGTTTTTCACACAGTGCAGCAGGATGGGTTGAGTAGGAGGTTGACGTAAATACATCAATACTGAAGTCAAAAGGGAAGCCAAATTCACTTAACAACCAGTCCTGCCTTAGTCATGAAAGCCGACTGGGTGATTTTGGACTAGTCACTCTCTCCCAGCCTAACTTACCTCACAGGGTTGTTGTTGTGGGGAAAGGGGGAAGAGGAAACGGTATTGGATAAGTTGTGCCGCCTTGAGTTATTTGTGAAAATAATAAAGGTGGATACAAGTGGTGGGATTCAAAAAGTTTTATCACCGGCTTGGTGGGTGTGGCTTGGTGGGTGCGCTTTGCGCACATGCACACATTTCGCATGCACGCGCACCAAATTGGGACATTGGGGGCAAAGTTGGAGCTAATAAAGGGAACCAGACTTATTCTCTGACTGTGTTGCCTTTGTGCCATGCCCCGAGTCATCACACACTCCTTGCTAATTTGTTGTGCTTGAATTGGAAGTTCTATTGACAAATGGATTTTGGCACCCCCCCAAATTCTCCTTGTATCATCATTCAGCTGAACCAAAGCTTCCAAAAGAAGAAGAAAAGGATGGAAGGATAGAAACGAGAATACACTAAGGCAGAAGCTCATCCACCCCAAATACAAAACATCCAGACACAAACTGAGCAACATGGTGTATGCAATGCAGCGAGCTATGTGCAGATCTGTACATTGGGGAAACAAAACAGCCATTTCATAAGCGCATGGCACGATATAGGAGAACAAACCCATCAGGACTAGATTCAGCAGTCCATCTGCATTTAAAAGACACAAGCCACTCTTAAAGACAGCAAAGTCCACATTTTGGACTGGGAGGACCGCTGGTTTGAAAGAGGGGTCAAAGAAGCCATCTATGTCCAAACTGAACAGCCCTCTCTCATCAGAAGGGGAAGGGTACCACATCCTCTATCTCCAAGGACTACAACATAGTCCTTTCCGCAGTCCCAAGAAGGCTCCGCACCCTTTTGCATCACTCGGGTGACCCTGAGGACACAGATAAATCTCCAAGTGGCCTCAGTGACTCTCTAAAAAGAATGCAAATCACCAACTGTTTGCAAGGAGTGTCAATCCTTCCATTCCCCACTAATCCAGTCAGAGCTGAAAAAGCTTCTTGGATGAGAAGCGAAACGTCTTCAAAGAAAAACCAGAAAGGGACAAAAGGATAGAAGGGTTAAACTCCAGCAGCAAAGGAGACATAAACAGCGTATCTGGACAGGAGCAGCATGCCTTCTCTTCCAGACTGCCGATATTTCCCCTTGTAATTTTGTGAATCACCGTAATGAGGATTTATTTGGTGTCCAATATCTCTCGCATGCACGGCATACAAAAGACTTCTTGTAAAACCTATTTCCCCCCGTAAAATACTGTATTTTCAAACATCTCTGTTCAGGAGACGGTCAGGAGCGCTTGGCTAATGGGCTGCTGAAAGTAGCAACTGTCAGTCTTCTCCTAGTAGTAAATTCCATTCTAGGCGAGCCTTGGACATTCAGATTAACAGAGTTGGAAGGGACCTTGTAGATCATCTAGTCCAACCCCCAACCCCTGCCCAAGCAGGAAACCCTACGCCATTTTTGACCAATGGCAGTCCACTGTCTTCTTGAAAGTTTCCAATGATGAAGCTGCCAGAACTTCTGAGGGCAACTTCTGTTCCATGGCTTGATTGTTTTCACGGTGAGAAAATTCCTCCTTATTTCCAGGTTGAATCTCTCCTTGATCAGTTTTCATCCATTATTCCTTCTCTGGCCTACAGACATGTTACATGTTGCAAGACAACTATGTTCAGCTTGTCATGCCCAGTGGTGGGATTCAAAAATTTTTACTACTGGTTTTGTGGGCATGGCTTGGTGGGCGTTGCAGGGGAAGGATACTGTAAAATCGCCAGTCAGAGGTGGAATTTGCCGGTTGTCTGAACTACTCAAAATTTCTGCTACCGGTTCTCCAGAACTGGTCAGAACCTGCTGAATGCCACCTCTGATGATGCCCCTGTTGGAATCTGATTCCAAGGAGGAGGTCGAGAGCTGACAGGGAGTGGGAGTGTGGCTCCGGTGGCTGTGGAGGAAACGGGGGAAGGGCACAATCCAGCTGGACATTCAGAGGAAGGCCACCCCCTCTGCATCCTAGGCCATGCAGGGAGAAACAGAAAGGAAGCAATGTGAGTTACATGGGTTACGGGGGAGGAAAGGGCCCTGATTCCCTTCATTAGTTGCAGCTGGGAAAACAGGATATAAAGGGTGTTTGTGCAGAGCACCTTGCTGGAAGCAAAGCATGCATTATCTTTGTCAAGTCTTATCTGGGTTCTGGTGTCCTCCCAACTGTGTGTGTTTCGTTATCTTTTGAAATCTGCAATCCCTTATCCTGCCCTGTCTCATTAATTGTTGCAGGTGGTTTGTGTTGGTTTTTATTTATAATTTATATGTACTTTGGGTTCGGACTGAATTTCTTCCCTTTAAAGACTGCCCTTGGGAGAGTTTTTTCTCCATCCGCTGATAACTGGACATTGGGGGCCAAGTTGGAGGTATTAAAAGGACTTTACCTACTTTTGTGACTTCGTTGCTTTTGTGCCACACCCTGGGTCATCACACAGCAGTTTGCATCAGTACGGGAGATACAATAGCACCAGTCCATCATTGCTTTTTGATTTTAAAAAACCTTTTACAGGTAGTCCTTGACTTGCAACAGTTCCTTTAGTGACCGTTCAAAGTTAAAACAGCACTAAAAAAAAATGACTTAGGACCATTTGCAGTATTCCTCATGGTCACATGATCAAAATTAAGATGTACAGGGGAGCGGACTCACATTTCCAACGGTCGCAATGTCCCGGGGTCATGTGATCCCCTTTTGCGACTGTCTGACGAGCCAAGTCAAGGGGGCCAGCCGGATTCACTTAAAACCGTGTTACTAATTTAACCCCCACAGCGATTCACTTAACAACTGTGGCAAGAAAGGTCATAAAATGGGGGCAAAACTCATTTATCAAACGTCTCACTTAGCCACAGAAATGTGGGGCTCAATTGTGGTTGTAAGTCAAGGACTACCTGTAATTTGTTGTGAGTTTACAGCAAATTACAAGTGTCAGGATTCCAGCAATCACCCTAATTAAATCATGATTCTTGAGCCAAACTTCAAAAAACTTCAAAGGATTCATTAGAGGCGACCTACTGGCACTGCCCTGTATGAAGCCAACTCTGGCATATGTAATTTACAGTCCCCTGTTTCCCCCCTCCCACCTTGGTCTGTCATCAATCAGATTCTCCAATTCAGCGCATTCAATGGCTGGGTGTCATCATTCACGTTCTCCAATTAAAATATATTCGTGGGCAAAAGCTCTGGTAGTTTAGTTACAATCTTTTAGAGATAAGAGTTGGAATGTACTTTCACTTTTAAACTGCTGCATTGCTCTTTCAGATTCCACCCCCCTCTTTTAATGGCAACTACTAAAACAGGCATAGGTACTCAGAATTTTGGAGCGTTAATTCAGTGCCAGAAAAATAAACCCAGATGGCTGATGCTTCATTTAACCTCTTTATAAACATAACAAGAGCCATGGTGGCGCAGTGGTTAGAGTGCAGTACTGCAAGCTACTTCTGCAGCCAGCTGCCTGCAATTTGGCAGTTCAAATCCCACCAGGCTCAAGGTTGACTCAGCCTTCCGTCCTTCCGAGGTGGATAAAATGAGGACCCTGATTGTTGGGGGCAATTTGCTGACTCTGTAAACCGCTTAGAGAGGGGCTGTAAAGCACTATGAAGCAGTATATAAGTCTAAGTGCTACTGCTATATTTTACAAACCAGTTGTAGATTTCTCCAACATGGAGCAAACTCAAACAGAAACCTGTTGCAAGCAACTTACAGCAGCAACAGAAACAGACCTCAGTTTCACTTTAGTTTAGCAAGCAAGCAAGAGGAGAGAAGCAATTTCATTTTCAATAGGCAGACTCAGAACTGCAGAGTTGCAGAACTTAATATATAGAGCTATGCCTAGGCTACTTCTAGTTTCAGTTTCCAGCCTAGGCTACTTCTAGTTTCAGTTTCCAAACAGTCCTCATTGGCTGACTTAGCTGCCTATTCATTGGCTGACCTTGTTATACCATGCTGTATTCCGGTTCATGAATATATTCTGACAATAGGAATGTTTTATGCGTTGACAACAAGTTTAAGGAATTTGGGTTGGTTTGCAGGCAGCCAGATAAAATTTAGAAGGGATTTGCTATTTTTGTCCATCTAACTGAGTTTTTCCCAAGGACCTGGGATAGCCAGGTGTTTAATAGGAAAGCTTATTGTTGCAGGATGTAAGCTGTTCCAAGTAAAGCTGCTTTTTTGCGAATTACTGTTGTTACGTGGGACAAATGCAGGAGGTCCAACTGGCATTCCTTCATCTCTGTCATATGCAGAGTAAAATAGATCTTATAAGCGTGATGGGAGTGATTTCTGCTCGCAACCCCTTCCTCCTGAAATATCCATTTTTGACAGCGAGATAGATAAGTATTGATTTTTCCTGAAATTAAGAACGCCGATGCTCCGTTAACATACGTGGCATACGATGCTTTGCAGTTTATGCAACTTCTCAAAAGTGTTTCTTGCGGCCAGGTTAAAAAAAAAAAACATTTCATTTTAGGTGGCGTTTTCAGCCAGCCGTTCCTTGAATGGGTTTTCTTAAAAGTATAGGCAGTCTTTGAACTGAGCTCAAAGTTTCTGTTGCCAACATTGGTTAAGTGAGTTTTGCCCCATTTTAGGACCTTTCTTGTCACGGTTGTTAAGTGAATCCTCGCAGGTGATAAGTTAGTAACCTGATTGTTAATTGAATCTGGCTTCCCCTTTGATTTTGATTGTAAGAAGGTGGCAAAAGGATTTTACATGACACTGGGACACTACCACTGTCATAAATACTGTCACTAAATGAACTGTTGTAAGTTGAGGGCCACCTGTAGCTTCCAGAGGCTTCTAAACTTAAGCTGCAAATGACACTTTTTAGAGAATTCTAGATTTGGATGGGACTATGTAGCTTATCCCTCTCTGCCTCTCTTTCTCTGTCTCTGTCTATTTTGTCTCTCTGTCTCTCTCTCTGTCTCTCTGTCTCTGTCTGTCGTGTCTGATTCTCTCTGTCTGTCTGTCTGTCTGTCTGTTTTTCCCTCTCTGTCTCCCCTATATCTTTCTCTTTCTCTCTCTCTCTCTTTCTCTTTCTCTCTCTCTCTCTCTCTCTTTCTCTCTCTCTCTCCCTCTCCCTCCCTCCCTCCCTTCTCTCTTTCTCTCTCTCTCACACACACACACACAAAATAAACCACACACACCATTGCACGAGTCCTGATTGCAGCGTCTGTGAGAGACATTTGTCTAGATTCTTCTTGGACATATAACCAATGAAGAGACTCTTCTGCGGTATTTATTAAGAAGTTTCCCCTCTCCCATTCAAACTGAACATAAGATTCCTTATAAAGTGAAATCATTCTTCCATGTACTACTTTGTCCGTGATGGAGAACAGGTCTTGGCCTTCTTGTGTATGACGTTCTTTTTAACACCCTTGAAAAATTTGTCAGTAGAACCAATTACTAAAGGAAGATACATTCAAGATGAGGTTGGACAAGCCCATCTGTCAGGATGCTTTAAATTGGCTTTCTTTATTGAACAGGAGGATTGGAGGTGAGATCTATCTTGGCCCTTTCAGTGTTGAGTCTGCGATGCTAATATTCAAGGCTCTGTTGGGCAGCTGTCATGTTTTGAAGGGTGGTTGTAATCAGTGTAATGCCTCAGGCCGTGGAAAGGGAATTTCACAAAGGCAGTAGTGTCACAAAAAAACAGGAAAAGCCCAAGGGGAACATCAGGTCAGCCAGAAAACAAACTTACATAGGAAAAGGAATCAAATAAAAAGTATTAAAGAATCCCTATAGACAAAAGCCTAAGTAATTGAGAAAACTAGACGAATAGGAAAAGGAAACAAAAGATAATTTAGAAAACCCTTACAAACACAGGACATACCAAATAAGCAAAACAAACAGACAAAAGACACAAAATATAAATTACAAAAGGGACAGACAGGAGATTGCCACAGAACAAATATGAAAAACTATCTTAAAGCTAAAAGAGATTACAGAAAACCAATAATACAATCTGGCCACCCTGCGGAGTTTGCCCTCCGGCGGAAATAAAGACAAACTCAAACAGGATTTGAAACATTAGGCACAAATACAAACACTCACACAAAATCAACTTCCAAAGGGAGAAAAAGGTATAAAAAAACAGGGACTTATCATAAGAAGCTAGCTAGCCCAGGAACACAGACTTCTCGCTGTTCTCCGCCTTCCTGAAAAATAAAAAGATCCAGCTTTCAAGCAGTTGTCCATTTCCTTGCGCTGGAGCTTTCCCAGCGGGAAAATCAAATCCTCGAAAGAAAGTCATTTTGGCACCTTTCAACAGGGCAAAGGGAAAATTTTGCTATCACTCTCTCGGTGAACTATTTCCTATGCTTCTTAGAGAAGGAAGCAGGGAAGGATTTGATGCACTGAAGCACAGCCAGGATGTTGGAGGTAAAAGAATTGCATTCAACAATGGAATGGAATGGAAATAGAATAGAGTAGAATCATAGAATAGAACAGACCCGCGATGGCGAACCTACAGCACGTGTGCCACAGGTGGCACGCAGAGCCATTTGTGTGGGCATGCAAGCTCCAGCCAGATTTACTTCCCTGCGCATGTGCGTGCTTCCCAGGTGATTTTCGGCCCGTTTTAGACCTTTTTTGGCCTTCCAGAGGCTCAAGGGAAGCCTCTGCAGCCTTTGTAGGCCAAAAAACAGGCCCGTTTCATCACTTCCTGTATTTCCGGAAATGCTGGCAGTGACGAAACGGACCCATTTTTCGGCCTACAAAGGTTGCAGAGGCTTCCCTCGAGCCTCTGTAGGCAGAAAATCAGCTGGGAGGCACTCACATGCTCAGGGCAGGTAAGGGGGGGGGGAATCGCATGTGCAGGGGGTGTTGGGGGGCATGCAGTTTTTGGCACAGTACCCCAGAAAGGTTAGCCACCACTGGAATAGTCTATAATAGAAAATTGGAGTGGAGTGGAGTGGAGTGGAGTGGAGTGGAGTGGAGTGGAGTGGAGTGGAGTGGAGTAGAGTAGAGTAGAGTAGAGTAGAGTAGAGTAGAGTAGAGTAGAGTAGAATAGAATATCATAGAATATCACAGAATATCATAGAATAGAATATAGCATAGCATAGAATAGAACTTTTTATTGGCCAAATGTGATTGGACACACAAGGAATTTGTCTCCATTGCATAAGTTTTCAGTGTGCATACAGGCAACAAGTGATAAATCCTGATCAGAATGATAAAATACAATCATCACAAATCATAAGATACAACACTCAATGATAGTCCTAGGATACTAAATAAGCAATCAACATACATCATAATAGGATACTAAATAAAAGCCATCAACATAGTTCATAAAATACAAACAGCAAAGTTACAATCATAGAGGTTATAGTCATTCATTACCTTAGCATTGACGATGTTACCTAGTTTGGATAATGAAACATCTGCAAGATAACAAGCAGGCTCAGAGAGCACCAAGGACGCCTGAGCCAAATACTCCCCTTTCTTAGTATAGTCATAAGAAGCTAAGGAACTAGGCAATAGGAAAGATGAAAAGGGTAATAGTAATACAGCCTTACTAGGTGGTTTGTCATCCCAGGGCATAAGACAGCGTTGTGGGAATTAGTTGTTTAGCAGAGTGATGGCATGGGGAGAAAAACTGTCCTTGTGGCTGATTGTTTTGGCGTGCAACGCGTCATCTTGAGAGAAGAAACAGTTTATCTCCAGGATGTGCTGGGACTGTAGATATTTTCTCAGCCCTCTTTCCAAGGGTGGGATTCAACCGGTGTTACTACCGGTTCGGTACTTACGTCCTGCTGATTGGCACAAAGTCACCCAGCTGGCTTTCCTGCCTGAGGTGGGACTAGAACTCACGGTCTCCTGGTTCACTAGGCCATAATTGCTCTCATTGATTCAGTGGCCTCTTCCAATTATTATTTTATTTATGAGTAGATCCCCGTCTCCTTTAGAATGCAAATAAATAACTGCAGCTCCCCCCAAAATCCATGTGGACCCAACCTTGCTGTCACATAGGAAAATCTTGAACAACCGGTTATGGCAGCAGGCTCTGGGCCATGACAATTTGTGAACATGCCTCTGAGATGTAAATATTTTAATTCCTTTTGTAGTTCTCTGATGTGGTATCTTGGGCTTTCGTTTTTATTAATGTTTTATTATTAAAGATTAATATTTTATTCATTTTTCTTGTTGGTTGTTTTTTTTTTCCCTTTCAGTTTTAGGATGAGTTTTTGCATTTGTAGATGCTGCTTTAACTTGCTTTGCAAATTGGCAGTTATCAGAAAGCAGCACCAAACAATAAGAATACAGGTGGTCCTTGACTTATAACAGTCTACTTATAGTGACCGTTCAAAGTTACGATGACACTGAAAAAAACAGAGAAGGAAGGAAGGAAGGAAAGAAAGAGAAAGAGAGAAAGAAAGAGAGAAAGAAAAGAAAAAAGGAAGGAAGGAAAGAAAGAAAGAAAGAAAGAAAGAAAGAAAGAAAGAAAGAAAGAA
>NW_020769425.1:2074726-2109214 GCF_900518735.1 Pseudonaja textilis | reverse complement strand
AAAGAAAGAAAGAAAGAAAGAAAGAAAGAAAGAAAGAAAGAAAGAAAAGAGAGAAAGAAAGAGAGAGAAAAGAAAAATGGAAGGAAGGAAGGTCAGTCACACTTATACCTTGATGATTTTAGGATGCGTTTTTGCATTTGTAGATGCTGCTTTTACTTGCTTTGCAAATTGGCAGTTATCAAAAAGCAGCACCAAACAATAATATAGGTGGTCTACTTATAGAGACCATTCAAAGTTACGACGACACTGAAAAAAAAGAGAGAAGGAAGGAAGGAAGGAAGGAAGGAAGGAAGGAAGGTCACACTTATACCTTGATATTTCTGTTTTGACCGTTAAGAAAGCTGATTTGTTATGAACTGTACCAAACTTTCTGCCCTCTACGAACAGGTTGCCATCCTCTCTGTGAGTTGTGTGTGGCAGATCTCCACACAGACCAAGGAAGCACCTGTCTCAGGTGCCGCAATGGCCATCACCTGCTTCTGAAGGACCACTGCGTGACAGACTGCCCCGCGGGATTTTACCAACTGGGAGGAGCGTGCCAGAGTGAGTAATGCTTGAGAAAACAGAGGCACTAGCAATCAACAGATTGAACATGCCAATTAATTTCCCATCAGATAAATTTTTTTTCCCCAACCTGTGGCATCTGCTTGTATATGAAGCGTTAGTGATAAGATTATTCATAGGGACATAAAAAATATTGCTGTGGTAGGTCAAATCAAAAGCCTGTGGAATTTCAAGGCAGATGCCTTTATCACTAGACCAAACTGACTCTCTGTGGAATTTCAAGAGACTTTCAAAAGCTAGATAGAAAGACATCCTCACATTCTCAAGTGACGGATATCCAGAACCATCCACCCTCTGGATTGTGTATATAATCATCACGATGAATTGATATTGATGTAAATGTTATTTTAAAGCTGTCTCTAATGATTTTCTTCTATCGGTTGTGCATCTAATTACGCTGATTCCTCCTCCATCGCCTGGTGTTCTTCCAATGTATTTGATAGCGACTGCCATTAATTGATATTAATATCAGTGGATATTGCTGGCTGGGAAGGTGGAGAGGATTAGAGTCCATCAACATCTGGATGGGCCAGGTGTTCAATAATATTAATTTGTTAGTCATTTATGATGTGCTGTTAGTTTATTGCATCACTTTCTCAATCGCTGCAGAGGATGGCGGATGATTTCCATTCCTGGATAAATCCCAATAAAGTAGGATTCACAGTAAGGTAGAAAGTATTATCAAGGGTTAAATGTTATTTTTCCCTTCCAAAACAATTAAGGATATTGTTTTTCTGCATCGCAAAAAGGTGAGCAAATTCTCCTGAGAAATGAACGCATATCAACTGTTAAATCAAGAGATTTGAACAGCTTTACCCAACGTGGCACTCATGCAATAATTCAAGGACAAATTTAGCTGGATATACTGTACTGTCTTTATTATATTCCAGGAATATAAGAGAGTCAGTTTGGTCTAGTGATAAAGGCACCTGCCTGGAAACCAGTGTTCTAGTTCTACCGTAGGCTTGAAAGCCAGATGACTTTGGGCCAATCACCAGGAAGCGGTGAGTTCTAGACCCACCTTAGGCATGAAAGCCAGGTAATTTTGGGCCAATCACCAGGAAGCGTTGAGTTCTAATCCCGCTTTAGGCATAAAAACCAGGTGACTTTGGGTCAATCACCAGGAAGCGGTGAGTTCTAGTCCCACCTTAGGCATGAAAGCCAGCTGGGTGATTGAGCCAATCACCAGGAGACTGTGAGTTCTAGTCCTGCCGTAGGCATGAAAGCCAGCTGGGTGTCTTTGGGACAATCATTTTCTCTCAGTCAAATTCACCTCACAGGGTTGCTGTTTTGGGGAAAATAGTAGAGGAAAGTATGTCAGATACATTTGTTGCCTTGAGTTATTTTTAAAATAATAATGGCAGGATGCAAATAAATAAATATAAAGAGGTGACTTTCCTCTTCCAAGACTTCCTCTTATCTCTGGCTCTCAGCACATCTACTGACAGTTTACATTCTTTGCATTCCTGTTAACCCATTCAGTGACCTCCAGTTGAACTGTTCCAGCCACAATCTGAGCCCTGCATTGGGGTCTGCAGCCCACAGAATGTTTTTTTTAAATCGTTTTTTATTTTATTTTATAACATATAAAGATTCCATTTTTAGTTAAACTGTTGGCTGGGTACAAATATTTTTAGGCAACAATAATCAAAATGTTTACAACAATATTCATTACCTTGGTAATGAATTACCTTAGTTCTATAATAATAACACTAATAATAGTTGCTTATCCATTTTAACAAACCTCCCTTATATCATGTCCTTTTCTTTCATCTACGTGTTTCTAACTTCTGTTTTTATTAGCTATAGCCCACTGAATGTTTTTCTTGAGCCACGTTGACTGGGAATTCTGGACCCTGTAGTCGCAACACAGCTAGAGGGAATTAAATTGGAAAAATTTGGGCTGAAGATCACACCTTTCATGTATGAATGGTTGCATCGGAGTGATGGGTAGTACTCAACAGGGTGTCCTCGACTTACAACTGGCCATTTAGCGACCGTTCAAAGTTATGACAAGCCCCCCCTCCAAAGCTACTTACAACACAGATTTGAAGTTCCGACATCAGCCCTGCCCAGATCACATGACCACATTTATGGTTGCTTGCAGCGCCCTGCAGCCACATGACTACGATTTATAACATTTTGCCTGGAAATTTATTTCCAGTTTCCAGCAAACACTGCCTCATAGACACCGCTGAGTTCACTTAATGACTGCAGCATTTGATTTACGACAGCTATGTTTGCTTAGCGAACACTGCAAAAAGAAAAAAGAAAAGGAAACAGAAAACAACAACTGAATGAAAAGTTGCTGATGACCTTCTACCGCTGCACCATAGACAGTATCTTAACTTCCTGCACCTCTGTATGGCTTACCAATTACACATGGGCAGATAGGACAGCGCTCCAGAAGGTTAACGTCATTGCCCTGAGGATCATGGGTTGCCCTCTCCCCTCTTTGGAAGAGCTTTAGAGCTCCTGATGCCTTAAGAAAGTTCAAAATATTCTCAAAGATCCATCTCATCCTGGGCACCCTTTTTTTTGAACAACTACCATCTGGCGGATGGTACAGAATAATAAAAACAAGGACAAATAGGCTGAAAAACAGCTTTTATCCCAGGGCAGTAGCTCTGTTGAATTCTACTGTATAGTGCAGTATTGGTGCAGTGTCAGGGGTTTTCGGTTCAATGTGTGGAGGGTGAAGGATGTGTGTTTGTGTTTATTTTCATGGTCATGATGTGCACTGAAGATGGTGTTTGGTTTCGTTGTACGAGGTGCAATGATAATAAACTAAACTAAATTAAACTAAACTAAACTAAAAAGGTTGCAAAATCAAGTCTGGTTACATGATGGCCCTCTTTGTAACCCTCACTTCTTACAACCATAATTGTGGAGTTCCATTACGGTCGTAATTTGAGGACTACCCGTATAACAGGAGGAAAGATTATTAGGTATGTTCACCGCCTTGAGTTATTTCTAAAAATAAGAAAGGCAGGATAAAAATAAGTAAATAAATAAACATGCTTTTCATTCAGGCAGGATCCAAGCAAACACCTGGGGAAATTGGCAGCATTTTAAAGGAAGATAATTGAGAATCTGAAAGCTGCATTATCCTTTCCTCTGTTCTTATTCTCACTGCCAGCAGAGATGATAGAGTGAATTGAGACATTTGTAATCACCGATTGGGCAGAAACTACATAATGTATTGGGTGAAACTGTAATTAATAATTATCCAGTTAACCCAAGATAGTGTTAAGGAGAATAGAAGCAGAGCCAGACAGAATTGGCTGTCTATTCTGTAATAACAATAATTGTTATTGTTGATAGATTTTGTGTTCTACCTTCTAAGGGAGCAAGTTAATGGCACACAGGGATGTACAGATAGTCCTTGACCTATGACCATAATGGAGTCCAGCATTTCTATTACTAAGTGAGACAGTTGTTCGTTCGTTCATTCATTCATTCATTCATTCATTCATTCATTCATTCATTCATTCATACAATTTATATAGCCATCTATCTACTTGGTCATGGCTACTATAGACAGTTTACAAATGATAAAAATACCATATCGGGGCAGTGTGGGTGGGAGTTGGGGTGTTCCCCTAGCCCTCCCAATTTTGTTCTATTGTACTTTACTAATTTATTTGATTCTTTTTGTTAGTTTTTGTGTAAGCCACCTCGAGACGCCATGAGCGAATAGGCAGCAATATTAAATAAATAAATAAACAATAAAGAAATAAATAAACAATAAATAAATAAATATTACCCCATTTTATGAATTCTTTTGCTTCAGTTAGTTGTTAAGTGAATCACTGTGGTTGTTAAATTAGCCACACAGTTGTTAATTATTTTTCTTATGGCTTTAAATGTCTGAATATTTTACCAAAAGTCCAGGCATGGAAATTTAAACTCTGCAAAACAAATTGGTAAAAAGAAAAATGGATTTAAATCTCACTGGGATTTGGCTAGACCTAGTAAGCTACAGACCTGCGCCCTAATTACAGCGCTTCGACCTCCCCCTCAGAATCAGATTCCAACAGGGGCATGACTGGATGGTTCTCGTGATTTCGAGGCTGAGTGGAGATCGCAACATTCGTTTCCGAATCCAACACATTTCTTGTTACCTATGCATGGAGTTTGAGAGCCTGCATTTTAAATGCGTTTGTCTCTTTCTTCCTTTCCAGAGTGTCATCCTTCCTGTAAAACCTGTACAGGAGAAGGCCCATTTTCCTGCACTTCCTGTGACCCCAGCCTCGTCCTTTC
This sequence comes from Pseudonaja textilis, assembly GCF_900518735.1. Next base: position 2,104,387 of record NW_020769425.1, on the reverse strand, counting down.
TCACACTGGCTTGTGCCTCTCGGCCTGTTCTCTGGGATTCTATCAGGATGAGAACCTCCACTGCAAACGTAGGTTGTGCCTCAGTTTCTCAGTTTTATTTGGGACAGTGTTTTAGAGAAGTCTGAAGGGGTGTGTGTTTAGGACAACTTAACACAGCCAACTCACTGTGAATGGTTTCTACCTGCTTCCCTGAAAATACGACCTACCCTGAAAGTAAGTCCTAGCTTGATTTTTACATGTGATCCCAATATAAGCCCTACCTCCAAAATAAACCCTAATTAAAATCCCACCCATTCCAGAGTGCACGGATAAAATTAAGCTAGGGTGGGGATTGGGGGTAGTGAAACTGCCCTACTACTTACCTTTGGACAGTTGTAGCCAAGCCTCACAACACTTCAACACCTGCCTTGCTGGCCCATTTCTACTGCAGCTGGCAAGGCTGGCAAGGCTTTCCTGAAGGCCTCTGCAGCTGGTAACGAAGCTCCGGATCGATCCCGAGCTCTGTTATCGGCTGCAGAGGCCTTCAGGAAAGCCTCGCCAGCTGCAGAAGAAGTTCCTGAAGGCCTCTAACAGTGAAAAGGAGGCCAGGGATGATTCGCGCAAGTGAGGTTAGTCAGTGGGATGACATCCCCCCAAAATAAGACCTGGTGCCTTTTTTGGTGGCAAAAAAAATTATAAGACAGGGTCTTATTTTCAGGGAGACACAGTAAATAAATGATTGCAAATTTAGGACTATCTGTAAGTTATTAGATCATTTGTTGCGTGTCTGTGTGATATTTGTGCATCTTAATCCGTGCAATCCTACTAAACATGGCTTGCTAGATACGCCACAAATATTAGCATTGTGTCAATGCACCAAGCCAGTATTTCTCAACCTTGGCAACTTTTAAGACATGTGGACTTCAACTCCCAGAATTCCCCACCTGGCACATTCTGGGAGCTGAAGTCCACATATCTTAAAAGTTGCCATGGGTTGAGGAACACTGCGCTAAGCTATACATTCTGGATCAAAAGCTACAATGGCTGAGTTCATACAATAACACTATTTCAAACCGAGCAAATTGCATTATGACTTCTCTAGGACATTTCCATGTTTAGGACATGTTAAATTGTCATTACTTTGACTCCCACAGAACAGAAAGGAGAAAAATCCAACTAAAATTAAGATGTGGGCATTAATCAAAACCTTTAGGGTAGTACTTTGTACAATAGGCTGTGATGCCCTGAGGGCGTGACACAAAAATAACACAATCACGAAAGTAAAATAAATTCTCTTTAATGCCTCAAACTTGGGCCTCAATGTCCAATTATCCTCGATTTGTTATCAAACTCTTCCAAAAAACAAACTAGGAAGAGAGTAAATGCAGTCCAAACCAAAAGTAAAAATAATTAGAAATAAAAAACCCAATACAAACCACGCTGGAGTCATTAACACGGCAGGTCAGGATGATAAATTGCAGAATTCCACAAGATAACGCAGCAAGCACAGTTGGGAAGATGCCAAAACCCAGATAAGCCTCGACCAAGATAAAGCACGCTTTGCTTCCAGCAAAGAGCTATTTAAAATGCCCCAGTTATATCCTGTTCTCTCAGCTGCAACTAATAAAAGGGATCAGGGCCTTTTCCTCTCCCGTAAGACATGTTGCTCCCTTCTCTGTCCTCCCTGCATGCCCTAGGATGAAGTGGGGATGGCCCTGGGGCTTCCTCTGAATGCCCAGCCGGACTGTGCTCTTCCCCTGTTTCTTCCACAGCTACCAGAGCCACACTCCCACTTCCTGACAGCTCCTCAATTTTCCCCCTCAGAGTCAGACTCCAACAAGGGCATGACATAGGCTGAGAAAGGTACAATTAAAAGAGACTGCCAAAATCAGGCTTGCAATGAATCCCAAACATTTGTATCAAAGTGGTTCTCGTAAACGTGCACCTCAGACAAATCTAAGTAGCTTACACTGTACATTTTATATTGCTTTTTGAAGCAATTGAAGCCGCCGTTTTGAATAATATGTCACTGGTATATTTGAAGTTGGTAAATGGTAATGCATCTCATTATTAGCCGTTTCTTCGCTCTGTTAATCCACATATCTTCTTAATGTTACAGTTGTTAATTAATTAAGCCTTGTGACACTCTCTGGGATTGATAAAGTGAATGAGATGCTATGGCATAGAAAATTAGATACAAGCGATATTATAGGATGGATTTGATTGAGAGAAGTGGGCAGGCAGCGTGGAATTCTGTGTCCTTAAATTTAAAGAAAGAAAGTTAGAAGAGAAGAAAGTTTAGTTTTTAACTGTGATCACTTTGAAGCTGTATTAACTCAAAAGAGCTTCTATGTTTATTCTTGTTTGATCTATTGTCTTCTTTTAACAACCCCATAATCCCTTGCGGGATGGAGTATAGACAACTGAATGGAGCTGAGTGTTTACTGGCCTGATGCCCTTCCTGTCACCAATGCAGAGTTTTTTCCAACAGATATATTCTCATTTTGCCCAGAGAGAAAAATATCAGCCTCTACCTAGAATCGAGCTCACAGCCTCCTGATTGTGAGACAACAGCTCCATATCTAGACCACCGCACCACTCTATTTTTGTTTGATCTATTCTGTTAATTAATTTGTTAAAGCTGTGTTTCTTAACCTTGCAAGTTTAAGATGTGTTTTTCCCAGCCAGGAATTCTGGGAGTTGAAGTCCACACTTTTTTAGAGTTGCCAAGTTTGGGGAAGCTTTTTGGATAAGAAGTGGGAAATCCCTTCAAAGAAAAACCAGAAAGTCCAGTTGCCTCTTGAAAAAGCACCTCTGGGACTATGTTAAAGTATTGCAGGATTCTATCTGCTCTAGATTTCTGAGTGTCAGAAAAACCAGAAGTTTCAGTCAGTTCAAATAGTTATAAAGATTTATTGCGAACTTAAGCTCTCTACAAAAATCTGAACTACTAACAGCCAAAACAAATTAACAGTCGATAAAGAGTCGAGGGAATTTGAGGTGGGATGGACTTAGATCTCTTGTGGGCATGGAGAGATTCACGACTGATGACATGTTTGACTCCTCCCTCGGGCTCAGCCTGGTCATCTCCTACACTCAGACCTGCACTGCTTCAAATCCACTGTTGTGTTTATGTTTAAATGTGGCTCTCTGTCAGTCTTCCCTTGTGGATGCAAATCTAGCATGTCAGGAAGAAATCTGGATCAGTGGTTCATCTCATTCCTCAGTAGTGTGTTCCAGTCAGCGTTGAGGAGTCTGTTCCAATCCAGGTGTTAACGAGGGGAGAAACCACATCTACGGCCCCTCGGTTGTGTGGTGCCTGAGAGCTTGACGCATCAAACTCTCTATTTCACATTTATGTAAAACTATTGGGGGAAGTTGTTGGAGTTTAGTATCATCAGTATGGATGCCTTCCCTGTTAAAATATCTCCTAGACAGATTGGATTAGGCTGTCCTGGCCAGGGTTTCCCAATCTTGGCAACTTTTAACACTTGTCGACTTCAACTCCCACAATTCCTCAGCATGGCTGGCTGGAGAATTCTGGGAGTTGAAGTCCACATGTCATGTCTTAAAGTTGCCAGAATTTCATTTTTCATGTACCCCCAAAAAGAAATGTATTATTATTACACAGGAAGGTAATCACATTCCCTGCTCAAGGAATGAAATTTAAAGCTGTGTTACGTTTTGGTCCAAGCCTGTCCTCCATGCTATGTTGGTCAATAACGAAATGAAAAACTTGGCTTCATATAAATAGTGCACCTCTACTTCTTATAATTCTTTGACTTATCCAAAGTGTGTTATATATCATGTAGCTTGGTAATTTGGTGTTGTTGTTTTTTTTAAAAAATCATCTCTGTATTGCAACTTGTCCCCATAGAAAGACTTTGAAATGGAGATTTGGAACTTCTACTTCTTAACTCTTATAGCTTCAGTTCTTAATGTGAAATCTGATGAGTCCTGGTGTTTTATCTTTCTCTCCAGCTTGCAGTGATTCGTGTCTGAGTTGTGATTCGAGATCCCACTGTACTTCTTGCAAAGACCCATCCAAAGTCTTACTGTTTGGAGAGTGCCAGTATGATAAATGTCCATCGCAATATTTCCTTGACTTGTCTACCAGGACATGCAAAGGTAAAGGGGATTCCCAAAATGTCCGTGTTGAATCTGAGTAACAGTGGCGTTTCAGTGGTCTGCCTGAATCCATCTATGGGCTCTCTTCCCTTCCCTGTCTCTCTCTCTCTCTCTCCTGCCATATTGAAGCCCTTTCTCTTCAGTCCTGTCTCCCGCTTGGTGTTCTGACCCACGCCCTTTTCCGACAAATCAAACACAATTCAAAAAGGACAAAAACCTTATAGTGCTGTTACAAAATAATTAGCTGTGATAAGCACAAGCCTTGCCAAACTGTGCAAGACTTGCCAAAAAGATAACAGATAAGAAATAATTTGCAAAATAAGAATCTTCAAATACAAACTCAGGATACTGGAATGTCCACAAAGCTGGGGTTTCAAAGCGTCTTTGCCTTCTGCAAAGAAGGTTAGTTTCACAGCTGGCTTTTATCTTCTTGAAGGAGGGGCCATTACCTTGCAGCCTTACTCCCGAGTCGCCCGTGTTGTTGTAACTGCTCCTTCCTCCGAGCAATCCTGCGCTCACATACACTTAGCACAGGCTCCTCGGGAACCTCCTCATCGCTGCTGCCAGCCCCCACAATCTCTGAAGTCAGCAGTCCACTCCCTAATGGTCCTGGCCCCTCATCTGAGTCTTCGCTCTCCTCAGCCTTCCACACCTGCTGTCGGCTAACCACAACACTTGGCGGCTGCCCATGCACACCTACGTACAAGTAGTCATCGACTTGCAACAATGTAGTGACCGTTCGAAGTTATAACAGCACTGACAAAAGTGATTTGTGAGCGTTTTTCACACTTACGACCGTTGCAGCATCCCCATGGTCACATGATGAAATTTTAGACGCTTGACAACTTTCATATGACGGTTGCAATGTCCCGGGGGACATGTGATCCCCTTTTGTGACCTTCTGACAAGCAAAGTCAACAGGGAAAGCCAGATTCACTGAACTAACCCAACTAACTTAACACCTGCAGTGATTCACTTAACGATGGTGGCAAGAAAGATCGAAAAAAAAAGGCGAAACTCACTTAACAACTGTATTGCTTAGAAACATAGAGTCAAGGACTACCTGTACATGACACTCACAGCCACACATGCTTGCTGCCATGGGTAAATTCTGGCCAAGGGTTTGCTATTGTTTGCTCTACTCAATGGTTACTTGAATGATGAATGAATTTAACTTTGTAAATCCCTCAATTACCTCCTCTCCTTTCCCCATCCCTCTCCTCTTCCCATTCCTCTCCTCTCTCCTCTCCTCTCCCCATTCCTCTCCTTGCCAGGGTTCCAGGGATTGCTCTAATTAAATCATGAGCCTCGAGCCAAGCTTCAAAAGAATCCAAAAGATTTATTAGGAGCAACATGTCAGCATTGACCCATATGAAACCAACTCTGCCACACATCATTTACAGGCATCTGTGACCCTATTTCCCCACCTCCCCCCCCCCCGGGTGTGTCATAAATCAGATTCTCCAATGAAACACCTTCACGGGCTGGGTGTCATCAATCACATTCTCCAATGAAGGATTTTTTGGGGGCAGAAGATCCGGTAGTCTAGGCTACAGTCTTTGTAAGATAAGTGTGGAATGTACTTCCGGTTTTAACTGCCTTACTGCTCCTCCAGATTTCTCCTCCTCCTACTTATGGCAACTGGAAAACAGGCATAGGAATGCTTTACGATTTGACTCTCCTTTCCCCATTCCTCTCCTCTCCTCAAAATTGGTTCATTTATTTATTAGATTTTTATCCCATTTTTATTACTTTTATATGTAACTCAAGGCAGTGAACATGCCTTATACTCCTTCCTCCTCCTCTTCTCCCCCATAACAACAACCCTGTGAGGTGAGTTGGGTTGAGAGAGTGTGATTGGCGGAATTAGAATCCACAGTCTTTTGGTGATTGACTCAAAAATCAACCAACCGCCTTTCATGCCTAAGTGGGACTAGAACTCATTGTCTCCTGGTCATTGGTCCAAACATACCCAGCTGGCTTTCATGCCTAAGACAGGACTAGAACTCACAGTCTTCCGGTTTCTAGGAAAAGCACCGTAACCACAACACCAAACTGGGTTAACTGGTTGTATAGATTAAAACTCAACTTGTTTCATATATTTTTTTTCTACAAATGTTGCAAGTGTCCTTCAGTAGAGGTCTTTGAAGACCCACCAAGAGAGCCAGCCAGGTCCTGGTGTCATGTTCCAAGAAAGAAAATCCACTATCAGAAGAAGATTGGGGTCTTGCCCTTTTCTGACCCGAACAAAATTGCATTATAAATATATTATCCAAGAGAAATTCTTTCCATCTTCTTTAATGACTTATCTCATAATTAGCTACCTTGATCTTATTCCTTTTTAACAATCAAGGCTAACATTGCCACGCGATGAAAATAAGGAGCAGAACCTCTGATTAATAAGGGCCTCTTTATTTGTGAAATTTGCTAGCTCAGGAAATGAATATGTTGGAACAAAAGGGAATCTAGAATTCATTGTAGTCGGTCGAAGATGTAAAACAAGGCCAAGGGGTCAAAAATTGATCAAGGCCCGAATCTCAGGGACTCCTTATTTTTGCTTTCATCTAAATTCCACATCCAACAACCTCCTTTTCCAAAACTGAAGAAGGTTCTTGGATGAGAAGCGAAATGTTTTCAAGGGAAAAAAAAAAAAGTTTGCCTTTTGAAAATCACTTTTGGAACAACTACGACCTGGATGATTGAGAATCCACACAGACAATCTTCTTCTACCTTAATGTCCAATAAATGTCCTTCTTTGCATCTAGAGAAAGTGCATTGGATTGTTGTTATCCTGATAGTAATATTTAACCAGATGTTAAAATAATAGTGTTGAATTGGCATTCCAACTGATTGTTGCAAGGGCTAAGATAAGCTGTCCTAGGTGAAATGCTGAGAATTTGGCAGAGAGCTCCAAATAACTTCTCTGCACTTCTGCTTATCACAGCTTCTTATCAAAGAGATAATTTTTAATGTTGTCTTCCAAAAAGCTCTAAAAACCTTTACCAGCACTTCCTCTTCCTCCTCCTCCTCCTCCTCTTCTTTTCCCCCCCCCCCCTCCCCCCCCCCCCCCTCCTCCTCCTCCTCCTCCGTTTTCTCTTGACCAAGCTGCTATCTCCAAGAAAACAGAAGGAAACTTTCTATAGGCAACCTCTTTTGTGGTGGGAAGCCATTTTTAATTTCTCTGTTTCTTTATTTTATACGAATTTTCTGCCTCAGAAAATTGCAAGGAACAAGGTAGAAACTAGGAAGGTCTGGAGTGGACAAGAGGTGGAATTTGTATTCCCCTTCTTTATCCCACCCCCCCAAAGTTGGATGCTGTTTAAGTTATGGGTAGTCCTCAACCATTCGTTTTAGTGACTGTTCAAAGTTACAACGGCACTGAAAGAAGCGCCTTAAAACTGGTTGTCATGCTTTCAATCATCACAGCAATATTTGGTCACGTGACCAAAACTTGGGCGCTTGGCAACCAGCATGTATTTACAATGGTTGCAGCATCCCTGGGTCATGTGATCATCATCTGTGACCTTCCCAGCCGGCTTCCGGCATGCAAAGCCAATGGGTGAGGCCAGATTTGTTTTAATGCCCACACGATTCATTTAACTGCTGTGATTTGCTTAACCAACACGGCAAAAAAGGACATAAAACCAGACATGACTCACTTAACAACTGTCTTGCTTAGCAGTTTGTGGTCATAAGTCGAGGACTACCTGTATTTTAGGGTTATGTCATGAGTTGGAAAAGGGTCCTGTTAATTTCATTCAGAAGAGTCAGTGGAAATTCTAGAGCAGTGTTTCTCAATTTTGACAATTTTAAGAGGTGTGAACTTCAACTCCCAGAATTCCACACCTCTTAAATGAGTATCATGATGGCTGGGGAATTCTGGGAGTCAAAATCCACACCTCTTAAAAAAGTCTCATGCTAGCTAGGGAATTCTAGGAATTGAAATTCTGGGAATAGAAATCCACATCTCTTAAGAGTCCTATGCTAGCTAGGGAATTCTAGGAATTGAATTCTGAGAATTGAAATCCAGACCTCTTAAAAGAGTCTCATGCTGGCTGGGGAGTTCTGGGAATTGAAATTCTGGGAATTGAAATCCAGACCTCTTACAAGAGTTTCATGCTGGCTGGGGAATTCTGGGAGTTGAATTCTAAGAATTGAAATCCGCATCTCTTAAAAGAGTCTCATGCTAGCTAGGGAATTCTGGGCGTTGAAATTCACACTTCTTAAAATTATCAAGGTTAAGAAACGCTGCTCTGGAGGCTACAGAAAGTGGAGTTGTAGACCACACATGGCTGTGGAGGTGCAATCTGTTTGAACGGAACCGTACCTGACTGTCCTAAAAAAAATATATTCTTAACCACCTGTCCACTCGGTTGCTTAATTTCATGAAGGCGAGACAAAGATGAACCTTGTGCTCTTCCCACGATCCACTTCACCCCAGTTTCTTTCCTGAAAGCCATGTTTGAACTGCAGAGGCAATGTCACCTTCCTTGTTAATCCGGCTTGCTTAATTAGCCGCGTTTGTGGCGGAAATCCCACAGGCCTCCGTCATTGAGAGAGAAAAAATCGATGGCTTCCCTGGGCCGGCCCACGTGGGCTGATCACTACTCTAGCCACTAGGGAGGACGGATATCGTGTCTCATTCATCTGGACTGCTTGTATTAACATAATCGGGAAAACGGTGAAACTCCAGGGAAGAATTTGTGTTATTTTAAGACCATCCCTTTTGACGTCTCTTCCCGGGTCTCACATCTGTTCGGCTGTTCTTCCTTTGCCCTTCAGTGCATCTGCAGACGGTACCGGGTGTGATGGATGAAACCGGGGTGGTATAAAGGTGGCTCTGTGCGGGACGCTCTCTTTTTATTGTCTGATTCCAGAGTGCGACTGGAGCTGCAACGCTTGCCACGGCCCCAACCGTACGGATTGCCTGCAGTGCATGGAGGGATATTTTCTCCAGCAGGGAGCCTGCGTTGAGCATTGTCTGCCGGCATTTTACAGGGAATCTGAAACATGTCAAAGTAAGTCTCGATAGCTTGGCCCCGGGGTCTTAAGGGTACCGTTTTGTGCGATCGTCTTGAGAGGGCATAGGTCAGAAATCAAAACAAACAGTTGCCTGGGTTTTTTTTTTAAATCCACTACAGTCATTGATTTACAACAGTTCTTTTAGTGACCGTCTGCAACGGCATTGAAAAAAAGCAATTTTGTTCTGACTCAGCAACCCAAACGTGACAAACCCTCTGATGTGAACTCAAAAGATTCCTCTATTAGGAGCGCCGGCAGCCCTGGCAAAAAGTTTCTCTCTCACCGCAGGCTAACAAGTCCATCTGGTAGGAAAATGAATAGTTGTCTGCCACACCTATTCATCTCCACCCCCTGCCTTTTATCCCCACATCTAGGGTGGGGCTTTGCGAGCAGCGGTGGCTCTTCCATCGCAAGGACCGGTCCATAGATTTCCACTGCTCTCCTCTCCTCTGCCTTCTGGGCATCTGTGTGTCAGGCACTGGGCCCAGCTGTTTCTCCTCTTCCTCATCAGTCACCTCCAGACCTGGGGGAGCTGTTGCCTCTCCATCTGAAGGCTGACGGATGGTCCAGGCTCCATCTCTGTCTCTCTCTCTCTCTGCCAGCTCCATTTCCTCTCCCCCCTCGGAGCTCTCAGGTTGCCTTGAGGGTGACCCTGACTCCCACACCTCCTCCTCCTCCTCTGATTCGGTTGCTGGAGGGGCCAGTGGCCAATTGGCCACAATAGACTTATCATTTTTCATACTTACAACTGTTGCAGCATTCCCGCAGTCAGATTTCAGGCATTTGCCAATCGACTCATATTTATGTTGGTTGCAGTATTCTGGGGTCACGTGATCTGCATGATCATGTGACCTTCTGATTTCCGACCTTCCGACAAGCAATGAGGAAGCCAGATTCACTTAACAACCATGTTGCTTAACTTAGCAGCCTCAGGGATTCACTTAACAACTGTGGCAAGAAAGGTCATACAATGGGGTAAAATTCACTGAACCGCTGTCTCACTTAACAACAGAAATTTTTGGGACCAATTGTGGTGGTAAGTTGAGGGCTACCTGTAATCTTTGGATAGGGAATGTCTCCAAAGGACCAGCTCAACTCTTATGCCTAATGAAGCAGCCTCTCATAGTAAGTACCTGAGGCAAGGGTGTCCAAGCCTTTACTTGATGCTCTCCTAGTCTGTCATTTGGAGGAGGAGCTACAAAAGATGTGGCCCTCAAGAGTAGGGTGTTGCTGTCTAAGCCATCTTGAAGCTCATATGGGAATTCTCTAAGTGATGTATCATGAAATACGTCTCCTTAGGTTGTGTGGTAATGCAGTCAATGAGATGTAGCAGCATGGTTGGGAGAGCAATGGATTGTCCTCCTACCTCAGGCAACAGGCTGATACTCCATCTCAGGTCAAGACTGAACCAAGGGTTGGATGTTCCTCTATTGGAGAACCAAGAGTGCCCTTGATCTCCATCGTGACATCAACCGAAACTGCTGTTTGCTTTCCACTTCTAATTTATATACATAAATCAGAGAAACCAGTCTTATCAACTTTCTCAAATCTACCTCCCTTCAAATGTCTTAGGACAATTCCTAATATTTCCACCCAGTATATTAGATGGAATTCCTTGAAGCTTTATTCCTAAAATACATCTGGGAGACACAGGCTTGGGAAGGATGGCATGGATGATATATAGCGTAAGAAGGCACTTAGGTTCTGTATGGAGCATGTCTCACGGGAACATCTTCAAATGCCAACAGGGAGCATCTCGGAAGCCTGGAATAAGTGATTCCTACAGAAGAGAATGTACGTATGGGTTGAACCCTGGAGTCCTTGGTGCTCTCTGAGTTTGATTCGACAACCAAGCGCAGAGAGCACCAAGACTCTTAGAATTAGTGAGCCCAAAGGAAAATTGTAATGGGACTGAGGCAAAAAATGACATTGGCATTGACTGGGATTTGAATGGGAGATACTGGAAATTTGAAACCTCTTGAAAATGGGAGTGCCAGTTGATTTCATAATGCTGCTAAGACACCATCAGGGTTGTTGTCATCAGGAGTTGAGTTCATTGTCAGCTTTGGAAGCCATGTTTTACTTGAAATTCTAGACCTAGAAAAACTAGAACTATGCTGCCTTTGGTCCGATCTAAGTCTAGTATATAAAATCATACATTGCAATGTCCTACCTGTCAATGAATACTTCAGCTTCAAACATAACAACACAAGAGCAAACAATAGATACAAACTCAAGGTTAATCGCACCAAACTTGATTGCAGGAAATACGACTTCAGCAACAGTGGTCAATGTCTGGAATACTCTACCTGACTCTGTGGTTTCTTCCCCAAAAACTTTAACCTTAGACTGTCTACTATTGACCTCACCCCTTTCCTAAGAGGTCTGTAGGAGATGTGCATAAGCGCACCAACTTGCCTATCGTCCCCGTCCTATTGTTTCTTTTATTTTTCTTATATGTATCCATGTATTCATAACTATGTTTTTACTTATACCTATTATCTTGTAAGCAGTTGACAAACCAAATAAAATAAAAAATCAAATAAATTCAGTGCCTGGGAAATTGGGAGGGGGGATTTCATGGAGAGGTGGAAGATTAGACACATCAACATTCAAGGACATGTTGCCCTGCACCTGGAGGGGCGTGTCTGGAGGGATGTCTCCAGTTGGGACAAAGTTTGATTGGGCCATGTGATGGACTGGTGGGTGCAGGGGTTGGATCTTTGACTTTCTATTGGGAAGGGAAAACCCGAATCTGAGAGTCCCAATATGACAACTCTAATAAAATGGAACTTTGAGAAAACGTTTGTCTCAGAGTTTATTGGCTTGGAGGTTGGTTAGTTGGAATGCTGACATTCACCTTTACCTTTTCTTCATCTAGTATTTGACTGTGTTTGCTGTCCTGCTTCTTAAGGAGTGAGAAAAGCATAGAATGTGTCGCTGTATCCTATGTAAGTCGGGAAATATGCCTTCCTGAGTTTCTTATGGGGCTTTTCAGGATGCGACGATGACCACTGTCTCCAGTGTGATGGGCCGGGGAAATGCGTGCGCTGCCTGGCTCCCTTCTTGCTCCTGGAATCCCAGTGCGTCTTGTCATGTGGAAAGCGGTACTACGGAGACCATGGAGGGCAGATATGCCTAGGTAAAGGAATTAGCACAAGAGTTCCAAACTGGGGGTGCTTGCATGCCCTTGGGGGTATGAGATGATATTCTAGGGTATGAGATAACTTGGGTTTAGAAGTTTCAAAATTATATGTATATAATTATTTTTTAAGGGGCACGAGAATATATCAGAAGCATTCTAGGGGTGCAGGGTATAGAAAAGATTGGGAGCCTCTGAATTAGAATATTTAAACATATTTGATGCCCAGAGCTATCTAGGTCAATTTTTAAAAGTGCAAAAGAAGAATGTCAGGGTTCCGGCGATTGCCCTAATTAAATCATGAGCCTCGAGCCAAACTTCAAAGGAATTCAAAAGATTTATTAGGAGCAACATGTCGGCATTGATCCATATGGAAGCCAACTCTGCCACACGTAATTTACGGTCACCTGTGATTCTGTTCCCCCCCCCTCTCCCCTGGGTGTGTTCTAAATCATATTCTCCAATGAAGCACGTTCACGGGCTGGGTGTCATCAATCACATTCTCCAATGAAAGATTTTTGGGGCAGAAGATCCAGTAGCCTAGGCTACAATTTTTGTAAGATAAGCATGGAATGTACTTCTGGTTTTAATTGCCTTCCTGTTCCTTCAGGTCCCCCCCCCCCCGCTTATGGCAACTCGAAAACAGGCGTAGGAATGCTTTACGAGTTGACAAAGAACACACCAGAGATTTCAACCGTTGGATCAAAATCATTATTCTAGCAATCGCACTTCATTTAAACAAAACCAATTCCTTTTTAAAAAATAATTTTGCGGGAAAAACTTTGGTAGAAACCCACTAACCACCTCCTGTATGGAATGTCTGCATCTGGAAACTTCAGGTCTGGTTTAAAAGTTTAACGCCCCTCCAGAAGCCAAGTAGGTAGGGACCAAACTCACCTTGAAGGACAAAATGTTCCAGAGGACAGGGCCATGGCAGAAAAGGCTCTACTCCTGGACCCCACCAGCTGGAATTTCTTGACTCATGGAGTCCACATGTGCCCCTTGTGCCAGAGTGAGTGGGTGTGAGCCAAACCCATTAGTGTGAGGTAGTTCTTCAGGTAACCAGGACCTATGGTGCAAAGGGCTTTAAAAGAGATCACCAACACTTTGAATGGCACCCAGAAGCAAACTGGGCCTCAGTACAGCTCACACAACAGGACTGTTATGCAGGCCATGCTACGGTGTGTGCCTAGAACTGCCCACGTAGCTGTATTCTGTACCAGCCACCTAGAAATGAGGAGAAATTTTCTGACAGTGAAAACAGTCAACTCATTGGACAGAAGTTGCCTTTGGAAGTAGTAGTGGGAGCTTCATCACTGGAGGCTTTCAGGAGGAGATTGGACTGCCATCTCTCAGAAATGGTGTAGGACAAGCGTCTTCAAACTTCGCATGTTTAAGACTTATGGACTTCAACTCCCAGCTTTGCTGGCTGAGGAATTCTGGGAGTTGAAGTCCACAAGTCTTAAAGGTGCCAAGTTTGGAGACCTTTGGTGTAGGGTCTCCTGCTTGGGCGGGGGCTTGGACTACAAAATCCCTTCCAACTCTGTTAATCTAATCTAATCTAGTCTAATCTAATTTAATCTAATCTAATCTCTTCAAAGGTGAGCCCATATAGAGCCCATTGCACTAGTCCAGACATGAGATGACCACGGCACAAGTGACCGAGCCTTGGTTCACCTCACGTTATTGAAATTTGCAAGTAAAATATGGCGGCTGTTTAAATTAGCCTTCATCAGCAAGCCTGATGTCAAAGGCATGAGGTGTTCAGAGTTAACTCCCCTTGACTACCAATAAAGGAGTTACATAAGAATGGCCTTGTTTTCTCGGTTAAAAATGCCTCTCATAGCATCTTGCTTTTGCTTTCATGCTAGCTTGCCCCGAGGGATGCTTGGAGTGTGACGATTCCACCAGGTGCCGAGTTTGTAATTCCACTACATTTCTTCAGAAAGGCCTTTGTGTGGCTGACTGCGGGCGCGGCATCTACAAAGACCCCCGAAATCGGCAGTGCAAATGTGAGTTTCCCCGCCACCCTTTATAGGATCATCAGCTTCAGCTCTAGTTTCTCATGTTTTAAAACAATAAAAAACAATGATTTTACAAGGTTGGAAACTGGTTCATGCTACACACGGAACTACAGAGCTGAAGAAGCTTATTAGGTTAGATTAGGTTAGATTAGATTAGATTAGATTAGAATTATTTATTGGCCAAGTGTGATTGGACATACAAGGAATTTGTCTGGGTGCAAATGCTCTCAGTGTACATAAAAGAAAAGATACATTCGTCAAGAGTTGAGCATCATCAGGTACAACACTTAATAATAGTCATAGTGGTGGGTGAGAAACGAAACGTCTTCAAAGGAAAAAAACAGAAAGTCCAGTTGGCTCCTTAAAAAAAGCACCTTTGGGACACTCATGACCTGGATGACTGAGAATCTCCACAGACATACTGAACTACAGTTTGTCTCAACCATGGTTTGTTGAATCAACCCTCTCCAAACTTTGTCACTTTAAGACTTGTGGACTTCAACTCCCAGAATTCCCTAGCCAGCATGGCTAGCTGGGGGAATTCTGGGAGTTGAAGTCCACGATCTGGAAAACAGCCAAGTTTGGAGACCCCTGGAATAAATCCTCAAGCTTGAATACATGCAGAACACGAAGAGATGAACCGTGATTTGTAATCCGTGGTGACTGGGTGCACGCACTAACATTTGCTGAAGTGCCCCCAACCACATGATGATTTATTAGATTGGGTATTGTCAGTTCGAAGAAACTTGGCGTTATATTTTCTACGTGTGTCACACTGGGGACAAATTTTAGAGGAAATTTTCTGCCGCCCTGCAAACTACAGCTCTGAGAATTTAAGACCATAAAGCATTTTAAACAGAATATACCTTTAGAGTACAATATCGATCTAATAAAGGACAGTCTTCACTAACATTGGTTTTATTATGCCTCTCTCTATATTTTTTCCTCATTTCTCCCTGAAGCATCCTGGCTATTTTTAAATTGCTAGTAATTTCTTCTTGAGATTCTGGATATCCTCTTTTTCACCTACAGGTAGTCCTCGACTTACAACAGTTCATTTAGTGACCATTCAAAGTTATAACGGCACTGGAAAACATGTCTGTTTTTCATATTTATGACCCTTGCAGCATCTCCATGGCAGTTGTCTCATATTTGTGACGATTGCAGTATCCCAGGATCATGGTCACCCTTGGTGACCTTCTGATAAACAAAGTCAAGGGGAAAGCCAGTTTCCGTTGTAACTACAAACAGTTGCTCAATGAATGGTTGTAAGTCAAGGAGTATTTATAATACAAAATTACAAAAAAGTAAGGGTTAAAAGGTTAAAAAAATAAGGAGAGAAGCAACCAAGAAGAAATTTCCTGACAGAACATTTAATCAGTGGAACAATTTGCACCCAGAAGTTGTGAATTCTCCAACACTGCAGGTTTTAAAGAAGTGATTGGACAGTCATTTGTCTGAAATGATATAGGGTTTCCTGCCTGAGCAGGGGGTTGGACTAGAAGACCTCCAAGGTCCCTTCCAACTCTGTTATTCTATTCTATTCCATTCTATTCATATTCATATTCTATTCTATTCATATTCTATTCTATTCATATTCATATTCTATTTATATTCTATTCTAATATTCTATTCTATTCTATTCATATTCATATTCTGTTCTATTCATATTATATTCTATTCATATTCTATTCATATTCTATTCTATTCTAATATTATATTCTGTTAATATTCTATTCTATTCGTTCCAGGACTCCTGTTAACCATCAGTTTCTTCTGATGGATTTTGCACACTGGTGCACGATGTTCAGTGTCTTTATATGTTACGAAAGGAGTGTTGTGCAAGAACAATTAATAAAGGAGTGAATTTTGATGAATTTTCTTTCTTTTGTTTCAGCTTCTGGGCCTGCTCCTGGGTTCAAGGCCAAGAGCCTCCTCTTGGTAGGAATTGGTGGGCTGAAACTACTAGATGGTTCCTTGCTGGAAGTAGAAAACCTAGAGAGCTATGGAGAAGGCCTCCTCTTTCGCACGGCGGCCCTTCCCACCAACGGCAGGCTGGTAGTCCTGGCTGAAGGGAAAGAAAAAGAACAGGACTATTTCACCTGGGAAGACGCGAAGGAACAGCGCGTTTTCTTCGTCCACGACAAAATGAAATCCAGGTGATTTGATGGTTCTTTACCTCTTCTGTATGAGGAGAATATGAGGGGAATGGGAGAAGATCCCTCCACAGAGCGTAATACCTTCTGTCAGAGTGTGCACAAGTCTATCACGTGTATGCAGGGGTGGGATTCTGCTGGTTCGGGCTGGTTTGGGCGAACTGGTAGCTCTGAGGATCAGCTGTGAGCGAACCGGTTCATTTGGCCAAGCTTGAAAGCCCTGAAAAATATACGGCTGCTGCTCTTCTGGATGAATGAAAATGTGTACCTATCTACATAGTAATTGATTACATTTATATCAATATATAATACCGTTTTGGGGCTTCCTCTAGGGATGGCTTGTTTTTCCTGACGCTCAGCTATCAAGAGTCCACATCGGAGCCAGTAATGTTCACCGTTCGAGCTTTTTCAACCCAGGTAAGTTAGAGGATGGGTGGTTATATTTTTGAACAGGCTGGGCGGGGTGAGAGAGGGGAGAACTGTACAGTATATTGGCAATATTTCTCTGCTTGTGTGCGAGAGTCCAGTAACACTGAGATGGAAATATATGGATTTCCTACTTGTTTGATTGATGTCCCATACTGGCATATATTTAAAGCAAAAAAAAAAAAGCATTTAAAAAATCCATAGTTTTGCAGACTTACATGTGTGTCTGTTAGTTGATGATTACCTGTATATGGGCATCAAGTCACATAGAGCTTTACAGTCAAAACCAGGACATCAAATCCCTTCTGGAATTAGCTGCAATCTAATGTAGCCATCACTGTGAAGCTCTGGGCACAGGTGTAATTTGTGGCTGGCAATGTCATATGCCAATCTGTATTTTGCACCAATGACACTTTCTGGATCCTCTTCAAGGTCACCCCCTCCAGAACACACTGCAGCGCAACCCTGATTAGGTCATGAGGGATTGAGCTGCTGTTCTCTTTTTTGGAAACTACAGATGACAGGATTGGGGCATCTTACTAAGCCATAAGCCACAGCTTACAAAGGGCAGTTTAAAGTTCACTATACATAGTAAATCAAAACCAAATCAAGTGGGTGTTATTATTTAGTAAGGACAAGAATAACAGAGTTGGAAGGGACCTTAGAGGTCTTCTAGTCCAACCCCCTGCTCAAGCAGGAGACCCTATACCCGAGATGGCGAACCTATGGCACGCGTGCCACAGGTGGCATGCAGAGCCATTTGTGCCAGCACGCGAACCGCAGGCAAACTTACCTCACTGCACATGCGTGTACCTCACAGCTGATTTTTGGCCTTTTTGAGGCCCTTTTCGGCCTCCCAGAGGCTTGAGGAAAGTCTTTTGCAGGCTGAAAAATAGGCCCATTTTGTCATTTCCTGTATTTCTGGAAATACCGGAAGTGATGAAACAGGCCCATTTTTTGGCCTGCAGAAGCTTTCCTCAAGCCTCTGGGAGGCTAAAAAAGGCCTCAAGCGGGCCGAAAATCAGCTGGGAGGCGCAGTGCAGGTAAGGGGGCGGGGGGTGATTGGGGTGGTGTATGCATTGCCTTCTGGGTGCTGGCACACAAGCGCAAGTGCAGAAGCGTGCACACAATTTGGGGCACAGGAGCCCCAAAAGGTTAGCCATCACTGCCCTATACCATTCCAGACAAATGGTTGTCCACACACTATATTTGGGGAAACATCACACCTTCTCTTGCTTTGTTCTGCTGGAGGAGATAACACCCTCACCTTAGTCCCTGAGGCTTCTGGATTGGCAGTGCCCAATGCCTCTGCTTTCTAAATTTGCCATGCCCCACTAAAGGCCAGGCAGGGAGGTTCTTTAGGCCCATCTTAAAAACAAAAAATAACAGACAGTTTTTGTGAGCCAAACCAGTCCATCCCAAAAATGCTTTTTCAAGAAGCAACGGACCTTCCTGTGTTTTCTTTAAAGGCGTTTCGCTTCTCGTCCAAGAAGCTTCTTCAGCTCTGACTGGATGCTGGGGGATGGAAGGATTTATACTCCTTGCAGACAGTTGGTCATTTGCATCCTTTTGGAGAGTCATTGAGGCCATTTGGAGGTTTATCCGTGTTCTCAGGGTCACCTGAGTGGGTGCAAATGGGTGTGGAGCCTTCTTGGAACTGTTGATAGGACTGTTGTGGAGCTGTGCTTTCTGCAGGATGTTTTCTGCTGCTGGTGACGAATCTATGTTGTCCGCATCTCAAACTGAAACACTCATGGTTCCTGTAGTCTGCAATTTTTCTAGAAATCCGTTCATACTCCCGCACCATTCAAAGGGTGTTTACCCTAAAGTTTTTATTATTTTTTTTTTTTTGCGTTCTTTTAGAGAGTTGTTGAGGCCACTTGGAGGTTTGTCTGTGTCCTCAGAGTGCCTTGAATATTAAGTCCTTCCGTTCCCCACCATCCAGTCAGAGCTGAAGAAGCTTCTTAGATGAAGAAGTGAAACGTCTTCAAAGAAAAACCAGAAAGTCAGTTGCCACTTGAAAAAAGCGCCTTCGGGACAACCATAACCTGGGTGATTGAAAATCTCCACAGAGTAGACAAACCAATCCATTTAGACCAGGGGTCTCCAACCTAGGCAACTTTAAGACCTATGGACTTCAACTCCCAGAATTCCTCAGCAAAGCTGACTGAGGAATTCTGGGAATTGAAGTCCACAAGTCTTAAAGTTGCCAAGGTTGGAGACCCCTGATCTAGACAACTTCCCTAGTTTAACCTGGATGAATTCATCTTCTTGGGTTTAGATGCCTCATTGGGGCATTTTTATCTCCCAAATGCTAACTTGACCACCATGTCTCCATAATCTGCCCACACATTGTCTTTAAAACTCTGGAGAGCTTGAAGGAAGATTCATATTTGTACAGTGAGACCTGATAACCCTCAGTGTCTATCTGAAGAAGCTGACTCATTCTTTTTGAAAAACCTGTGGGAAGAAACACTTGTACATTTCACCGAATGAGGTCATTTGCTAGCTCTTAGATTTAAACACATTTAGTTCCTCAAGCCTCATTTAAGTTTTGTTTTTTTAAAAAAAAATCAGGTTTAGCAGAAGCCAGGAAAAAAAAAACCTCTCAAAATTCTCAAACTGGAATGCTGGAACCTCTTAAAACTTTGCTGGTGACAGATCATTTGAAGGGTTCATTCCAGATTATTGTGAATTTTTCTTGGGTCGGGAGGTGAGAAATTGAAAGAGATCACCACCCACTGATGTAAATCTGGCTACCATACTTCGTGGAGAATCGGGTGCGGGTAGACCTTTTAGTCAAACACACTACTCAAGCAGGAGACCCTATATTATTTCAGAAAATCGTTGTCCAATCTCTTTTTAAAAACTTCCAGTGTTCCACCCACAACTTCTGGAGGCAAGTTGTTCCACTGATTAATTCTTCTCACTGTCAGGAAATTTCTCCATAGTTCTAAGTTGGTTCTCTCCTTGGTTAGTTTCCACCCATTGCTTCTGGTCTTCTCAGTAGACCCGGTTTATAATTTGAAAGAGTTCCACTCTCTGAAAACGCACGCGTGTTTGTAAGAATGTGTGCCAACCACAGGCGCACAAATGGGTGTTCTAGTTTGCGAAGCTGAGGAAGTCGTACCTGCACAACTGGGATTTGATGTATCATTTAGGCGAATGTGCAGAATTGAAAAACATTCCCGAAAACAAATAACTTCTGTACTGCTCTCAAGAAAATTTGCATCATTGTGCCCAAATAGCAATAGCACTTAGACTTATACACCGCTTTATAGTGCTTTAGAGCCCTCTCTAAGAGGTTTATGGAGTCAGCCTTTTGCCCCCAGCAATCTGACTCCTCATTTTATCCACCTCGGAAGGAGGGAAGACTGAGTCAACCTTAAGCCTGGTTAGATTTTAAAAGCCAAATTGCAGGCAGCCGGCAGTCAGCAGAATTAGCCTGCAGTACTGCACCCTAACCACTGCGTCACCACAGTCATTGCTAGAGCAACTTAAAAAAAAATTAAAAACTCTGTATTCTAAAGCAGAGAAGATACATTGTACTACAAGCGTTCCTTGATTTACGACCATAATAGATCCCAGAATTTCCATTGTATATCATAATAGTTATAAGTTGAGTCATCCACGTGATCCACCTAAGTTTACAACATTTTTTGCGGTGGTTCTTAAGTTAACGTGACACTCGTTAAGCAAAAGTGGTGGTCATTAAACTAAAGCCACAGTTGTTAAGTGGACGCTGCAAGTTTTTTTTCCATTTTTCACTGGAAACTGGTTTGTAACAAAAAATCACCGTCACTTGATCGCAAATCACAATACATGCCGTCTGTTTGCCAAGTGCCCCAAATGCAATCATCTACACCAGTGTCCCCCAACCTTTTTTGTGCCACGGCCCGGTACCAGCATCACAAAATGATCCACGGCCCGGTACCAGCATCAGCACGCATGACAAGGCAAGGCGAGCCGAGCGACTGGCCAGCCAGCCGTCCCCCGCTTTTCCCCGCCACCTTCAACTCCTCCTTTGTACCTTTGTCGATGGGCTTCGCTTTGGGACGGCTTTGGGACGGTTGCTCGGCTCGCCTTTCCTTGGGTGCTGAAAGAATCTTCGCGCCTTAGTTTCGTTCGAAGCCCCCCCCCCCCTTCGATGAAACTAAGGCACGAGGATTCCTTCAGGACCCAAACGCCGCTTTCCAACCGGAAAAGCTCACCCGGAAGCACTTTCTCGTCAAAACAAGATGGCGGCACCCAGCAAACCGGCGGCCCGGTAGGAAATGTTCCACGGACCGGTACCAGTCCGCGGCCCGGTGGTTGGGGACCCCTGATCTACACCATGAAGGAGGGGGGTGCCAGTGGAACTTTAAATACAGCTTAAATATTTTTGGGGGGTGGGTGGGTTGGGTCTGTTGTAACTGTGAACAGTCACTAAGTGACCAGTTGTAAGTTGAGGACAACTTGTACCAGCAACTCAGGAGTTGATTTTTTTGTTGTTGTGGTTGTCATTCTATTTCAGCCTCCTTATGTCCTCAAGAATGAAGTCCTCTCCATTAGCCAAGGAGATGCTGGAACCATTACCAAGCACTTGCTTGATGTGCAGGATAGAGATAATCCTCAAGACGTGATGGTGACCATTTTAGATCCTCCAAAACATGGACAATTGGTCAAGCTTTCAGAAAATGGCCCTTTGACCCTGCATGCGTTCAGCCTTGGTGAACTTTCAGGAGGATTCGTGCGTTATATTCATGATGGGTCTAACAGGATGGAAGACACGGCGGTTCTGCAAGTCAGCGATGGGTACCACTTTCAGAACATACTCTTCCGCATCAAGATTGATCTAAAGGTAAGACCTCTGAGGTTGTGCTGGGAATGCTTAATTGGTGCCCAACAACATTGAGAGGATAATGGCCATAATCCTTGACTGTTGGTCATGTTGGAGCTAATAGAACCAGTTTGGCTTAGCGGTTGAGGCACCAAACCAGAAAACTAGAGTTCTAGACTTGAAAACCATTTAGGTGACTTTGGGCCAATCACCCGAAGACCCTGAGTTCTAGTTCCGCTTTAGGCATGAAAGCCGGCTGAACGACCTTGGGCCAATAACCAGGAGACAGAGAGTTCTAGTCCTGCCTTAGACATGAAAGCCAACTGAGTGACTTTGAGCTGGTCGCTCTCTCTCAGCCCAACTCACCTCACAGAGTCTTTGTTGTGGGGAAAGTAGGAGAACGAAGGAGGAGTATTGGATGCATTGACTACCTTGAGTTGTGTATAAAAATAATAAGGGTGGGAAGTAAATAAGTTGATTGTGGTTGCTCATACAGTATGTCAATGGGCAGAAACATTACTGCCATGTTATCCTTGTATAATAAGGGCTACGTAGGCTGATGTTTCTTCTTGTGTTTCAAGGTACTGGTTATAAAACTAAAATCTTACATGGTTTGGGACCAGTTTGGTCCAGTGGTTAAGCACCAGACTAGAACCGTGAATTCTAGTCCCACCTGAGCCATGAAAGCCAGCTGAGTGACTTTGGGCCAATCACCAGGAGACAGTGAATTCTAGTCCCACCTTAGCCATGAAAGCCAGCTGGGTAACTTTGGGCCAGTCGCTAGGAGGCTGTGAGTTCTAGTCCCGCCTTAGCCATGAAAGCCAGCTTGAGTGACTTTCTCTCAGCCCAGCTTACCTCACAGAGTTGTTGCTCTGGGGAAAATAGGTCAAAGGAGCATTGGATAGGTTTGCCACCTTGAGTTATTTGTAAAAATAATAACGGTGGGTTACATATAAATAAATAAACACAGTGAAAACAGTTGTACGTTCCAATCCAACGTTGCAGACCTAATACACCCAGTGTTATACTTATTTACTTAGAAGTCATTTAAAGGACTCACTTCAAAGGAAATATTCATGCGGCGTTAAACTATTATCTCTTTCCAGAAATTGCTGGGTACAGTCACTCTGTCCCCAGGGGTATCTCCCTCAAAGTGTTTTTCATCTTTTCGCCAGCTTGTAATTTGTAGGGAGTTGGAGGTGAGAAAACCATGTCAATTGAAAGCGACAAAAATGTCCATGCGCTCAGAGGGTTATTGTCTCAGGAAGACCCATTCTGGCTTCCTCATTTTAATTTTAAAAAGGTTACATTAACCTAATTAGCAAAAGAAAAGTATAAATACATATAATAGTATTAAGGGCAGAATACAGGTACTCCTCGACTTACAACAGTTCATTTAGTGACCATTCGAAGTTACAAAGGCACTTTGGACCGTTTTTCACACTTAACGACCATTGCAGCATCCCCATGTGATCCAAATTTGGATGCTTGGCAACAGTTTCATATTTATGACGGTTGTATTGTCCCAAGATCTTGTGAACCCCTTTTGTGACTGACTGTATTACAAGCGAAGTCAATGTGTGGGGAAGCCAGATTCACTTAACAACCGGGTTACTAACTTTATCACTGATGTGATTCACTTAACAATTATGGCAAGTGAGGTCGTAAAATGGAGCAAAATTCACTTAGCCAATTTCTGACTTAGCAACATCAATTTCGGGCTCAATTGTGGTTGTAAGTTAAGGACTCCCTGTGTAACAAGAATGAGTTACCCTTATCCTAAAAAAATGAGGTGGAGGAGGAGAGAAAAAATGGAGACCTGGAAAATAATAATGTAAACAGAAAAAAAAAATGTTTCTGTGCTTCCTGGAAATAATAGTGTGTATTACAGGGGACGCAGTGGCTCATTGGCTAAGACTCTGAGCTCGTCGATTGGAAAGGTCCGCAGTTCGGCAGTTCGAATCCCTAGCGCTGTGTAACGGACTGAGCTCCCGTTACTGCTCCCAGCTTCTGCCAACCTGGCAGTTCGAAAGCATGTAAAAAAATGCAAGTAGAAAAATAGGGACCACTTTGGTGGGAAGGGAACAGCGTTCCATGCGCCTTTGGCGTTCAGTCATGCCGGTCACATGACCACAGAGATGCCTTCGGACAGCGCTGGCTCTTCGGCTTTGTAACGGAGATGAGCACCGCCCCCTAGAGCCTGAAACGACTAGCACGTATGTGCGAGGGGAACCTTTACCTTTATTACATACATGTGAATGGGGAGATGAGCGAAGCGCATACTTTTTAGCTACCACGGTTGAGTGATGAATCAACAGTGATAAAATTAACCCAAAGGGGTATAAAGAATTTAGGGCTTTGATTAAGATGTCCATTAAGAGGAGCAGATGCATCCCAGAATTTTATGACAGAGATATTTTGTCCTGCAAAAATTTAGCTATGCGTTTGTAGAGGTGTGAGTCAGTCATAGGACGGTTTGGAAAAAGTGCACAGAAGCACCCTGGAACTAAAGAGAAACTTCATAATTGTGAGGACAATCAACCAGTGGAACCGCTTGTGTTCAGAAGTTGTGGGTGCTTTGTCACTGTAGGTTTTTAAGAAGAGACTGGACAGCCACTTGTCTAAAATGGTATAGGTTTTGCTGCTTGAGCAGGTGGTTGATCTAGAAAACCTTCGAGTTCCATTCTGATTGATTGGGCGAACTCTTGGCTTGGATGCCACGATTAGAAAACACTAACTTGGATTTGGGATTTTATGCACAAACTTCCATAGATCCACATGGCCTCAAATTTCCCATCTTCCCTGCTTTGTTTTCTTGCAATGGGGCTTGTGGGAGGATTACTGTTGAATTTATTTATCCTGGATTCACGCGTCTGCTAAGATGGCTGGATTTGTACAACACGCTTAAGGTACCGTGAATTTGCTAGAGCGGGTGTCTCCAAACTTGACACATTTAGGACTTTTGGACTTCAACTGCGTGAATTCTGGGAATTGAAGTCCGCAGGTCTTAAAGCCTCCAAGTTTAGAGACTGCTAAACCATGGGTGCTGTTATTCACAAATGATAGCCATGATTCTTAATCATATGCATAATATCGTAGGATAGTCAACACTGGAAAGACCTTCACATCACCTTGTGGAGAATTAGTATTTATCTTTCATTGATAGTGTTAATACTTATGCATTAATTTGTCCTATTTCGATTCTGCATTCCTTTAATCCTCCAGCCCTTCTCTCCTTTGGTTTTTGAGTTGGATTTTAATAGCAATTAGGTAGGAGCCCTGGCAGATGTTCTGAGTTTTGTTTTTATAAGTTTTTAAAATATGATAAAACCTCTCCATTTGCCTTCTTATGTTTTTAGCTCCTTTCGAACTACCTATTTGAAGATATTGAAAGTAATGAGGTGTTTCGGGGCACTCCTAGCAGGGAGTCTCCAAAGATTTAATCTTGGTTTGATTAAGTGTTAAATCTTGCAGTCTATAGGAATCATTACCCCTGCCAATCAATCTTCTACCATGTTACCTTTCATGAAAATAATGTTTTGAGCAAGAGACGTTGAAACTTGGGCTTATTTTTCTTTTGCATTTATCCCACAGTTTTGATAAGCTGTTTATAATTATGCGATCTCTTATACTGAGCACTTCTATTTGTATCATAGCATTTCTACAGTTCTTTTGAAACGGAATGACAGCGTTGGAAGGGACCTGAGAGGTCTTCTAGTCCAACCTTCTGCTCAAGCAGGAAACCCTATACCTGTGATGGCATGTGTGTCACAGGTGGCACGCGGAGCCATTTGTGCGGGCACGCAAACCCCAGCCAAACTTACCTGCACTGGGCACGTGTGTGACTCCCAGAGGCTTGGAGGAAGCCTCTGGAGCCTTGGGAGGCTGAAAATGGGCCCGTTTTGGCACTTCCGGTATTTCCGGAAGGCCCGTTTTTTGGCCTCCCAAGGCTGTAGAGGCTTCCCTCGAGCCTCTGGGAGGGCGAAAACAGCCTCAAACAGGCTGGAAATCAGCGGGGAGGTGCGTGCATGCGCAATGCAGGTAAGGGGGTGGGGCGGGGGTGTGGCATGCACATGCCCAGGGGGTTGGGGTGCATTGCATTGTGGGTGTGTCAGCACGCGCATGCTTTTGGCACAGCACAGCAAAAAGGTTCGCCCTCACTGCCTTTTCAGACGAATGGTTGTCCAATTTCTTCTTAGAAACACCCACAACTTCTGCAGACAACTTGTTCCACTGATTAATTGTTCTCGGTTGTTCGATCTCCTCTTGCAACTTATTGACAAAGTCAGTGTGGAATTCAGATTCGTTAAACAGTCATGTTACTAATTATGCAATAAGAGTGATTCACTTAGCAAATGTGGCAAAACTCACGTAAAAACTGTCTAACTTAGCCACAGAAAATGTTGGACTCAATTGTGGTTATAAATCGAGGATGGTCTGTGGTTTCCTATATATTCAATAAAATAATAGGCTTATAAGATTCTGAATAGATTGGATTATTTTCCTTGTAAAGTCAAATTTTGAAAGCATTGGGCCACTAAGAAGGAACTATTTGCCATCATCGTATATTATTCATTATCTGAATTAATAGTCCCCATGGAAATTTCTTTGAAAATCTTACAGTGTTATGCCAAATATTGGTTCTGGGAATTTATGCAATTTTGTTTCCTTCATTTCATCTTCAGTAATTCCTTTTGGTGATCTGTAAATTTCATAATCTAGTGTTGTATCCAAATACTCTATAATCTTTTACAAACTTGGCATCTGTTCTCCATACAGTTGAGAATAGTATTTAACAAACTGATTTATCATCTCTTCTGAAGCTGAAATATAATTCTTTCTGTTCCAATCTGAAGTGATAGTTCTAATTTTGGGGGGCATTTTAATGTGTTTATTGTGAACTACTCAGAAAACTTTGAATATGGGGTGGTTTAATTTTTAAAAAAATAAATACATAGTTGATAGGCCAACAATTTGTGTGACTCATTATTTTTTCTCAAAATACTTATGCTTAAGAAAATTCATCTTCTTCTAAGATTCATTTACTTCCAAATGAACTACTTGATAATGAATTGACTTAATTTTTGTTTCTTTATCCAACATTAGATTCTGTTTGAGTTTTGATTCCAGCTGCTTCAGTTCTGTTCTTCTGAATGTTATTTGAAAGATAGATCACTACTTATGGTACAATGAACTCATCTTATTTTCCTTTCAGGAAGAGATTTTTTTTAAAAACCCGATTTCTGTACTGTTTTAAGAAAATATCATAGGGGGTTGACCGAAAAGGAACAAATTATTTTTTCAATTGTTTCTACGAATTGCAGAATGAGATTTTTGATCTTTGGCAAACATAAATGGGGTTTCCCCCCCCCCCAAAAAAAAAAAAATCTGGATAATTCTACTTTGTAAATAGATATATAGATAAATAAAAACTTTCTTTTTGTTGCTTTCTGTTCAATACCAAATAAATAATCTCATAATGCTTTCTTGGATTTCCATACTGCAAATAAAGGAACAACAGAAGATGAATTAGTTTGGTAGATGCACTTTAACTCAAATTGGCACTTCTATTTTGATATCTCCTTGTACTAATAATAAAGTGTTCAAACTTGTCTTTTTCTGAGCCATTCCTGAGTGCACTTTTAGATTGGATTATAAATCTGTGTTAAATGAACGCTGTGGTTTCTTTAAGTGTAAAGCCCCCTGTGCACCGTGCAACTCTGCACATGTGTGTGCCAGTGGTGGGATTCAAATTTTTTTACTACCAGTTCTGTGGGCATGGCTTGGTGGGTGTGGCAGGGGAACGATACTGTAAAATCTCCAGTCAGAGGTGGGATTTGCCGGTCTTCCGAATTACTCAAAATTTCCCCTACCAGTTCTCCAGAACTGGTCAGAACCTGCTGAATACCACCTCTGCTGTGAGCGTCTCCCACGCATCCCCACACCCTGCGCATGCATGCCAGATACCCAACAATCAGCTGTCGGGCGCATGCATGTGCACTGGGGCTCTTCCAGGTGACCTCTTGCGTGCCAGCAGAAATGGCTCTGCGTGCTACTTCCAGCATGTGTACCATCACGGTTATAGGTCATCTAGTCCAACCCCCTGCCCAAGGTGGAGACCCTTCACCATTTCTGATCGATGGCAGTCCAATCTCTTCTTGAAAGCCTCCGGTGATGAACTTCTGAAGGCAACTTCTTCTCCATGGGTTGATTGTTCTCACCGTAAGAAAATTCCTCCTTATTTCCAGATTGAATTTCTACTTGATCCGTTTCCATCCATGATTCCTTGTCTGGCCTTCAGGTGCTTTGGAAAATAGCTTGTCCCCTTCCTCTCTGTGGCAGCCCCTCAAATATTGGAAGGCTGCTATCATGTCTCCCCTGGTCCTTCTCTTCACTAGACTAGCCAGGCCCAGTTACTGTAACCGTTCTTCACATGTTTTAGTCTGCAGTCCCCTATTCATCCTGGTTGCTCTTATCTGCACTCTTTCTAGAGTCTCAACATCTTTTTATAGTGTGATGACCAAAACCAGATGCAGTATTCTAAGTGTGGCCTTACTAAGACTTTATAGAGTGGTATTAGTACCTCACTTGATCTTGATTGTATCCTTCTGTTAATGCAATTTAGGTTTACATTGGCTTTTTTGGCTGCTGCCGCACACTGTTGGCTCATATTTAATTGATTGTACACTAAGACTCCAAGGTCTCTTTCACAATTACTGCTACTAAGCCTGGTTTCATCCAGTTTACATGTGTACTTTCAGTTTTTCTTCTCACCTCCTTTAGGGTTTGTTTGATCAAAAATCAGATCCAAATTGTGCTGATGAAAACCTTACCGAGCTGTCGAGTTGTGGCTTGGTTACACAGAGAGCTCCAGATATGTAGCTGAGTTTCACATCTGGATGGCCAATCCTTGTTTTAAATGCCTGTGTAACTGACTGTGAACTAGAATCCATTCTGCACATCCAATCAAGTGGTTTTTGAGGATTCCTTGTTGTTCTCTGACCTTGGTTGTTTTTTTTGCAGACATTTCATTACCGAACTAGGTAACATGATGAGTATTAGTAGGGAGTGGGGTTTTCTCTCAGTTTATATTCTGGTGGCTTGCCCTGTCAGTGTTGGTGGGAGTGGTCTTGGAGTTTCTTTGGTGGGGCTGTATTGTTGTCTTGCTTGGCAGTTCCTTGATTGGGATACTGTTTACTTCTTGATTGTTGGTCTGATGTTAATCTTGGTGTTAATCTATGCTCATCTGGGTGTTGATTGATGGTGGGAAGATATTTGGTCTTTTCCTTTTTGGCTTGTTGATTGTGTCTTTTTCACAGTACGTGGATGTTGATAGTGTCTTTGTGTCTTTTGATAGCCAATTTGTCAGAGTGCCGGGCTTCCGGGAATTCTCTAGTGTTTTTAGATAGGATTGTCATAAAAACAAAGTAGATTTTAGACCTATCTGACCGGTAATATTCTGAACAACCCTTAGGTGGCAGAAAAGCATTACCATTTTTAAAAATCTCTCTGTGGCCATCTAGTGGTCACTTGGTTCTTTTACAGTTCAGTTATGGTAACTTTAACTGAGCTGCATGAATACTACTATTCTCAGCTGAAAACTTGATGCTGTGATAGCGATATTACTCTTTAAATTGACAGGTAACCCCCTGCAGCTTTTACTTTTAGTTGGAGTTAGGCAACGACCAGCTTGGAATTTTTCTGAGCACACTCTTGTGTGAAGTAAATGTATCCTTGCTTGAAAAGTGGGACATCCATTAACTCATACTTGTATTGCTCTGCTTAAACCTGTTGTAGATAGAACAGCATTGATAATATTTTGTTCTGTAAACCACCAGGGCCTCTGGGGCTTGGAATGTAATGGGGAACATGGTAGAATAGAATAGAATAGAATAGAATAGAATAGAATAGAATAGAGTACAATACAATACAATACAATACAATACAATACAATACAATACAATA
>NW_020769425.1:2041877-2074716 GCF_900518735.1 Pseudonaja textilis | reverse complement strand
TACAATACAATACAATACAATACAATACAATACAATACAATACAATAGGCAGTATGCTGACATTTGTAAATCGCTCAGAGAATGCTGTAAACGCTATGGGGCAGAGATGGTATCCAGCAGGTTTTAACTGGTTCTGGAGAACCGGTAGCGGAAATTTTGAGTAGTTCAGAGAACCAGCAAACCCACCTCTGACTGGCCCCATCAATCCCATCTATTCTCTGCCTCCAGAGTCCCAGCTGATCGGCTGGGTGTTCTTTTGTTGCCCTGCACAGGAGAACGGAGCTGGAAAGCAGGTTAGTGGGGTGTGGGGGGAATGGGGATTTTGCAGTATCCTTCTCCCGCCATGCCCACCAAGCCACGCCCACAGAACCGGTAGTAAAAAAAAATTGAATCCCACCACTGCTATGGGGTGATACATAATTTTAAGTGCTGTCGTTATTCACTGCTGTCTTGTGTAGCAATGGAAATTTTGGGGCTCAATTTGTGGTCATCAATTGAGGACTACCTATATTTCCAACTGTCCCCGAATAAATATTATTTAAACCACAAATCTGCGTTTGGTTTCCTTGCAGCATCTTCTCTTTTATCATGCTCCGATCTGTGTGTGGTGTTACTGAGTTGTTTCTGAAAAGCAGACTCATCCCTTATGGCCAGATTGCTGCACAACTGATTTAAACAGCCTATTCCTTTTTATTTCATCGTTTTTTAATTGCTGTTGATCTCACATGTTAATTGCAGAACAGGTTTTTTGTTTTTTGAGCCATAGAAAAGTGTGATGCTTCTGAGGGATTGTTTAGCTCCTAAGGACTGAGGAAGGAGCTCTGCCAAACCTTGAAATGGAACCTTCTTAACTATTTTGTTTCCAAACATGCCGAAAATATATTGGAAAAGGAATAATGGGATCTATATTTAATTACAGACAGGTACTGAAAAAACTGGGACTGTGATACTTTCAAACAATGAGCTGTAGATAAGTCTACAAGAAAAATATTGTGAAATCTAAGGCATTCTCCTTTTAAAACCCTGCATATACTTAGGAATATGTAAAAGAGCAGGAAGAGCTAGGAGGTAGGTTAAACGAGATTAATGTCCAGAATTAAGTTGCAATTCAGAAGGATTTATTGCTCAACCCTATACATAAGAATCTAGTCAACTAACATTCAGATCTGAATTGGCCCCAGATAAGGATCAAAGGAATTTAAAGGGGAGCTGGACTTGGATCATTTGTGGCAATGTAAGGACTCTAAGCTGATGACACATTTAACCCCACCATCACCCTGGATCTGCCTGCTCTTCTCCTACAAAAGTTTCCTGGTTTGTTCAAAACATCTCAAATCTCTCTGATTTCACCCTTAATACAACAAGGTAACTGTGTGAACTGATTGTACAACATTGCTTTTAAGCACAATGGATTTTTGAATAGATTCCCTATTTTCTACTGAGTAAAAGAATCTACTTTAATGAGCTCATTGACCTACCATTCCGGGCCTTAAAGAGCATCCAGAAATGTTCCCAACGAGCTCGTTAGGATTCTCTAGCAATTAGAAGCACAGCAAAATTAATTATAATAATAATGATCAAGGACAGGGGTCTAATGGATTTAATCTGCATCCATGTTTTGCAGATTTGCACTGAGTTGCAACTTAAAATAGCCTCTTTGCTCTGATTACCTTTCACAATGAGCTGTTGGAAAATCTCATGCACCACTAAACTGGGTCCACAGTTAAGCCAGAGTTTGGAATGGAAAGTCTGGAATGTGGACATT
Organism: Pseudonaja textilis; assembly: GCF_900518735.1. The sequence goes on along the minus strand of NW_020769425.1, from coordinate 2,072,951 downwards.
TTCAAAGTATATGGAGATTTTCAGTCATCCAGGTCATGGTTGTCCCAAGGGTGCTTTTTCAAAAGGCAACTGGACTTTGTTTTTTTTTTTCCTTCTGGAGAATTGAAAAAGTTTCTGGAAGAGAAGTGAAACATCTTCAAAAGAAAGGAAGGAAGGAAGGGAGGGAGGAAGGAAGGAAGGAAGGAAGGAAGGAAGGAAGAAAAGAAAGAGAAAGAAAGAAAGAAAGAAAGAAAGAAAGAAAGAAAGAAAGAAAGAAAGAAAGAAAGAAGGAAAGAAGGAAAGAAAGAAAAATTGCATTTTGAAAAAGCACCTTTGGGATATTTTCAAAGGTTTCTGGACTCTAAAAGACCCAAAGTGACATTTTTATTACTTGAACTGGATCTTCAGTAGATCAAGAGCTGATCAGCAGTAGAAGGTATCTCCTTATGGTCTCCTTCATCCATTTGACTTAGATCTTTGAAGACTAATGGTGCTTTGGGAATAGGATCTATCTATGACAATTCACTGCGGGACAACTCTCCACAGCCAACTTGTCCCAACCAATTCACTGCGGGACAACTCTCCGCAGCCAACTTGGTGGAGGACACCTCGCTGCGATACAAGAGTTACACTAAGATCAAAGAAATAGTGGAAAGAAAGGATGCAGAAAAGAGGGACAGAATGAAATATAAATTGCAAAAAATTAAAATAATGTTTTTTTTAAAAAAATAATTAAATAGAATTGTTAAATTGTCCCACAGTGAGTTGGCCGTGGAGAGTTGGCTGCAGCATGTTGGCTTGTGGCAAGTTGCCCCGTTCCACTGGGAATGCATTGTAGAAAGAAAAATCAGGTCTAGTTCTAAGCCGGGAGAAAGACAGTGGAAATAAAATGGAGGCTGATTGGAAAGAGGGTTTATTGACGAGCAGAAGCAACAACAGCATGCAGTTCTGGGACAGCTGATAAATTAGCTCAATGAGTGTGAGTTTACAGCAGGGGTGTCCAACTCAAGGCCTGTGGCCAGATCTGGCCCGCGGGGTGTCCTGGAAACAGCGGACCAGCCCGTGGTGCCTCTGCCAGTGAAAACGGAGCTCCATTTTCACTGGCAGAACTCTCAGGGCCACCACAGGTGCCCCCGACATGAGTGACATCGAGCTGGCCACGTCCCCCTGGCCATGCCCCCCCCCGAAAGGTCGAACACAACCCTGGTGGGCCTTCAATGAAATTTGAGTTTGACACCCCTCGTTTACAAGTATTTTGTAATTTTTGAGGTGTGCTTTATGTGTTTTAATTATTTGATTGGTGATGGCGTTAATCCTATTATGTCCCAAAGGCCATGTCGTCTTCTTCTTGATCCCATCAGCTGGCGCTGAAGATGTTTTGTTTATGAATAGATTGGCCCGGATTTCTTAATGGGCACAAAATATCCATCTCTAAAGACTATAGGTATCAGCTGGAGGTTGTTGGTGCTGTTTTCTGCCTCTGTTAAGATTTTTCTCCATTTCTCCTTTGGGGAAATATAACATTCTGCCTCTTTTAATATTCTCAAAAATATTTCATTCTCTGGGGTGGGCGGTGGGGACTTCCCGCAGAACGTAATGTAAAATAAAATTATAGTGCTTTTGAACTCTATGCTGCCTTTTGATTTCTTGCACCTGACAAGTTCATAGAATCCAGTGCCACCGTTAGAGCATTCAATTGGTCTCTGGGCAACGGTATAAAATGCTATGCCTATACTTGGAAATTCAGCCGGTTCCTTGTTTTAAGATGTCACCTTAAGTTCTGTTCTAGGAATACTCAAAGGACTCAGGCTATTCTTATCTTCCAACCGTGCCTCCCATCCATCGCTTCATTTAATGACTTCATGCATGTTTGATCTTCTTTGCAGAGCAGTGGCATTCCCCGCCTGGTTATCAGCTCTACCGTCTGGGTCCCAGAAGGAGGCATGTTGCAAATCACTCCCCAAAATCTGCAAGCCGAGATGTTCGGGGCCAGTGATTCTGCGATCGTCTATACAATTAGGGACAAGCCACAGTATGGTAAGTTGGGAGGTATGAAACCTCTTGAGTTGCTAAGTGAATCCGGCTTTTCCTTTGACTTTGCTCGTCAGAAGATCTCAGAAGGTGATCGTATGACCAGAGCCTGTTTGGGTTGGTTCTAGTGTACCAGTAGCGGAAATTTTGAGTAGTTCGGAGAATTGACAAATACCACATCTGGTTGGCCCTGCCCAACTGCACCTACCCTTACTTCTATATTCCCTGTCAGCGTTCCAGAAAACCTCCAGCAAATAACTCCGAGACAGACATCCTCTCCAAGGTTCTTTTTATTAAACTGGCACATCTGGGAAATCCCGAATTTGAAAGTTCCAGGTTTCCTTGCAATAAGTAAAAAATTACAAATCCACCCCCTGCACCCATCATCGCATCACATGCCCCAATCACCTTCCGTCCCAACTTAAGACGTCCTCTCCACGAGGTGCAGAAATAACATGACCTTGACTTAGAAGAAGGATGCTATTGTGTCTAACCATATACACTCCCAAGAACTTCCCCCCTCCCATTTCCCCAGGCTCAGGAATGTGGCAGTGTGGATGCGTCTGGTGCTAATATGGCTTCCAAAGCTGACATTCCCCTTTTTATTAGCTCAGCTGATTTGCGTGGCAGTGCGTATTGCCACGCCTCAGCTGAGCTAAAAACACAGCACAGCTCACCAGCGTTGATACAGAGGGCGGTCTCTTATCCCTGCGTGTGCGCGCATAAAACACATGTTAGGGACACACGTGTGTTAGGTGCACGTGCACAGCTCGCCAGAGTTGATATAGAAGGCGGTCTTTGAGCCCTGCACATGCGCACGTGAAGCGCGCTTTCTGAACCAGTAGGAAAAAAATTGGAAACTCACCACTGCACATCACCCCAGGACATTGCAACTGTCCCATGCTTGTTCTAAAAAAACAAAAAAAAAAAACCCAAAACCCACAAGGTGGAAGAGAATTTTGCTCCCATATTAAATTCTTTGAAGAATTGATGATATATATATATCCTTAATAGGTTAAAAAATATATGAAGAGATAGATAATTAAAGTAATGAGTTACATTGAACCATCTCTCTAAAATTGTATGTCACTCAATCCTTTGCATAAGAGAAAGATGCTATATGCCGGGGTGTCAAACTCAATTTCATTGAGGACCGCATCAGGGTTGTGTTTGACCTCGGGGGGGGGCGTGGCCAGGCTCAACATCACTCATGTCGGGGGCACCTGTGGTGGCCAAGGGCTAAGGCAGGACTTCCCTCAGGCCCTCCCTCACTCTCATTATAATCTTCCTTCCTTCCTTCCTTCCTTCCTTCCTTCCTTCCTTCCTTCCTTCCTTCCTTCCTTCCTTCCTTCCTTCCTTCCTTCCTTCCTTCCTTTTTCTTCTTTTTCCTTTCCTCTTCATTCTCCTTACTTTTTCCTTCCCCATTTTCCTTACTTTTCCTTCCTTTCTCTCTTCCCATCTTCCCTTCTTTCTTTCATTGTCTCCTTTCCTGTCCTTTCTTGCCTGCTCAAATGCAAAAGGAAAAACATTTCTCCTTTTGTTTTGCTTTCAGTTTGTTTTGCTAGCTCTCTGCCAGCAAAAAGGGATCTCTGGAGGGCTGCATGTGGCCCTCCTGAGCTCCGTTTTCACTGGCAGTAGCACTGCGGGCCGGCCCTTTGCTGTTTATAGGGCAGCCACGCGGGCCAGTTCTAAGCACCCCACGGATTTGGCCTGTGGGCCTTGAGTTTGACACCCCTGCTATACGCCATAACTTTTCCGTCTCACTGTAGAAGCTGTCAGCTTCATTTACAAAGCTCCCACTCCCAATTTCTAAAATCTCACAAGGTTGTTCAAACTCAATTCTGGTGGCATCATCTTGAGACCTTGCATAAATGTCAACATCTCACGAGACCAATTGCAGTGTTTCATTTCTGGAAAAGAATAACGGAATTTGGAGTTCATGGGTCCAGAAAGAAGTTATGGACACTGTTTGCCTAAGGCCATCTTGCAAAGTTTTTCATGGCCAGTTCAAGGTTTGCCTTTTGATGCTGAGACTGAGCAGAAAAATCCTCCCATTGCTCTTCCTGCTAATTTTTTAACTGAGCTTGAGGAAGGAACTTACATGCATTTATATAATTCAGTTACAAGGTTGCTCAGCTCCTTAATGACTCTGGACAATTTATAGTTAAAAGAAAGAATAGACGGGCTGATGGACAACCAGTAGAAGACCACATATTACCAGTAAAAGAAAACCAAGACAATGGGAACTCTGTGACCATTCTGTCCCGAGCAGTGGGAGAACCACCAAGTTTTTCAAGATTTTTCTGAATGTCCTTAGGGTTGAAATTACATGAATCTCTGGGGGAAGGTTTCAGAGAGTCGGAGAAATCGTCCAATTCAATTTTTTAAAAAAATTTGGTAAAGAATTTTGAAAGCGTTTCAGAGCCCAGCCTAATGACAGCTTCAAGCTGGATTTGAGAATAGGTCGCCTATTCTGTGAATTTCTGAGAGTCCATACCCTGCTTCCCCGAAAATACAACCTACCCTGAAAGTAAGACCTAGTTTGATTTTTACACATGTGCCCAATATAAGCCCTACCCCTGAATAAGCCCTTATTAAGACCCCAACCACTCCAGGGTGCATGGATAAACATTAAGTTAGGGTGGGGATGCGGGTGGTGGAGTTGCCCTACTGCTTAACTTTGGACAGTTATAGCCAGGCCTCGCACACCCCAACACCTGCCTCATCGGCCCATTTGGCAAAGCTTTCCTGAAGGCCTCTGTAGCTGATAATAAAGCTCCAGATTGACCCGGAACTCTGTTATTGGCGGCAGAGGCCTTCAGGAAAGCTTGCCAGCCACAGAAGAAGTTCCTGAAGGCCTCTGACAGCGAAAAGGTTTGAGGTTAGTCAGTGGATGACCTCCCCAGAAAATAAGACCTGGTGCCTTTTTTGGTGGCAAAATACATATATACTGTATATAAGACAGGGTCTTATTTTCGGGGAAACACGGTAACAGTTTATAGAAAGGTAATCTAAAAAGACTATATTGCCTATAATTATAATGCTAGAAAGTTCCTACCTATATACAAACCTATGTGTACCCTTGTATCGCTGTGTGCCTTGGAAAGGAACATTTCTTCGGCACGTTTTACATTGAAGTCGCAAAGAACTCTTCCAGATTAAAAAACAAACAAACTAATGCTACGTGACCAGACTTTGCAGTTCTCAGGAAATAGCCAAGAAAAACAAGCATTAGATGTAATGGTATTCCATACAGGCTAAGCACTTCAGTGTTTGATGTATATTGGTTTGTAGCTGATAAAATACTTTTTGAATGCGGAGTGTGCCGAGGGCGGTGCTTTAAAAAATGGTGCTGTTGAAAACATTTTTTGTATTGTCAATAGGGGGTAATGACAGCGGTTGCTCTTGCTTATTAATTTGTGTTAGCAAGATGAATGTGGAGCAGGGGTGTCAAACTCGATTCCATTGAGGGCTGCATCAGGGTTGTATTTGACATCGGGGGGGGCAGGGTGTGTGTGGCTGGGTGGGCGGGGCCAGCTCAACATCACTCGTGTCAGGCGCACCCTTGGTGGCCCGAGCGTTCTGCCAGCAAAAATGGGCTCCCGAACTCTGTTTTCACTGGCAGAGGCACCGCGGGCCACCTGTTTGCAGGGCAGCTCTGCGGGCCACATCTAACCATCCCTTGGGCTGTATCTGGCCCCCAGGCCTTGAGTTTGACACACCTGATGTAGACAACAAGACGCAGGTGGTCCTTGACTTAAGACCATAGTTGGAACCAGAAATTTCCATGCCAAAGCAAGGTAAGTGAGCCGTACCTCATTTTACAACCTGTCTTTTTTTTTTACTGCAGATGACTGCAGTTGTTAAGTGAATCATTAAGTTATTAAGTGAATCTGGCTTTCCCCGTTGATTTTGCTGGTGAGAAACTCGCTGGGAACGTCCCAAAGGGTGAGCATGTGACACCCAGGATGCTGTAATTGACAAAAATACCTGCCGGTTGCCAAGCACCCAAATTTTGATCATGTGACTATGGAGAGTCACATGATCAAAATTTGGGTGCTTGGCAATCGGCAGTTGTAAGTGCAAAGACGAGTTATAAGTCTTCCCCCCCCCCCCCCCAGTGCCACTGTAACTTAACGAATGGTTATCAATCAAGGAATACCTGTATTTTATTTTCAGAGAATCCTTATTATTTGGAGGGAGAGCCTGGTGTCTCAACGGTTAAGATACTGGGCTTAAAGTTGGCAGCTCAGGTTCGAGATCCGAGCGCTACCCGATGGGTTGAGCTCCCTACCTCTCCTCAGCTCCTGCCAACCTAGCAGTTTGAAAGCATGCAAATGCGAGTAGCTAAATAGGTTCCACTATCAAGGCAACAGCGCGCCATGACATCATGCTGGCCCAGAGATGGTATTCAGCAGGTTCTGGCCAGTTCTGGAGAACTGGTAGCGGAAATTTTGAGTAATTCAGAGAATCGGCGAATACCACCTCTGGCTGGCCCCGCCCACATCTATTCTCTGCCTCCCGAGTTCCAGCTGATTGGCGGGGTCTTCTTTGGTTGTCCTGCACAGGAGAACGGAGCTGGAAAGCAGGCTAGTGGGGTGGGGAGGGAATGGAGATTTTGCAGTAACTTTCCCCCAGGAGTGGGGAGGGAATGGAGATTTTGCAGTATCCTTCCCTGCCACGCCCACAGAACCAATAGTAAAAAAATTTGAATCCCACAACTGCTCTTGCCATGTGACCACGGAAATGCCTTTGGCCAGCTCAATGGCCTTGAAACAGAGGTTAATACTCCCCCCTGTAGTAAAATCCGGAGGGACACCTTATTTCTTGTATCTTTTCTTTTTTCTGAAGGTATAATTTCTCTGGTGGTATCTTCCCAAAGATCTCTCCAGCACCATACTGATAACAAAAACCAGAAATCCTTCCTTCCAGATGGGAGGAAATAAGTCACCTCACTCCCCTCATCTCAGAAATTACCAGAAATTGATAGATTTGTATAATACGGTCTTTCCAGACCTAAAATTAAATCAACATTAGAGAAGCGCAGGAAGCTGAAGTGTTTCTGTGTAATCTTCCATATCCATTTCTCTCATTTTCAGACTCTCTCCATACCCAGAAGATGTTTCGAAGTCTTTAGACAAGGACAATTAAGTCCATCAATAGTTTTGGGGGCTTTTTTAGTATCTCTGCCTACCTCATTTGAGTTGAGAGTGGTAGATGTTGGGTGCTGAAGTAAAATGCCCCAACCTCTTTATTAATTAGCCCTGTTTATAGCCACTGCAATAGAAGAGACTCTTAGCATTTTCCGACACCTCCGTAAACCATTCAATAAAGAGTCTGCGGGTGTAATAAATAAAAATAAAAATCACAGTGCAAAGCAGCACAATAAAATACCCTTAATACACAGATCAAACAAAATAAAGATGAGCCATCACCAGTTAACACATTTAAAAAAACACACACAGAGAATCAATAAAAGGTCTGGTGACACTTCGTACTCCAAATGTTCCCTAAAGGGACTCTGATTTTAATGTCCTACAGCGGTATTTCTCAATCTTGGCAAGTTTGAGATCTGGGGACTTTAACTCCCAGAATTCCTCACACTGGCTAGGGAATTCTGGGAGTTGAAGTCCATGCAACTTAAATTTGCCAAGGCTGAGAAACAGAGGCTTGCACGAGGCTAACGGCACGGCGTTTGAACCGAGTGAATTTCTGGGGAGTAGCAAATATTTCTCCGTGGGGGTGCAGCAACGAAGGGCAGCTTGTATCCAGGGGTGGGATTCAAATTTTTTAACAACTGGTTCAGGAAAGCCTCCTGGGGGGGGGTGTTTTTGCTCCCAGAAGGCTTCCCTGGGGCCCTAGGAAGGCAAAAAATGGAGCGGGGGAGGCACACAGCACAACCCCCCGCTCAGTTTTGGGGCCTTCTGGGCCTCAGGGATGCCTCCTGGGGGGAGTTTTTGCTCCCACGAAGCTCCCCTGAGGCCCAGGAAGGCAAAAAAATGGTGAAACCTGGGGGGGGGGGGGATGCGCCCCCCCCCCCATCGCTTCATTTTTTGCCTTCCTGGGCCTCAGGGAAGCCTCCTGGATGAAGCAGTAAGACAGGGAGGGGAATCCTGGCACAGCTGATCATAGGAAGAGCTGATTGTTGGGAGAGAGAAAAAAGAAATACCTTAAGGAGTGACTGGGTGGGGAAGAAAAAGCGATGTCGGGCATGCACACGAGGTTGCGCATGCACTATAAGGACTGATTGGGCGGAGAGGGGAGGGGCCAGCCAGGGGCACAATTTTCAGGTTCTCCAAACTGTGCAGAATCCTAACAACCGGTTCTATAGAACCAATCCGAACCGGTAGAATCTCATCCCTGCTTGTATCCCCTCCAAATACCCTGTTTTTCCAACAATACGGCCTCCCACAATAGGAAGTCCCAGCATGTTTTATAGGCATGAAATGAAATTAAGCCCCTCCCCCCAAATTAAGGCCTATATTAAAACATGTGAAATGGGGGGGAAATGGCGGGAGGGCTTGCTGTTAGGAAGTACTTTTGTTGCACACCCGGATATGGTGCTGCCTGCGTTGACCCTGATACAAAGTGCCCCTCCAATGCCGAGGTCAACATCCAAGCCGTCGCCGCCTGCCCGCCCAAAGATGCAAGGGGGGGGAATTAAGTCACCTCCGAAAAGATGGCCTAGCCTTTTTTTCGGGGCTCAAAAAAAAATAAGACCCGGCCTTATTATATGAGAAACATGGTAATCACAGTAACAGAGGGCTAGCAGGGTTGAGCAACACGGATTCAAAATGGAGGGAGGAGACATCCCTGCAACTATCTTAATGGCGAGCTGTGCAGGGCTTTATAATTAAAATCAACACCATATGGGAAGCTAGTTCAGGACCCAGATCGAGATGCTCCGTTTAAACTGCATCCCCACAGCAATTGGCTGCTGTGTTCTGGACCAGTTGAACCTTCTGGGTAGTTCTTCAAGGACCGGCCCCATGTAGAGAGTGTTGCAGTAGTCCAAGTATTTTACTTCCTTCTATCCAGGATATAGCGTATAAGCGATGCTTGAGCAGGGCCTTCAGGATTGTCTGGGACGCTACCCAACCTTTTCACGACCTGTTTTCCTTGTTACCTTCTGGGAAGAGGATTCGTGATGTCTGAAGCAGGACATCCAGATTCAATCACAGTTTTGTCCCATACAGTATCAACCTTGTAAAATCTCAAATTTCCTCTCTCCGCTATCTATTCAAAATGGACAGTGATGTGTGTGTGTGTGTGTGTGTGTGTGTGTGTGTGTGTATAGCATGTGTGTATGTGTGTTATGTATGTGTACATCAGTGGTGATATTAAAAAATGTTTACTACTGGTTCTGTGGGCGTGGTTTAGTGGGTGTGACATGGCGTGGCTTGGTGGGTGTAGCAGGGGAAGGATACTGCAAAATCTCCATTCCCTCCCTACCCCACTAACCTGCTTTCCAGCTCTGTTCTCCTTGCAGGGCAACCAAAGAAGACCCAGCCAATCAGCTGGGACTCGGGAGGCAGAGAATAGAATGGGGACGGGGTCAGTCAGAAGTGGGATTTGCCGGTTCTCCAAACCACTCAAAATTTCTGCTACTGGTTCTCCAGAACTGGTCAGAACCTGCTGAATACCACCTCTGGCATACATATAGATATTTACTTTCTTTTGAGAGCAGGTAACAGAATTTCATTTTTAATGTGTGCCAATGCCCACAGTAAAAAATGACGATAAAGGCTATTTTATCTTATTTTACTTTACCTTACCTTATGTTACCTTACCGTATCTCATCTTATCTCATCTCTTATGTCAAAGGAGAAGCGAGATTCACTTAACAACTGTGCAATTAATTAATTAATATCTACAGATAGATAGATAGATACATAGATAGATAGATAGATAGACAGATATAGATATAGATATAGATTAATTAATTGCAATGCTCCAATGCTGAGGCTGTCCTGTAAGAATATGCAGAACACACACACACACACACACACACACACACACACGGACATCGCAGTCTTTTAACAATTTTGTAAATAAGATTTGCCCAACATCCGTATGGAAATGTTATGACTGAACAGGGTAACCTTTCCTAACTAGAGTTGTTTATATAGCGGCCACACAACCTTCATAATACCCAGCAGTTAGAGACTGAAAGTCTCTATGGGAAAACCAAAATTAACCTCATTTAAAGGAATCAAACATATACCTGGAGGGAATCCTCGAAATGTGACATCTCCTAGGGTAGTTTAATTTTGCCTTTTTTCAGATGCTAAGCCTAGGCAGACGGTTGTCAATGGATACCTCTTTGGCTGCTAGCTTATCTTATCTAAAAGATTCCTTTAATTAAAGGAATCCAATTAAAGTAAAATTGAAGTTGGCATGCAAGAAAGCAAAGGGTAATAACCTTCCTTCATTATTTTTATTAATGAGAATATCCCTGGACCTGCACAAACTCAGTAAAGCAAGGATGTGAAAACTACAGATAATGGGGCTTAGCTTCCTTTCTGTGCTCCCCAGAACCTTTTTAGATGGGTGGGAGATTTCTGGATCTTGTTTGTTTGTTGGTTTGCTTGTTTAGGAAGGTGAGTTAAAGGAAATAAAAAAATGTGTTAAGTTCTCAATCTTTTGGTCTGGTGACTTATTTCTTAATCTTTTATTTTTTTTAAAGCAGTGCTTTTCTTTATCAGCAGAGGGAGCTATAACACTAGCTATAACACCACTCTAGTGCTCTTGCTCCCCCTACTGATGACAAAAGGAGCTGCAGTTTACTTGAGGGAAATTTTGTTGTGACCAAACCCCATAAAAATAATTAATAGAATAAAATAAATAATGAAGAGGAGGGAAACACGAAGGTATCTTGCTAATTTCTGGAACCCTGGACATGCCCTATAATGCACGGTATAATTCTTAAACCTGCCTCAGGTCATGCACACCCATGCAATAGTATTCTGATGGGTCATGCACACCCATGCAATAGTATTCTGATGGGTCCTTGGTTCTCTCTGAGCTTGGTTGTTTTCCTGCAGACATTTCATTACCAAACTAGCTAACATCATCAGTGGTAGTAGGAGTGGATTTTGTTCTCAATTTATATTCTAGAGCAGGGGTGTCAAACTTGATTTTGCTGAGGGGCCACTTCAGGGTTGTGTTTGATCTCTGGGGTCCAGGGTGGGTGTGGCCAGGGTGGGCGTGGCCAGCTCGATGTCACTCATGTCGGGGGGTGCCTGTGGTGGCCCAAGCACTCTGCCATCAAAAATAGGCTCCCAAGCTCTGTTTTTGGCTGCAACAGCCTCCTGCAACCCTCTGCCAGCAAAAACAGAGCTCGGGAGGGCCACCCACGGCCCTTGCAAACTTCATTTCAGCTGCGATGACTTCTTGCAACCCTCTGCCAGTGAAAACAGAGCTCAGGAGGGCCACCTGCAGCCCTCCCGAGCTCCATTTTACCTGGGGCTGGTCCTTGACTGTTTCCAGGGCAACCCTGCGGACCGGATCTAAGCAGCCCGCAGGCCAGATCCAGCCGCCGAGCCTTGAGTTTGACACCCCTGTTCTAGTGGCTTCTCCTGTTGGTGTCAGTGTTGGTCTAGTTCGATGATGGTGAACCTATGGCACGCATGCCGGAAGTGGCACGCAGAGCTATTTCTGCCGGCAAGCGATCCATTGCCTGGAACAGACCCACTGCGCATGCGCACGTACTCCCCGCCAGCCATCTGATTGTCAGGTATCTGCCGTACATGCGCGGGGAGACACGCGCACAGGAGACACGCATGCATGTGCAGGGGTGCACGTGGGGGACGGGGCTTTTGTGCACATGCGCAGAAGTGTGCGGCACAGGGGGGTACATGTGCATGCTCAGGGGGCGGGGGGGTCCTTTGTGCATTGCATTATGGGTGCATGCATGTGTGTGCGCGCACGTGTGTGCAATTTTAAGCACCTGACGACAAAAAGATTAGCCATCACTAGTCTAGTTGGTACTTTGGTTGGGCTGTTTACTGTTATCTTGTTTGACAGTTCCTGAATTGGGGTATTGTTTACTTCTTGATTGTTGGTCTGCTGCTAACATCAGACATGGGATTCTACCGGTTCGCACCTATTCGCTAGAACAGATTGTTAAAAATCTAAGCAGTTCAAAGAACCGGTTGTTAAAAGAAATTACTGGCCTAATCCTGTAAGGAAGGCAGGAAGGAAACATTCTGGTGTTGCTTACAGAAATTGCCTTGAAATCCCACCCCTGGTTAACAGGTATTGTTAAAAATAAATGCATGGGTGGCTGTGGATCTCTGCACCGGAATCCTTCCCATAGAGAGAAAAAATTGCCTTTTGCTCCTTTGTAAGGCAGATGCTGGAATAACCAACAATAATAAGCCAACAATAACTTCCAGGCGGGTTACAGATCATCAATCTCAAATCAGCGTTCAAGCGCAGTAGATGGGCAGATCACTGGAAATAGCATCGGCAGATTCTCATAAAGCATTGCCAGAAGGGAAACAGTTGCATCCAGAATCCCACTTAGTGCTAAGATCGGTCCCCAGACTGTTTTAACAGCCTCGGTCAAGGAAGAGAATCAAGACTTGAATGACTGGGCTATTCCCAGGAGATCCATTCTAGGCTCATAAAGAAGCTAGGAACACTGCGGGAAGCTGAACCATACGGTTGCTGCATGTGTAAAAGGGGGACTGTGATATAAGTACAAATACTACTACAGCAGCAGCTGTGTGGCCCAGGCAGAGGAGAAGTTCCTTACTTCTGTTTCATGTTTTCTGCAAGAATTTCTGTGGAAAAGTAACTTCTCGTCCCTTATTACTTTTTTTCACACGTTCCAGAAACACAAACAAGAGATAGGACAACTTCGAATTATATCAAGCATCCCCCCTGCAAGCTCTTTTTAATAGCCAGGCCTCATAGCAAGCTTGCTTGGTTTATATTTATAATTGCACAACTCTAAAAACATCCATTTGAAGGTTTTGATTCTCAACTGCAGTTGAATAACAAAGTTGGAAGGTCTGGTGATAGATACGCCTATCTTTAATAGGTTAAAAAAGGAAGAGATCGATCTTTAAATAAACGAATTACACAGAACTATCCCTCTAAAATTGTATGCCGTTCAGTCCTTTGCATAAGAGAATGACCGACAGCTTTCAATGGGTTATTTAATGAATTTAATGTATTGCAATACTAGGCTGGAATGAAGGCAGTTAGCCTTTTAGTTTTACACTGTGGGAAAAAGAGGTTCAAACAAGTCCAAGGAACTCCATTTTAACGAATGTAATTCGTAATAATTGGATGTAATTCATAATAATCGATAATTGAAGCTGGGAATTTCCTTCATCAGTTTCCAAGATGTCTTGGCTATAATTGTTGGGGTTCCTCAACTAGGAACTGAGCCTTACTAATTGCCTGGAACCAGCCCTCAATATTTATTCGGGTGTTTCTTTAAACACTCAAAGCACAATTTAGTGGCTGCTGCATGAATGAAAAAATTGGAGATGAGCATAAAGAGGAAGAGTTATCAGTTACGTGCCAGATCACTTTGGTGTGTGAGGTCATTTAATGGAGATGTGTGCATTCTACATAATTCAGGCGTTCAGTAGTAAGCCCCCTCCGGGAACTGATTTCTCAAGAGGACAAATACAGAGATAAAGCAGCCATATCCAGACTGTCAGGGTAATAAAATCTGCAACTCCGGTGTCAAAAGAGATTAAAGGCTGGAATGACTGTATCCCGTTTTGGCCCAGAGGATTTCTTTAGGCAGTGACATGAATACTGAAGCCCACCATGACTACCATTTTGATCGAATGACTGTTGAGAGCAGTTCAAATGTCTCTAACAATGTTCAGTTTTTATAAAGGTGGTATGACGCGTCCGATTCTTCTTCTGGGAGATTTGCAGTGAAATGTTCTGAGAGAAAAAAATCTAAATAAGGAAACAAAAAGCCACGGAGGTTGAAAGTTACCTTGCTCAGGGTGGATGCTACCAGGGAAAATAAGGGACACGGTGGCTAAGACGCTGAGCTTTTGTTGATCAGAAAGGTCGGCAGTTCGGCGGTTCGAATCCCTAGCGCCACATAACAGAGTGAGCTCCCGTTACTTGGCCCAGCTTCTGCCAACCTAGTAGTTCGAAAGCATGTAAAAATGCAAGTAGAAAAATAGGGAGCTCTCTCTTACACATATTCTCCTTCATTTTGTAGGCATTTCATCCTTAATAATGTACTTTTTTGCACACAGAGTACATTTTCACATGTTCTGTGGGGCTTTGAGCTGAAAGTGCAGCCGTACCATTTAGGGAAGTAGAAGGCGCAGCGGTTAGAAGGCAGTATTGCAGGCTGACTCTGCCAACTGTCAGCAGTTCAATCCTAACCGACTCAAGGTTGACTCAGCTTTCCATCCTTCCAAATTTCGGTAAAATGAGGACCCAGATCATTGGGGGCGATATGCTGAATTTGTACACCACTTAGAGAGGGCTGTAAAGCAGTGTAAAATGGTATATAAGTCTAAGTGCTATTGCTATTAGGACCTTCAAATCTCAAGGTCATAATTTTAGTGGTCCGTCAAAGTACCACAATTTTGAAAACCCCTAACATTCACTTCTTCGAAGTGTCCTCCTATCTCTTTCTCTCTGCTTTCCTAGGTGAAGTGGTATTTCTAGTTCCCATGCCGGCCGATGATTCTGGATTAGGATGGCAGCCTTTGGCCAGTGGTGGTAGAGCTACCCCAACAACCACCTTCACCCAACAGGACATCAATGAAGGTGTCATTTGGTACAGGCACTCTGGAGCCGAGACAGAGAGTGACTCATTCCGCTTCCAGGTACGTTACACCATCGTTAAGTAATGAGTGTCAAGCCTGAATTTGGTTAGGTGGTGGATTCATATGAATTCAGTTTGACATACTTGAGAGCTGGAAGGAGGGATAGCTGAGGTGGATGAATGAATGAATGAATGAATTCTTTATTGGCCAAGTGTGATTAGACACACAAGGAATTTGTCTTGGTGCATATACTCTCAGTATGCATAAACAGTACTTAACAGATAATCAGAGTTGGAAGAGACCTTGTAGGTCATCTTGTCCAACCCCCTGCCCAGGCAGGAGACCCTACACCATTTCTGACAGGTGGGAGTCCGATCGCTTCTTGAAAGTCTCAAGTGATGAAACTCCCATAACTTCTGAGGGTAACTTCTGTTCCATTGGTTGATTGTTCTCACTGTCAGAAAATTTCTCCTTATTTCCAGGTTAAATCTCTCCCGGTTCAGTTTCCATCCATTATTCCTTGTCTGGCTTTTGAGTGCCTTGGAAAATAGTTTGACTCCCTCCTCTCTGTGGCAGCCCCTCAAATATTGGAAGACTGCTAACATGTCTCCCCAGGTCCTTCTCTTCACTAGATTAGCCATGCCCAGTTCCTGTAACCATTCTCTATATGTTTTAGTCTCCGGTCCCCTAATCATCCTGGTTCCTCTCTCTGTACTTTTTCTAGAGTCTCAACATCGTTTTTATAGTGTGGTGACCAAAACTGGATGCAGTACTCTAGGTGTGGTCTTACTAAGGCTTTGTTGAGTGGTATTAGCACCTCACTTGATCTCTATCCCTCTGTTAGCTTTTTTGGCAGCTGCTGAACACTGCTGGCTCATATTTAGCTGGTTGCCCACAGACTCCAAGATCCTTCTCACGGTTACTGCTGTTAGCCTGGTTTCACCCAGTCTGTATGTGTACTTTTGGTTTTTCTTGCCTAAGTGTAGGACTTTACTTTTCTCTACATTGAATTCCATTTTGTTAGATATGGCCCAGTGTTCTAGTCTGTCAAGATGCATCTGGATCTTGAGCCTATCATCTTGGGTGTTAGCTATTCCTGCCAACTTAGTATCATCTGCGAATTTTGTAGGTTCCCCTTCTATTCCCTCACCTAAGTCGTTAATGAAGATATTGAAGAGTCCTGGGCCTAAGACGGAACCTTGTGGCACCCCACTGCTTACTTCCCTCCATGTAGACTTAGACCCATTAAGGACTACTCGTTGAGTACGTTTTGCCAGCCAGTTGCAAATCCATCTGGTGGTGGTGCTATCTATTCCACGTTTTTCTAGCTTACCAAAAAGTAGGCTATGGTCTATTTTGTCGAATGCCTTGCTGAAATCTAAGTATATTATGTCCACAGTATTTTGCTGCTCTACTAATTTGGTCATTATGTTGTCATCAAGAATCATAGGGGACAGCCCTTAATGGTAGTCATAGGATACAAATAATGGAGCTCCAGCCAGAACAACATAGCTGGATAGCTGCTTGGCCAGAGGAAAGAGGAGCGAAGTTACCAGGAAACAGTTTCACATCCTGATTGGACAATGTGACCTATTCTTTTGGAAAATTTGAGACAATTCTAGTTATAGTGGTGTGGAAAGCCGGGAATCTTTCCGTAGTGGCTTTCCATGAGTTAGTGCGAAGATGGTGGTATCTTAATAAACTGGTTCTTTGAGGAATTGAAATGCCTCGGAATTCCTTTTATCATGATTGCATTTCTTGGAACCTGATAACGAGTCCTTTTATTCGGTCTTGTTTGATAATGCCTTGGTAAGACCACATTTGGAATCCTGCATCCAGTTTTGGTCACCATGATATCAAAAAAACGTTGAAACTCTAGAAAGAGTGCAGAGAAGAGCAACAAAGATGATGAGGGGATTGGAGGCTAAAATATGCCCAAATATGCTGTTGATAAGCAAAATGGTTGTTAAGTGAGTTTTGTTCCGTTTTACGATTTTTCTTGTTGTTAAGTGAATCACTGCAGTTATTAAGTTATTAACATGGGTGTTTAGGGACTCTGTCTTCCCCATTGAAGCCAGATTCGATGCTTGTCAGTATTGGGTAATCGCATGATCCTGGGATCTTGGATAACCATTTGCCTGAAATGGGGTAGGGTTTCCTGCCTAAGCAGGAGGTTGGACTAGAAGACCTCCAAGGTCCCTTCCAACTCTGTTATTCTATTCTAACCATTGCCAATTACCAATCACCCAAATGTTGATCACATGACTACAGGGTTGCTTCAAATGGTTGTAAAATAAAATGATCCTAAGTAACTCCCCCCCCTCCCCCCAGTGCCATTGTAACTGTTGTAAGTCGAGGACTACCTTTAGTTGTTACAGCCAATTAATAAAAGGAGCAGGATAGCCTTATACTTTACAATATTCTTGTGGCATTTTTGTTCCTCAGTTTCCCAGGTAAAGAGTCCCAGTTCTGTGCTACTCTGAGATTTTGGACTTGTGGTTGTCCTGTATGCATTTTTCAGTGTGTAGCATGATGGAAGGGAAGGTCGCAGTTTGGGCTTTTCTGAAGAACTATATTGCAACTGTGGAAATAATTATGTAGTTAAACTTTTGTGTGGTTTCTTGTGTGTGTGTGTAGGGAGGTGTAGAGTAGCTGTGTGTAGCTTTATTCTATCACAAAACAATAATCTATCTGCCAGGCTGCAGATGAAGGACTAGCGGCTGCTGAGAAAATGCAGATGGATGATTTTTTTTAAATTAATATTCTGGGAACTGCGTTTCCAGCCACCGCTCGCAGAATTGATCTCCCCAAGCTCGCTTACAGATCTGTCATTTACTTCCCTTTCCATGGACTTTTCCCCCAAGGGTTCGCTTGACCGAATCTTGATGGTGGTCTAGGAAACTCTACGATCTCTGTTTCCTTTTTTTTTTGAGTCAGGAAATATTCCGTGCCACATTTCTTTCACGTCGCGTAAGAGGATGGTGTCTGCGTGTTGCCGTTTATTGATTTCTCTGTCGTTCCTTGGGGTGGCCCTTCTGAAATCTTCTATCGATTCAGGGGATCGGTGGCATAGCCGCTTATCTGCTGTGGGACGTGTGTGGGTTGTAGGATGCATTCGGATAAGGCACTATAGCGGTGTGTTGTTTATTTATTTGGATTACATTTATTGTAGCTGCACATTGCAGAGGACTGTGGATGGTTTACAGGACCCATCTCAGGGGCTGCCACAAAGAAGAGGGGGTCAAGCTATTCTCCAAAGCACCTGAAACCATGAAACACACAAGGAGCAAACTTTCCAGAAATGCGAATGGTTGTCTGTGACAACCAAACCACTCCCCTTTCCTCCTATTTATTCCCCAGCCAGGAAGGGGCCAGTCAGCATCCATGTTTGTTTTGCTTCCTGAGCCGGCTCATTGTTCTCCATTGTTCACCTCTCCTATCTGCTCTGCGCATACGCGCATCTGGAACAGTCCCCAGATGTTCCTCCTCCTCACTCATCTCTGACTCCAAAGGCAACTGCCTCTCTGGCTGGGAAATGCCAGACGGCCCTGGCTCTATCTCTGTGTCCGATGCTGAGCGTCCATCAGAGCCTTCCCCAGGCGGCAGAACTGGCTCAACCTCCTTATTGTCCGAATCTGCCACCAGCTCTGCTGGCAGCTGGTGGGCCACACAACCAAGGATAGAAGCAGCATAGGACTAAGGACACATTTCCTGACAGTTAGAACAATATACCAGTGGAATAACTTGCCTCCAGAAATCATGGGTGCTCCAACACTGTAGGTTGCACCATTTGTCTGAAATGGTATACGCTTTCCTGCTTGAGCCGAGAGTTGGACTAGAAGACCTCCAAGGTCCCTTTCAACTTTGTTATTATGTTATAAAGTAAACAAAAGTCCATTAAAAGCACGCAAGCCAAAACAGGGCAGACCAGACCAAATATCTATAAAAACGATAGAAGCAGGATTAAAAACATGACAGGAGCTGCATAGGCTTCCTCACCTGAGGCCTGGCAACACAGGTAGATGTGAAAAGCCTTCCTGAATCACGGGACTATGAGTGCCATCTGTATTTCTAGGGCAGTGTTGCTCGACCTGGGCAGGCTTAAGATGAGTGGACTTCAACTCCCAGAATTCTAGCTGACTGGGGAATTCTGGGAGCCGAAGTCCACACCCCTCAGAGGTGCCAAGGGTAGAAAACATTGCTCTGAGGGGATACTCCTCCAGAAGGGCTCCATGACAATTCGCTGTGTGGACAACTCACTACAGCCTCACAATGGTCAACTTTCCACAGCCAGCTCTCCATGGCTAACTCGCTGCAGCCAACATGGCCAACTCGCTGTGGGCCAAGTCACTGCAGGACAAGGGTTATACTTATGTCAAAGAAATGGTGGAGTAGAATATTTAAAGAAAGGAAGCAAAAGGAGGGACAAAATGAAAACTAAATGACAAAAATTGAAACAATTTCTGTTAATCTAGTTTAAATAATTAACTTGAATTGAAATTTGCCCTGCGGTGAATTGTCCTGCAATGAGTTGGCTGTGGCGAGTTGGCCATGGTGAGTTGGCCGTGATGAGGTGGGTGTGGTGAGGTGACCACAGCAAATTGGCTGGGGCAAGTTGTCCCGTTCTGCTTCCAGAGAGTAGGGACGCTAACCGAGAAGGCGTGGTTTCGGTGTCCATTCAGGTGACAGCATTTGATTGAAAGAACTTGGAATCCACCTACAGGTAGCCCTCTCTTCAAAGATACACTGGATCCCCCAAAATGTACTCGGGACCTAGTTCTGCTCTCTTCCACATTTTGAGCACTTGGTAACTGGTCTGCATTTACAACCATGTCTTGTGATCATGTGACCCCGATGTAGGTTTTTGCTGAAAACTAGCATTTTGCTTAAATGTCAGCTCTGAATCTGGCCTGATGAAGGCCATTTTTGAGGTTTCAGTATTGCCACAAAGGAGATGGGGAATAGGGAGGGAGAGAGAATAGAGATAGCTGGGGTTTTTGTAGCCAAAACAAAATACATTCTCCTGGGAACCAAGGATGTTCCAACACAGGTGACTGAAGAAAGGAGGAGTGATGTTACCAAGCAACCAGACAGCATCTTGATTGGACCATGTGACTGTTTGGGAAAAGGGGGGAACTTTTACTTTTAATTAGGTGAAAACCGTGGGAACCTTCAGAGTCGGTTTTCACCAGTCTGTGCTAATATGATAACTCCAAATAAAACGGTTCTTTGAGGAATCTACCTGTTTCTGTTTGCTACTGGGTGTATTACTTGGAACACTGACATTGGGTTCACTTAAAGACAGTCATATTTGCTTAAAAATCATCACAAAAGGACGTAAAATCGAGTCAGTCATATGAGTGTCCCTTTCTACAACCATCAAGACTTGCAAAGTGATGACCAAGCTCCGTTACAGTCATAACTCAAGGACTACATGTACTGGGAGAGTGAGCCTTAATTCAATTTTAACAGAGTTCTCCCTTAGGGAAAGGGTAATACAGACAGCATTATCAATAGTAGGATCATCTCTAATATTTACTCCAAACTCACAATTGGGATTATCAATAAACCCCACTATATCGGAGAATGGTTTTACATATACACAAGCGCCTCCTTTTCACAGAAACAATTATCATTCTTGAATTCAGATATGCTTTCAGAAATAAATCTAAACCCCAATATCACAATATTATAAAAGCAATCATAATTAGTAATAGTCATAAATTAGTAATGTGATAAATGCTGTGGTTTACCTTAGTTTTCTGATTTTTGGCAATGCCCAAGAAGGAAGAATGGGTGAAAATATGTATGTGTTTTAATAGTTTGTGTGCTAGATTAAAAGACCTTTAGAAATACCTTAAAATCTCGGTCAAATGTACATAGGGGATGATTCTAGCAAGTTTGTTTGACATAACAGGTAATTTGAAGGAAATTTTATTTATGTATCTACTTTTCAATTCTGTTCTTTTTGTGTGCAAATGTACCATCACAAACAGGCAGCATTTTTTCTTAATGTTTCTGATTTCTTTGGAAAAAAAAAGAGGCTTACCTTTTTATAGTTTACAGCTTCAAAATTGGACATATTTAAAGATTAATCCTATAATTATTTTCTTACATAATTTATTTGCATCTAATTTTTCTTCTTAGAAGTAGCTTTATCATTATGCCAGCAACCTACACTGTAAAATTTCCCCATCCCCCAGGTGTATTTCTCACTGTGATTTTCTTTTTAAGCTATTTTAAAATGAAATCTTTGGATCATTTTTTCAGGGGGCAAAAAAAAAAAAGAAATAGTTTTCTTTTGCCTCAGTTCTAAAAATGCTTCCAGATTAATCCTAACTGAAGTCACAACTCCTCTGGGATATTAAGATATCCGACATTGCAGAGTTGATTTAATCAATTGCACACATTTCAGAAGAAAACACATTATTTAAAGAATTATATCAAAAAAGACAGGACCAACATTATTTTTGCCTTGTTATCTATGTATTTATTTGGAACATCAGAACATCAAATGTTCACCCCACATGTGGAAAAAAAAAAGGTTCCTGTTATAGATGTTATAATTTTATTGGTCTAAAACAGGGGTGTCAAACTCAAGGGCCGGGGGCTGGATCCGGCCCAGAGGGATACTTTGATCTGGCCCACGGGGCCCTCCTGGAATCAGTGAAGGACCGACCTGCGGTGCTTCTGCCAGTGAAAATGAGCTCCATTTTCAGCTGCCACAGCCTCCTGCAACCCTCTGCCAGTGAAAACGGAGCTCGGGTGGGGGCCGCGTACAATCAACAAATGGGTGTAAATTGAAGACTATCTGTAATCTGTAATCTCTCTGCTCCAACCATTTCATAACCAGTGGTGGGATTCTACTGGTTCAGACTGGTTTAAGCGAACTGGTAGTTCCGTTGAGCATTTGGCCCCGCCCATCCACCCCTACTCTTTCCTGTGCTTTATTTCCTGTTTTTTTTTAGCAGAGCTGATTCACGTGGCAGAGGGGTTTGCCGCGCATCAGCTGTTTTAGTCACTTTGTGCTGCAGTAGAAGGTAAGTGTAAGACTTTGAAACGGGCTTTTTAAAATGCAGTGTGTGCACGCCCTCACCGAACCGGTTGTTACATTGGTTGAATCTCACCACTGCTCCTAACTGCACTATGAACCTATCTGTCATGAGGCATAAAAGTCTCACTGCCTCTGTTTCCTTTGTGTGATGTCATCTTTGCAGGTCTCTGGTGCAGGTTTTCCACAGACTCATCTTGAGACCCACCTGTTCAACATTGCCATCTTACCACCTCACCGGGCGTCACCTGTGTCCTCCTCCAGATCTTCTTTTCACATGACAGTAAGTCCAGAATTACATTTCTCCCCAAATGCATGTTTCTTTAAACAGGGGTCACTGATAACAAAGCTGTACTTTATGTTTTTATTGGAGAATTTATGCAAACTTGGATTATACAGGCTTTGTATACTTAATGGACCAGCTGAGGAGCATCATAGCTCACATGGTTAGGACACTGGGTTGACAAGCAGCAAGCCCATGTTCAAGACCCGATGCTGCTATGGGAAAGGGTGAGCTCCCATCCTTTGCTCCAGCTCCTGCCGGGGACATGAAAGGAGACTCCAACTGGGCATGCTCCAGGCAACAGTGAGAGTCTTGGAGCTTCTGACACGAGTGCGATGCAAATGGACCAGCGCCATCTATAGGGCGAAGATAGTCAAAAAAGTCAAGATGGTGTATAAGTACACATTTATTTGGTAAATATCTTATCTTTTAGGCACTAGAAGATCGTGTGACACCTATTCAACCCCATCAACTGTCTTTTGTCAACTCGCAAACTCAAAGTGAAGAAATCACGTACAACGTGACTGTACCCTTGCCTCCAAATCAAGGCAAGATCATTTCATATATACATTTTTTTTCCTCTGTGATTGTTTTTACAACTGAAACCGGTAGGCAGGTAACCAGGCAGTGGGGAGGGTAAGTTGAAGAATTGTGAAGGTATTTATAAATTAAGCATTCATAAATTAACAAATTCTTGGGAACTTACTGAACTTTCTTTGGTCAAAACTGAAGTGTTGAAGGAGCCATGGTGGCACAATGGTTAGATTGCAGTATTGCAGGCTGACTCTGCTGACTGCCAGCAGTTTGATTCTGACCAGCTCAAGGTTGACTCAGCCTTCCATCCTTCCGAGGTCGTAAAATGAGGACCCAGGTTGTTTGGGGCAGTATGCTGATTCTGTAAACTTCTTAGAGAGGGCTGTAAAGCACGATGAAGCAATATATAAGTGTCATTGCTATAGCTGAATGTTTGCCTCCATCTTAAGTAGAGAGACTTGGATTAAGCAAAATGGTTACCCTTCAAAACTGAGAAATAGGGTGCAAATCTGAATTCTCACACATCCTTTTTGCACTTCTCAGGCTGGTGAATTGAGGACTGGGTTGTTTCTGCAGAACTATTGAACATCAGATGTTGAATGGAAGAGAATGCTCTTACTGGGATTAAAATCTGAACTGGGAAAGAATACTTATTCATATCATATTTGAAGCAAAATTGACAAGTTCCAAAGACTCATATTTAACGCTCTGATAATAGAGATTTTGGTGGACATGAGCACTGCAAGCCTTGGGGTTTTGATTAGCCTCATATAAAATCCATAGAAATTCTGATTGGTTAATCAGAAACTAGACAGCCACATGTATCAAGAGGAGTTAAGCAAGATGGAATGGCTGGTTGAAGGTTCTATCCTTATTAAGTGAATGCAGGTTTAAGTGTTGTGGACAAAGCCACTCTGAAGTTATGGACCCATCAGCAGAACTTTGGAAGAACATAATTACAGTCTTATAGAAAACATATTTGTTAGAATTTATGTACAATATTTGACTACTGTACTTATTTACCTAACAATGATGGATTGTTTATAGTCTGTTGAGATTAACTAAGAAATAAATAAACTCTCTCTCCATTGTAACAGGCATAGTAGAGCACAGAGACAAACCATTCATCCCGGTAACTACTTTTACCCAAACGGACATCAACAATGGCAAAATTGTCTATCGTCCACCTAGTGCTGGACCGCATATTAGAGAGCTGATGGAATTCTCCTTTGCTGGTAAGAATTTAACCCACTAACTAGCACTCATTCATAGATTTCCATCCATACCTTCCCAATGTTCTCTAAACCAATATTTCTCAGCAAAAGGATGATTAGGGGACTGGAGGCTAAAACATATGAAAAATGATTGTTTGACTTGGGTGTGTCTAGTTTGATGAAAAGAAGGACCAGGGGTGACATGATAGCAGTGTTCCAGTATCTCAGGGGCTGCCACAAAGAAGAGGGAGTCAAGCTATTTTCCAAAGCACCTGAAGGCAGGACAAGAAGTGATGGAAACTAATTAAGGAGAGAAGCAACCTTAGAACTAAGGAGAAATTTCCTGACAGAACAATTAATCCGTGGAACAACTTGCCTCTAGAAGCTGTGGATGCTCCAACACCAGAAGTTTTTAAGATGAGATTGGACAACCTTTTGTCTGAAATGGTATTGGATTTCCTGCCTAAGCAGAGGGCTGGACTAGAAGACCTCCAAGGTCCCTTCCAACTCTGTTATTCTATTCTAACCTTAAGATGAGTGGAGGTCAATAGGCTGGTTGGGGAATTCTGGGAGTTGAAGTCTACACCATCTTTTGATGTTGAAGAACATCGATCTAGACAACGGTGGGAAGGTTGAGCAATAGATTTTAACAATATTTGAAGGATTTAAGATCCCAGCCATAAGAAAACCAAGGAAGCACCTGGGTCAAATACTTATGAAGGATCTATGGCCCTTTAAAAATGTTCTGCCAAAAAAGACACACTTTTCGTCCTCAAAACAACGCATTATGATAAGGGTAACTGATGTCCACTGTTAGAGTACCCACAACTTCTGAAGGCAGCTGTTTCACTGGTTGATTTCTCTCACCATTAGGAAATTTCTCTTTAGTTCTAGGTTGTTTCTCTCCTTGGTAGTTTCCATCCATTGTTTCTAGTCTTGCCTTTTGGTGCAAGAAACGTGATGGCATTTTCGTCTTATGTTAGCCTTATGCTGGAACCGTGATGGCGAACCTATGGCACATGTGCCACAGATGACACGCGGAGCCATTTGTGTGGGCATGCAAGCCCCAGCCAAACTTAACTGCACTGCGCGTGTATACACCTTCCAGCTGATTTTTAGCCCATTTGAGGCCTTTTTCGGCCTCCTTGAGTCTCAAGGGAAGCTTCTGCAGCCTTTGGAGGCTGAAAAACAGCCCATTTTGAAGTGACGAAACAGGCCTGTTTTTCGGTCTCCCGAGGCTGCAGAGGCTTCCCTCAAGCCTCAGGGAGGCTGAAAAAGGCCTCAAATGGGCCGAAAATCAGATGGAAGGAGCACGCATGCGCAGTGTGTGCGTGCGTGGGGGGGGGTGGGGCACATTGACTTCTGGGTGCTGGCATGCGAGCGTGCGCACAATTTTTGGCACGGGAGCCCCAAAAGGTTAGCCGCCACTGTGCTAGAATGTTAAAAAGACTAACATTTTTGCTCTCACCATTACGAATTTGCTCCTTAGTTCTAGGTTGCTTCTCTCCTTGGTTAGTTTCCATCCATTGTTTTTTGTCTTGCGTTTTGTGCAAGAAATGTTATGGCATTTTAGTCGTACGTTAGTCTTACGTTATAGAATGCTAAAAATGTTAGTCTTAAGCCAGAAACGTCATTCAGATTCATCTTCCAGGCATGCGTGGTGAACGCAGAGCATGATGCTTCTATTAGCCCCTCTGTTAGCTAGCAAGGTAATGCCAAGTCCAATATCCTGAAATTTAGGACTCCACCAAAGGAAATCATGAAGAATAGTTAAAACACCAGCCTCCTCGTGATGTGGCAATCCATTCCAGTTTGTTGGGTGAATATTAATTCTGCCTTGCAGTGAAGCCATTTATAATTTCTCTGTTCTGTCTAATAATATAGGGCCATCCATGATTTGTGGGGCCGTGTGCGTGTGTGTTTCACAATCAAATTTTGCAGCAATTATACTGCTAATCATCAGATCAGTATCAGTTGATGAATTAATATCAGCTCATGAAATTCCCCCAGGTCCTATCAAATTTGCTTGCGTTATTAGGCATTGCTTAGACGTTACACCTTAGATGCGTTGCAGTCCAAGGTGCTGCTATTTTTATGTCTGCAAAAGGAACAAACATACAAAGTCCAATAGGAACCAACATGCTTTGCTTGCTGTGTTTTTAGCCAGCCAGGAGCGAAACACGGGGCGCACAATGCATCAAAATGAATGAGAGCTGTACTGAAACGAGCTGCCAAAAGCTGAAACGCAGGGCATTTTTCAAAAGTACTCCTTTTTTTCCACATTTTAAAGATAGATTTTGTGTCAGCCTTTGCTATAAACAGGCCTAAGGTACTTAAAAATACCCCCCCCCACACACACACACGGTTGTTAAAATCCTGAGTTGCTTTTAAATAAGATCCCCAAAGATCCTGAAGCTTGGACCAGGGCTGCATTTTATCCCCGTCTTCCCACCTTGGTTAAGGATAGTATACCAAACTTAGGGGGTAATCCTCGACTTACAACTGTTCATTTAGTGACCACTCAAAGTAACGACAGCGCTGAAAAGAAGTGACTTACGGCGGATGTTCACACTTACAACCGTTGCAGCATCCCCATCGTCACATGATCATGTTGAAAAAAAATGGAATAACAGAGTTGGAAGGGACCTTGGAGGTCCTCTAGTCCAGCCCTCTGCTTAGGCAGGAAGCCCTATACCACTTCAAACAAATGGCTGTCCAGTCTCTTCTTAAAAACCTCCAGTGATGGAGCACCCACAACTTTTGAAGGCGAGCTGTTCCATTGTTTAATTGTTCACACTGTTAAGAATTTTCTCCTTAGTTCTAGGTTGCTTCTCTCCTGGATTAGTTTCCACCCATTGCTTCTTGTCCTGCCCTCAGGTGCCTTGGAGAATAGTTTGACTCCCTCTTCTTTGGGGCAGCTCCTCAAATATTGGCTGACTGCTATCATGTCACCCCAGTCCTTCTTTTCATCAGACTAGACATACCCAGTTACAGCAACCGTTCTTCGTATGTTTTATCCTCCAGTCCCCTAATCATCCTTGTCGCTCTTCTCTGCTCTCTTTCTAGAGTCTCCACATCTTTGTTATTTTTACATCGTGGCTGACCAAAAACTGCATGCAGTATTCCAAGCGTGACCTTACCAAGGCATTATAAAGTGCTATTAACACTTCAAGTGATCTTGATTCTATCCCTCTATTAATGCAGCCTAGAATATTTTGGACACTTGTGTCGACCAGGATATATATATATATTCACAACAGTTGTAGCATCCCAAAGTCAGATGATCCCCATTTGTGACCCAACCCAGCCTACTTCCAGTATGCAAAGTCAATGGGGGAAAGCCAGATTTAACAGATAACAGATAATCAGAGTTGGAAGGGACCTTGTAGGTCATCTAGTCTGACCCCCTGCCCAAGATTTGCTTAATGACTGCCTGATTCACTTAACAACTGCAGTGATTCGTCTATCAATGGTGGCAAAAAAAAAAAGACATAGGAATTGGACGAGCTCGACAACCGCCTTGTTTAACGGAGGAAATTGTGGTCGTCATTGCCAAGGCTATAAGTTGAGGTACTTGTACTCAAGTTTCATCAGAAGCACCCAAGAAGCCACATTTCTCCATTCTGCCCAGTACAAATCCTTCAAAACTCATTTCGATGACTACAGGAAGTCCTCGACTTACGACCACAGTTGAGCCCCAGATTTTCTGTTGTTGTTAAGCGAGATATTTGTGAAGTGAATTTTGCCCCATCTGACGACCTTTCTTCCCACCATTGTTAAGAGAATCACGGCAGTTGTTGAATTAGGAACACAGTTGTTAAGTGAAATCTGGGCTTCCCACATTGACTTTGCTTGTCAGAAGGTCTCAAAGTGGGGGAGCCCTGGGGACGCTGCAACGGTCATATATATGAGTCAGATGCCAAATGTCTGAATTTTGATCACGTGATCACGGGGATGCCACAGCCGCCATATTTCAACTCATAAACTGTTTCTATGGTCTTTTTAGAGTCGGCAACAGAAAGGGAGGGGGAAGCAGTGCAGCAGCTTGCAAAAATGAAAGTGCATTCCATAAATGTTTTCAAAGATAGTAACTAGGTGACTGAAGTTTCTGCCGCACTAAATTCTAACTGGAGAGCATGATTGATGACTCTGGGCTATGGATGTGTCCCATTGGAGAATATGGATTACGATTACACCCAAGGGGTGGGGGTAAACCAGGGTCAGGGGTGACAATGAATGATGTGTCTCAGAGTCGGCTACATCCAGGCAGTGCCGCACGTTAACTCCCAATAAATCCTTTTGAAGTTTTGGAAGTTTGTCTCGAGACTCATGATTTAAATGGGGGTATCTTCCGGAATCCTGACACCATAAGTGTGAAAAATGGTCATAAGTCCCGTTTTTCAGTGGCGTTGTAGTAACTTGAAACAGTCACAAAATGAACTGTTGTAAGTCGAGGACTACCTGTGTTAATTGGCTGTCTTTTTATGACAGTCCAAATCTGCCACCTTACTCTGCCTAACACGTAGGACCGGATTATCCAAGTTATCAGCATTCATGGGGGAAGCCCCAAAAAACCTTTTGAAACGCCAAAGCCCAGTTCTAAAAAAAAACCTTTCTCTTTATTAAATCATTTCTCAAAATCTTGGTGGGAAGCAAGAGAGGGGAAAAGATAGAGAAAAGGTATTTAATAAAGAGGCAAGATCGATTATCTAAAAAAAATCAGAGGAAGGCTAGAAACTGGTCCTTAAGGACTCTTTTATCCAGCTTCTCTTTTCTCAAGGACTTTTAACTCGAAATGCTAGAGAGCTTTTAAAAATGTACAGGAAGAGATGATTCATTGGCTTTCTCAACATTGATTTCTGGTTGATTTCTGTCCCTCCAGTGAATCAGGCAGTAAACATTGAATTTGGAAGTATGAATGGCCACCCTTGTATTCCACCACTGGACTGAGAAACATTGTTGGAGGTGCAGAAGACTGGAGAATTTCTAGTTTTAGGACTTCCTCTTAACTCAGGGGTGTCAAACACAATTTCATTGAGGGCCATATGAGGGCTATTGTTGACCTTGGGGCGGGGGGAGTTGGCGGGGCCGACTGGGTGGGTATGGCTGACTGGGTGGGCGTGGTTAGTTTGACTCTATTCCCCAAACTGCTGGCGTGTTCCCTCTTCACATTGAGTAGACCAAGATGGCCCCGTGGGCTGGATTGAACCATATTGCGGGCCAGATCTGGCCTGTGGGCCTCGAATTTGACACCCCTGCTCTAACTCTTTTTTCTGGTAAGCTAGAAAAAAGTGGGATAGATAGCACCATCACCAGATGGATTCGCAACTGGCTGACAAACGGTACTCAACGACTAGTCCTTAATGAGTCTAAGTCTAAATGGAGGGAAGTAAGCAGTGGGGTGCCACAAGGTTCCGTCTTAGGCCCAGTACTCTTCAATATCTTCATTTACGACTTAGATGAGGGAATAGAAGGGGAACTTATCAAATTTGCAGATGATACTAAGCTGGCAGGAATAGCTAACACCCAAGATGATAGGCTCAAGATCCAGATGGATCTTGACAGACTAGGACCCTGGGCCATATCTAACAAAATGAAATTCAATGTAGAGAAAAGTAAAGTCCTACACTTAGGCAAGAAAAACCAAAACTACACTTATAGACTGGGTGAAACCAGGCTCAATAGCAGTAACTGTGAGAGGGATCTTGGAGTCTTAGTGGACAACCAGCTAAATAGGAGCCAGCAGTGTGCAGCAGCAGCCAAAAAAGCTAATGCAATCCTAAGTTGCATTATCAGAGGGATACAGTCAAGAACAAGGGAAGTACTAATACCACTCAACAAAGCCTTAGTGAGACCACACCTAGAGTACTGCATCCAGTTTTGGTCACCACATTATAAAAAATATAATTATAAGATGTTGAGACTCTAGAAAAAGTACAGAGAAGAGCAACCAGGATGATGAGGGGACTGGAGACTAAAACATATGAAGAAGGTTTGCAGGAACTGGGCTTGGCTAGTCTAGTGAGAAGGACCAGGGGAGACATGATAGCAGTCTTCCAATATTTGAAGGGCTGCCACAGGGAGGAGGGGGTCACGCTATTTTCTAAAGTGCCTGTAGCCAGACAAGGAATAATAGATGGAAATTGAACAAGGAGAGATTTAACCTGGAAATAAGGAGAAATTTTCTGACAGTGAGAACAATCAGCCAATGGAACAGCTTGCCCTCGGAAGTTGTGGGAGCGCCATCACTTGAGACCTTCAAGAAGAGATTGGACTCCAATCTGTCAGAAATGGTGTAGGATCTCCTGCTTGGGCAGGGAGTTGGACTAGATGACCTACAGGGTCCCTTCCAACTTGATTAACTGTTATCTGTCAACTCATGGAGACCTAGCACATTTTGCTTCAAAATAAACCAAATTTTGAAATCTTCACCCAAATAGAAAACTATTTTTCTGTCTTAATTATCTTAAAAATGGTGGTCTTGCATCTACTGAGAATGCAGCCAGTATTTCCAAATACAGTTGGATTTCTGTCTTTTCCCTTCCACAAATTCTTTGTGACATCATACCTGTATAGTGGATCAATTTCATTTTATATTGTATGATTCTCTGGGCTGCAAACAATTGTGTTTTCCTAACCTTTTCATCTCTTCTAGGTCTTCCAGAATCGATTAACTTTCGTTTTACAGGTATGTGGATATTGGTTGCACATCACTCAATGTGTGTATTTTATACTTTTATACTATTTTGAAGACCTTAGGACCACCTTATAAACAGGAAATGTAGTGTCGAAATAGGAGACTTGGAGATACGTCAAACACTGCGGCGTCCTTGGTGCTCTCTAAGCTTCGTTGTTTGCTTGCAGATATTTCTTACCCAACTAGATAATATTAAATTTATTTTTTTATCCCACCTTTTTTATTTTTATCAATCACTTAAGGCAGCGAACATACCCAACGTTCTTTCCTTCTCTTTTTTTTTTCTCCACAAAATAAGAGGGATGACTTGAGATGAAAGAGAGTGACTTAGTTACCCAGTTGGCTTTTGTGCCTAAGGTGGGACTCGAACTCACCATCTCCTGGTGATTAACCCAAAGTCTCCCAATTGCCTTTCATGTCTAAAGTGGAACTAGAACTCACCATCGCCTGGAGATTGGCCCAAAGCCACCCAGCAGGCTTTCATGCCTAAAGTGGAACTAGAACTCACCATCGCCTGGTGATTG
>NW_020769425.1:2019366-2032631 GCF_900518735.1 Pseudonaja textilis | reverse complement strand
CTTTGCTGGCTGAGGAATTCTGGGAGTTGAAGTCCACAAGTCTTAAAGTTGCCAAGGTTGGACACCCCTGATTTAGACAGAAGGGAAAAGGGGAAGAACCAGAGAAAACTGACTTGGTTTTCCTCCTGTGTTATAAAAATAATTCAGTAAAAGAAATACACAGACAAACCACAAGCAATAAATCTTACTTTGAGATCAGAGGTTTCTTTCATGAGCAATTTGGAACACGAACAGCCATCATAATATAACAACATTTCAGTAAGCTAGTACTTACTAGCAATCCATTGCAAATGAGTTAAAGAGACAGCAGCTAACTCCAGAAAGGATAGCTACTATCAGTGGCCCTGATTTGAGATTTACTCCCTTCTTTTATACCCTTCTTTTTCTGAAGTCCACCCAGTGGTATGTAATCTTACTTGGATGTACTTCCCTGTTCCCTCATACTGTCCATCAGTTAATACCCACTTGTAGGTAGATGCCAACTCGCTTACCATCTGCTACTTTCAGTTCCCCTTTTTCTCAATGTCCCAGGCATTCGTGATCCAAAGTAGTTCTACTTTTGATTGTCCAGCAAATATATGCTTTTTGCAGAAATAGCAGATAGCAAACATACTGCTGTGCCTGCAAAATCGGCTGAGCAGATTGCAAGTATTTCACCATGCTTGCAAAATCAGCTCAGCCGGCGTTATTATATATTGTTAATTTGAGGCCTTCAGTTAGGCAGAGGCCTACACCAACTTTAGGGCCTAGTTGTCCTTTTCTCACACACGGTAGAAGTTTCTTGTGCAAAATTCAGTTTTTGAGCGATCGGGTCAAAACCTGGCAACCGAAGATCCAAGGGAATCCTAAGTTTAGAGCATTTCCTGAAGTTGATTTTGTTCGTTTTGGAATGATAAAGTTCTCAGCAGCTTCTGAAAGGACATTTTTCAGTGTCCCTGACAAATATAAAGGCCGCTGCTGATCATGTGACTGAAGACAACCTCTTTGTAACTCTGGTGTAAGACAGCCCATGTCTTGCCAAATTCTGGGGTCAAAATTTCTTTTTGTTATAATAACATCTCATGACTTGTGCCCATACCAAAAAGGAAGAATTTGAAATTCTCCAATAGAAATGATTGCAGTATGTTAATACAAAAGGCTCTGTAGATTGTACATAACCTTTTATGTTTAACCAACTACTTGTGAAAGCATTTCATTGCTGGAAAGCATCTCTTATTAATCCAGTTATGTTGAGAGTGCATACAACATACTAGGATAAAGCAGAATGGGTGAATGTACATGTCAATATAATTACTTAATAGTTCAGTTGTTTGCAAACCTAGCCAATTGGATTAATTCAGTAAAATTCAGTGATTTATTTGCAATGGGTTGATACCGTTTTAGCTTTTCCTGGTTATTTTCACTCAATCAATCACTCCTTGACTCTAATCCTGATCTTTCACGTTTTCGTTTTCTAAAACATCCCCAGCATCTGAAAAATACTGCAATGCTTCTTTTTACTGCTCTACAGGCAATCCTCGACTTACGAGCCTTAAATTTCTGTTGCTAAGTGAGACAGTTGTTAAGTGTCCCATTTTGCGACCTTTCTTGCCACAGTTGCCACAGTAAATCACTGCAGTTGTTGAGTTAGTAACCCGGCTCTTAAGTGAGTCTGGCTTCCCCATGGACTTGGCTTGTCAGAAGGTCGTAAAAGGGGATCACATGACCCCAGGGCATTGCAACCGTCATAAATATGAGTCAGTTGCCAAGCGTCTGAATTTTGATCACATGACCCTGGGGATGCTGCAATGGTTGTAAGTGTAATAAATGGTGAAAAGTCACTTTTTTCAGTGCCGTTGTAATCTCGAGCGGTGACTAAACAAACTGTTGTAACTCAAGGACTACCTGTACACACTCAACATACTCAGTTGTTTTGGTTCCTGAATCCTTTTCTTGATCTCATATAGGTAAGCACCCAGCGTTCACTGTCCTTAACAGAAGTAAATAAATGCACGTAATACAGGATCAAACAATAATTTCCTAACACTAGTTTTCCTTTAAGATAGCACAAGATTCTACTCACTTTCTATGTAGCCACATTATAGCAATAGCAATAGCACCTTGACTTATATACCGCTTCACGGTGCTTTACAGCCCTTTCCAAGTTGTTTACAGAGTCAGCATATGCCCCCCAAATAATCTGGGTCCTCATTTTACCCACCTTGGAAGGACAGAAGGCTGAGTCAACCTTGAGCCGGTTCCGATCAAACTCCTGACAGTGGGCAGAGTCAGCCTGCAATTCTGCATTCTAACCACTGTGCCACCACGGCTCATTACATACATACTCTTGGCTCACCTTTACCTTTCCTCAGATTGTATTTAATATTAGGATAATAAAACCTCAGAGATAACTTTCTGGGTTAAATATGATGGATGAAGCCTTTTTTTCAAGATTGGAGGAATTGTTCTTTATTTTTTTATTTAGATTAATTGTCAAATCAATCATTATCAAAAAGTGCCTCACCTCACAACACACTATAGCACAACCAACAGAGCTATGAAAAAGATACTACCATACATCAAAAATATCTCAGAAACAACCAACAGACTATTTATAATCAGAGTTGGAAGGGACTTTGTAGGTCATCTAGTCCAACCCCTTGCCCAAGCAGGAGACACTACACCATTTCTGGCAGATGGGAGTCCAGTTTCTTCTTGAAAGTTTCAAGTGATGGCACTCCCACAACTTCCAAGGGCAAGCTATTCCATTGGTTGATTGTTCTCACTGTCATAAAATTTTTCCTTATTTCCAGGTTAAATCTCTCCTTGTTCAATTTCCATCTATTATTCCTTGTCTGGCCTACAGGCACTTTAGAAAATAGCTTGACCCCTTTCTGTATTTTTTCTGTATAGAGAATCATGCTCTGTGCTATTTGAATCATACAGCATCACTGTAGCACACACACAGATCAACTAAAGCACTCCAAAACTTTATAACTTAACTAAGAAACCCAATAGCTCAAGAAATAAAAACAGATGTTACCTGCAACATACAGTGTAAAGGCTGTAACAGCCACTAAGTCAGACAAGAAGGAAACTAGCCGAGTGCATGCATGAAAACTCCTTAATCTCGCCATACACGGACAGATTTGATGATAATTTCAACTAGGAAACTATGAGCATCCTAGACCCAGCTAAATCCAAAAATGCTAGGGAATTTCTGGAAACTTGGCATTCAAACCAATCAGCCATCAGTTGGCACACAGAGTTTGCACACCGTTAATTAAAAGAGACAATAAAAAAGCTTAAAAAGGAAACAAAACAATGAGAACAGACCATTGCCAGCATTCAGATAAGCAGGGAATAATACCAAACAAACAATGAAAAAGAAAACAGTCAAGGAACTACCAAGGAGAGCCTGTTCCTCGGGATAATCCAGTGTCTATCCTTATCACTTCCTATCCTCTTCCTCTCCTTCTCAGCCACATGATGGCTTGCTTAACAACCACCGTTACTTATGATTGTAATGAGCAGTCTCTGTTACGCTTGTAAGTTAAGGACTAACTCTGCTTCATTTTTATTCTGCCTTTCCCCTCCAAATATTCAAAAAAGCCGCCCCCTTTCCCTGTTTTATCCTTATACCAATCTTAATGAGATAGATCAGACCAGAAGAGATTAGTCTTAGTGATTCAATGAGTTTCAGTGCTTATAGCGGCGAGGCACGGTGGCCTAGCAGTTAAGATGCTGGGTTTGTCAACCGGAAGGTTGGTAGTTTGAGATCAGAGTGCCGCACAACTGGGTGAGCTCCCGTTACTTGCCTCGGCTCCTGCCCACCTAGCAGTTCAAAAGCATGTAAATGCGAGTAGATAAGTAGGTACCACTTTGGTGGGAATGTAACAGCATTCCATGCGTCTCAGCATATAGTCATGCTGGCCACGTGACCATGGAAGCCTCTTCAGACAATGATGGCTCTCTCTATTAGGAAGCAGAGATGAGCACCGCCCCCCTAAAGTCAGACATGACTGGACAGGGGAAACTTACCAATTAATTACCATTAATCATAATTAATCCTAATGATTCTTTGAGTTTCAGTGTTATAGAGGGGAGGGTGGTGTCTTATCTCACTCATGGGGGAACAAGATGGATCATCTCCCAGGAGCATCGCTTAGCCTGCAGCGAGTCTGAATTATTCTAGCTTTCTTTTTTAACTTACATCCAGACAAAGGGGAACCTTGCCTGTGGCTATGCCAGGAAGCCAACCGCCTGGTTCTGACTTTCTGGCAGGTGGGAAGTTGGCCTGTGCTTTCTGGCATTTCATAGATCTGCTAGCACAATCTGGGCACGGAGGCCGATGTCCGTTCGCATTTTTATGATGCATAGACAACAGCTGATCCTGGGCCAGGAAATCGACCCTTGCACAAAGAAAACCAGGCTGTAATGTAGAAGGCTCACCTCCCCTTGACTGTTCCTGCCTGACAAAGGTTTTAGCCTGTTCTCCTACCTGCATCTTCAAGGAAGGGAGGGAAGGAGGAAAAGAAAGAGAGAGAGAGGGAGAGAGAAAGAGGGAGGAAAGGAGAGAGAAAGAGAGGGAGGGGGGAGGGAGAGAAAGAGAAAGAGAGAGAGCGGGAGCGGGAGAGAGAAAGGGAGGGAGAGAAAGAGAGAGGGAGGGAGAAAGAGAGAGAGGGAGAGAGAAAGAGAGAGGGAGGGAGAGAAAGAGGAGAGGGGAGGGAGAGAAAGGGAGAGAGAAAGAGGGAGGGGGAAAGAGGGAAGGAGAGAGAGGGGGAGAGAGAGAAAGGAAGGGAGAGGAAGGGAGAGAGAAAGAAGGAGGGAGGGAGGGAAAGAGAGAGAGAGTGGGAGGGAGAGAAAGAGAGAGGGAGGGAGAAAGAGAGAAAGAAGGAGAGAGAAAGAGGGAGGGAGGGAGAAAGAGGAGAGGGGAGGGAGAGAAAGGGAGAGAGAAAGAGGGAAGGGGAGAGGGAAGGAGAGAGGTGGAGGGAGAGAAAGAGGGAGGGAGAGGAAGGGAGAGAGAAAGACAGGGAGGGAGAGAAAGAGGGAGGGAAAGGGAGGGAGAGAAAGAGGGAGGGGAGGTGAGAGGGAAGGAGAGAGGGGGAGGGCAAGAGAGAGAGGAAGGGAGAGGGAGAGGAAGGGAGAGAGAGAGACAGGGAGGGAGGGAGAGAGACAGGGAGGGAGGGAGAGGGAGAGAAAGAGGGAGTAGGGAGAGAGAAAGGGAGGGAGGGAGAAAAAGAAGGAGGGAGAGAGAAAGTGAGGGGGAGAGAGAGAGAGGCAGAGAGAGATTTGATTCATATTGAGTCATGATAAATAAATAGTCAATAAATGAATGGTTGTAAATCGAAGACTACCTGTATTTGCAAGGGGTTTTCCTGCTATATCCTCCACTCTGTTCCAGTCTATAAGAGCCTCGCTGTTATGCCATCACTACCCTTCTTCCTTCCACATGCTCTTCAATCTTCTGAATTACAGCTGGTCCTCGATTTATGACCACACTCGAGCCCAAAATTCCTATTGCTAAGTGAGGCAATTGTCAAACGCTACAAACGCTCTGAAGTTAAATCAGTGATTCCTTTATTAGGAGCGCCAGCAATCCCGGCTAAAAGTTTCTCTCTCACCACAAGTTAAAAAGTCTGTCCAGCAGGGAGATGAATAGATGTGGCTGACTTTGCCACATCTATTCATCTCCGCCTCCTGCCTTTTATCCTCAGAGCTAGTGAGGCTTTGCTAGCAGCCATGGTTCTTCTGTCCCAAGGACCAGCCCATAGATTTCCACTGCTCTCCTCTCCTCTGCCTTCTGTGCATCTGAGTGTCTGGCACTGTACCCAGCTGCTCCTCCTCATCAGCCACCTCCAGACCTGGGGGCTGTTGACTCTCCATCTGAGGGCTGAGGATGGCCCAGGCTCTGCCTCTGTCTCTCTCTCTCTGTCTGACAACTCCATTTCCTCTTCCCCCTTGGAGCTCTCAGGTTGCCTTGATGCTGACCCTGACTCCCACACCTCCTCCTCCTCTGATTCGGCTGCTGGAGGGGCCAACAGCCGACAGGCCAGAACAGAACTACCTGTATTGTAAGAGAAGGACAGACAAAGCCTGAGGGTGGAGTCAAGAGAGGAACTGGCTTAGAGTCATTATGTTCTCGCAAGCGGTCTAAATCCAATCTCTCTTGAATGCTATTAACTCCTATCTAGCTCCAATTTAATGCTGACCGTTAGTTGGCTAGATTCATGTTTATAAGTATGAGCAATAAATCAGCTTGACTAGAACTTAAGGTTTCTTCCTGATTCTTCACACCTGATATGATTTATGTATATTTTCCCCTTATAAATATTGTGGTAATATTAGTGTAAATGAAGACTTGAGGATTTCTTAAAGGTTGACTGATTTCAAATAACATCTTGTATATGTGTAACCTTTACTGCTACAATTGATTTTGTGCTATTTATGGTTGAATAATTATTGATGAATGTGCTACATCCGTAGGTTTATTTTATTTTGTAATGTTTTGATATTGAAGTCATGAACGGTTTTGAAGAATCTTTTGCTTCATCGATTGCCTTTTTTCAATGAATAAATATATATGTACTCAATTAAAGGAGGCCAATAAACCCATTACTGAAATCATAATAATCAGCAGTTTTAAAAAAAAATCTTAACTAATTGGATGTACCTCTCTTAATTAAATGCTGTTTAAGTCAATGTATTAATTGGCAAAGAATCAAAGTTCTCCCCTTAATCAATTGATTCACCAGGCCAATCAATCCGTTGACTCAACTGATTAAAAAGTTTTTATTCAATTAGAATTGCAGTATATAATACTTTGCATAATTTTTTTTCTTTAACTTTACAATCAGTGCAACAGAATTTAAACAGAATAGTACAGAATAACATTATAGGAGCAAGATTGTTCTTATGTACAGTGCAGGCAGTCCATGACATATAACCATAATTAAGCCCAGAATTATGCTAGTTGTTACGGGGTAACCATATGACCATGTACGATTTAAAAACCCTTTTTGTGGTGTTTGTTAAGTGAACACCACAGTCATTAAATCAGCCTAACATCAATACCCGGGAAGATACTGGAAAAGATAATAAAAAAACAGATCTGCCAACATCTAGAAACAGGTAAAGTAATAACTAGCAGTCAGCACGGGTTTGTTAAAAACAGATCATGCCAAACCAATCTTATTTCATTCTTCAACACAGTGATGAAATTAGTAGATCATCAAAATACTGTGGACATAATATATTTAGTTTTCAGCAAGGCATTCAATAAAGTAGACCACAACCTACTTCTTAGTAAGCTAGAAAAAAAGTGGGATAGATAGCACCACCACTAGATGGATTCGCAACTGGCTGGCAAACCGTACTCAACAAGTAGTCCTTAATGGGTCTAAGTCTACATGGAGGGAAGTAAGCAGTGGGGTGCCACAAGGTTCCGTCTTAGCCCAGTACTCTTCAATATCTTCATTTACGACTTAGATGAGGGAATAGAAGGGGAACTTATCAAATTTGCAGATGACACTAAGCTGGCAGGAATAGCTAACACCCAAGAAGATAGGCTCAAGATCCAGATGGATCTTGACAGACTAGAACACTGGGCCATATCTAACAAAATGAAATTCATTGTAGAGAAAAGTAAAGTCCTACACTTAGGCAAGAAAAACCAAAAG
This sequence comes from Pseudonaja textilis, assembly GCF_900518735.1. Next base: position 2,024,973 of record NW_020769425.1, on the reverse strand, counting down.
TACACATACAGACTGGGTGAAACCAGGCTCAATAGCAGTAACTGTGAGAGGGATCTTGGAGTCTTAGTGGACAACCAGCTAAATAGGAGTCAGCAATGTGCAGCAGCAGCCAAAAAAGCTAATGCAATCCTAAGTCATATTAACAGAGGGATGCAGTCAAGATCAAGGGAAGTACTAGTACCACTCAACAAAGCCTTAGTAAGACCACACCTAGAGTACTGCATCCAGTTTTGGTCACCAAATGATAAAAAAGATGTTGAGACTCTAGAAAAAGTACAGAGAAGAGCAACCAGGATGATTAGGGGACTGGAGGCTAAAACATACGAAGAACAGTTACAGGAACTAGGCTTGGCTAGTCTAGTAAAGAGAAGGACCAGGGGAGACTTGATAGTGGTCTTCCAATATTTGAGGGGCTGCCACAGGGAGGAAGGGGTCAAGCTATTTTTTAAAGCTCCTGTAGGCCAGACAAGGAATAATGGATGGAAAGTGAACAAGGAGAGATTCAACCTGGAAACAAGGAGAAACTTTCTGACAGTGAGAACAATCAACCAATGGAAGAGAAGTTGCCCTCGGAAGTTGTGGGAGCGCCATCAGTTGAGACTTTCAAGAAGAGATTGGACTGCCATTTGTCAGAAATGGTGTAGGGTCTCCCGCTTGGGCGGGGGGTTGGACTAGATGACCTACAAGGTCCCTTCCAAATCTGATTATCTGTATCTGTATTAAAGGAATGTGACGGTTGTTCAATGAACTCATTACAGGTAGTCCTCCACTAATGACCAAATTTGAGCCCCAAATTTCTGTTGCTAATTGAGACACTCATTAAGTGCATTTTGCTCCATTTTATGACCTTTCTTGTCACAGTTGCCAATAAATCCCTAACACAGTTGTTAAGTGAATCTCATTTCTCCATTGATTTTGCTTGCCAGAAGGTTGCCCTGCAACTGTCATAAATATGAATCAGTGGCCAAGCCTCTGAATTTGGATGACTTGACCATGGGGATGTTGTAATGGCTGTAAGTGTGAAAAATGGTCATGAGTCACTTTTTTCAGTGCCATTGTAATTTGGAATCATCACTAAATGAATTGTTGTAAGTCAAGAACTACCTTCATATCCAGGGGGGTCTTTCTTTCTTGGAACTGGAAGTAAACGCTGGAAAATGGCCAAAAAACCCAAAAAGGTCATAATGTGTATTCATATGACTGTAGGTTGCTGCAAACGGCCATAAATACAAACCAGTTGAACCAAGCGCCTAAATGTGATCATGTGACCACAGGGCTAAAGGTCAGCTCTTGGAATTTTGAAACTTGGTCATAAGTGACCAGTCACAAGTCAAGAGCTTCCTTTATAGCTTTCAAATATACTAAAGGCAGGACTCTTCTTTTCAATCAGTCAAATAGTTGGAAGGGACCTTGGAGGTCTTCTAGTCCAGCCCCCTGGTCAAGCAAGAGACCCAATACCATTTCAGACAAGTGGCTGTCCAGTCTCTTCTTAAAAACCTCCTGTGATGAAGCACCCACCACTTCTGAAGGCAAAGCTGTTCCTTAGTTCCAGGTTGCTTCTCTCCTTGATTAGTTTCCATCCATGGCTTCTTGTACTGCCTTCTGGTAGTTTGGAGAATAGATTAGGTTAGGTTAGGTTAGATTAGACTAGATTAGATTAACAGAGTTAGAAGGGACCTTGTGTTCTGACCCAAACCCTTTTCCAATAAAACAAACACGAACCAAAGGGAACAGAAACCTTTTAATGATTCTTACAAATCCCCGGTTAAAAGGCTGCTGCAAACTTTGATAAGCACAAACCTTGCCAAAACTGTGCGAGGCTTGCCAAGAATAACAGATAAGAAATATTTCACAAGAGTCTTCAGAAACCAACTTAAGATATTGCAATGTCCACAAGGCTGGAGTTTCAAAACGTTTTTTGCTTCGTGCAAAGAACATCCGATTCACAGCCGGCTTTTATCTTCTTGAAGGAGGGGCCATTACCTTGCAGCCTTACTCCCGAGTCGCCCGTGCTGTTGCAGCTGCTGTTTCATACGAGCAATCCTGCGCGCACGCATACTTGGCACAGGCTACTCAGGAACCTCCTCATCGCTGCTGCCAGCCCCCACAATCTCTGAAGGCAGCAGTCCACTCCCTAATGGTCCTGACCCCTCATCTGAGTCCTCGCTCTCCTCAGCTGTCCGCACCTGCTGCCGGCTAACCACAACATTCCCAGGCAATAGACCCTACCCCATTTCAGACCGATGGCAGTCCAGTCTCTTCTTGCAAGCCTCCAGTGATGAAGCTCCCACTACTTCGAAAAGCAACTTCTGTTCCATTGGTTGATTGTTCTCACTGTCAGAAAATTTCTCCTTATTTCTAGGTTCAGTCTGTTTCCATCCATTATTCCTCGTCTGGCTTTCGAGCGCTTTGGAAAATAGCTTGGCCCCTTCCTCTCTGTGGCAGCCCCTCAAATATTGGAACAATGCTATCATATCACCCTTAGTCCTTCTTTTGTCTAGAATAGCCAGACCCAAATCCTGCAACCATTCCTCATATCTTTTAGTCTCCGGTCCTATAATCCTCTTAGTTGCTCTTCTTTGCACTTTTTCCAAAGTCTCGACATCTTTTTTGTAATGTGGTGACCAAAAAAAAAAAAAAAAATCTGGCATCTTTCCTATTTTGTTCAATGATTATCTTAATGGATATGACAGTGTTTTTTTTTCTCTTAATCTTACCTCTGTTCTTAGGATGACAATTCCCCAGATTCTGAGATAAGGATTCAGCTCATTTCTCTTCCGATGTACGGCAGTCTTATGCGGACAGCCTTTGGAGGGCAATCGGATGAGTCTTCGGAGGTCTATAATTTCACAATGGAAGACATTAACCAGCAAAGAATCAGGTAAACGTTTGCGGCTGCGCCTAAGAATTTTCTCCAATTTTCTCATAATGAACGTCACAAGGCTTGTGACGTTCATTATGAGAAAATTGGAGAAAATTCCAATTTTGTGTGTGAAAATTCCTGCGTGTGATATGTGTGAACTTCTTCAAAAACAGGCCCTAGCGCTCTTTCTCTTGAATAGTTGCAGAGGTGGTATTCAGCAGGTTCTGGAGAACCGGTAGCGGAAATATGGAGTAGTTCGGAGAACCGGCCAATCCCACCTCTGACTGGCCCCGCCCCCATCTCTTCTCTGCCTCCCATTGAGTCCCAGCTGATTGGCTGGGTCTCCTTTGGTTGCCCTGCACGGGAGAACGGAGCTGGAAAGCAGGTTAGTGGAGTGGGAAGGCAATGGGGATTTTGCAGTATATCCTTCCCCCAGGAATGGGGAGGGAATGGGGATTTTACAGTATCCTTCCCCTGCCACGCCCACCAAGCCACGCCACACCACGCCCAGCAAGCCACACCTACAGAACCGGTAGTAAAAAAAATGTTGAATCCTACCACTGAATAGTTGGTGAGTTGGCAATTGAAATATTCAGGGTTTTATTGCACATTCTATACTCTGCTAGGGTGTGTGTGAAGGTTGGAACGAATGAAACTGGGAAGCAGGAACTATAGAAATGAAAAAAAGAAAATTCCTGAAAGAAAAGACATCGGTTCTTAAGGTATATTTTTCCCTTAAAAACAAGAGTCGTGACCTTAACGGCTGAGAGAAAAAAAAGATTAGGGAGAGATTTGAAAAAGTACCAGTCTTCAGAGTCTTCCCCCCCAAGCTATTCTTCTTTTGAGATTCTCTGATTTATCATTTAATGCTGGAGGCAAATATAGGTTTCCACCCCCCCCGCAAAAAAAAGGATAATTGAAATCGGTGACCTTCATACAGAACAGAAAAGCATGGGTCTACATGAGAGGCATGGACTTCCGGCAGGAGTGATTTAATATTTTTTTTAGCCTGCCTTTATGACTTTTATAAATCAATCAATACTTATTTATAAAAAAAACCTAATGCTCCATCCTCCTCCTATTTTCCCCATTAAAAAAAAACTCTGAGGTGGGACGGGCTAGAGAGAATGACTGGCTCAAAGTCTTCTAGCTGTCTTTTCATGCTTAAGATGAGACTAGAACTCATAGACTCCCAGAGTCACACTACTCAGCTTTCATGCCTCACACGGAACTGGAACTCGGTCTCTTGAAAATTGGCTTTAAATCATCCCGCTGGTTTCCATGCCTGAAGAGAGACTAGAACTCGGTCTCCTGGTGGTTGGCCCAAAGTCACCCAGCTGTTCTGGCCTAGGCTTCCCCAACAGCATGAAGCCGACTCCTCGTCCCGATAAACCCCTTTTATTTCGTCTACAGTGAATTCCTCTCCAGCAAAGTCCTGGCCCACAGTCTTTCAAGAGGATTCACAATTACAAACCTTTATCAGGCTTGGAGAGTTGCCAGGCCGATATCCTTCAGACGCTACACTGTAGCAAGAATGCAGGAACAGATCTTCACCCAAATGAACTAATTGTCTCCTGCAAAACCCCACTCCCCTTTTGCTCCTCTTTTATTCCCTATGGGAGGGGCCACTCACCGTCCACCTGTGCCTTTACTCCCAAGTTGACCTTGTTCCTTAGCTGTTCCCTTCTTCTAGCAGCTCTGTGCATGCACGTACTGGGAACAGGCTCCAGCTGTTCTTCTGCCTCACTGATGTCCGACTTTGAAGGCAGCTGATAACTGTCAGATGGCCCTGGCCCCATCTCTGCCTCCGACACAGAGCACTCGCCAGAGCCTTCCCCAGACTCCAGGACTGGCCCTTGTTCCTCCCCAACATCTTCACTGTCCAAATCTGCTGGCCGCTGGTGGGCCATAACACCAGCCAGCTTTCATGCCTCAGTCAGAACTAGAACTCAGTCACCTGGAGATTGTTCCTAAATCACCCAGCTGGTTTTCATGCCTCGAGGGGAACCAGAACTCACAGTCTCCTGGTGATCGGTACCGCTGGCTTTCATGCCTAAGGCAAGACTAGAACTCACAGTCTCCTGGAGATCGACCAAAAATAACCCAGCTGGCTTTCATACCTAAGGCAGGATTAGCACTTACACTCTTTTGATTTCTAGCCTGAACAAAGACAGCTGAATTCTGAACACTATGAATTATTTTATAAGGAGGAATGGGGGTGTTTCTCTTTGGGGACCGTGAGATTCTCCATCAATCCTTAAAGCCTGTCCTGCTAGATCTTACTTGCTCAGTGTCGTGAATACAAGCAATGGCACCATTATATTTGGTGTCTTTGGGGGCACAAAGAAAAGACCGTTCACGATTGGGACATGTTCATTTGTTTTTATCCTGAAGGATGTGCTTTTAGCAAGAACAATGGGTTTTCATCCAGACCTGGTGACATTGGGTGGCCTTCAAAGAAGTGGGCCAGTAGAAATTGGGAAAATAGTATTATGTATAGTGGAGACATAATACTGTAGAATACGTTATAATTATTATGTATATGTAAATGTTAGAAGTTGAAAGATTATTATTTATACCTAGATAGTATTATTATTGTTATTACTATTGTGTATAATATACATTAACCCAGACAATTTACTGTTCACTAAGCACTTATGGATGCTTAGGTAGGTAGGTAGGTAGGTAGGTAGAGATATAGATAGATAGATAGATAGATAGATAGATAGATAGATAGATAGATA
>NW_020769425.1:1969388-2019356 GCF_900518735.1 Pseudonaja textilis | reverse complement strand
ATAGATAGATAGATAGATAGATAGATAGATAGATAGATAGATAGATAGATAGATAGATATAGAGATAGATAGATAGATAGATAGATAGATAGATAGATAGATAGATAGATAGATAGATAGATATAGATATAGATATAGATATAGATATAGATATAGATATAGATATAGATATAAAAAGTGGGCCAGGAATCCATTTTTCCTGCAGTTGAATATACCTCTGAGAATCTCTGTTATGGTTTTGTTTTAAGCCCAGAAGGAAACATTTCAGTGATGGGATTCAAAAAATTTTACTACGAGTTCTGTGGGCGTGGCTTGGAGGGTGTGGCAGGGGAAGGTTACTGCAAAATCCCCATTCCCTCCTCGCTCCTGAGTGAAGGTTACTGCAAAGTCCCCATTCCCTCCCCACCCCACTAACCTGCTTTCCAGCTCCGCTCTCCTGTGCAGGGCAACCAAAGAAGACCCGGCCAATCAGCTGGGACTCAATGGGAGGCAGAGAATAGATGGAGTTGGTGGGGCCAGTCAGAGATGGGATTTGCCGGTTCTCCGAACTACTCAAAATGTCCGCTACTGGTTCTCCAGAACTGGTCAGAACCTACTGAATGCCACCTCTGAAACACTTCCCCCATTTCCTGCACATCTCTGCTTCTCTGGATCCATCCCAGTGACATTTCTTTCCTCTTGCAACCGATTTTTTAATTTCATGTCAATCCATGAATCATCACCTTTCTCAATGTGGCTCCCCCCACCCACAGTTGTGTTGCTATTAACATTCCCCATCCTGCATCGTCAACAGCTTCCATCTGGCAGATTGAAAGGGCACCGGATTGATTAAAAAGTTAGAAATAAAATGCAGTCTTCCTCGTTAACTATTTTTCCCCCTCCTAGCTATTAACATCCCTCCCAGTAACATGAAAATGCAAGCAGCTTATTCCCCAAAGCAAACAAAATGCAATTAGAGGAGATTAAATTGTTTGTCGGTGGCACGCTTTGGTGTCCCTACCTTACCGCCCCAGGTCAGCGCCTTCCATTTTTAATCCTGCAGATACTTCACCGAGCTCGAAGCTGTGCTCAATCAGCCAATCACAGATGTCTTCTACTTCTCTGTGTTCGACGCTGACAACAACCAACTTGACAGCCAGATGTTCACCGTTACTGTCACAGCAGCCCAAAGTGTGCCTCCGGCTATTACCTTTTCGGACCGAATTACGGTACGTCAGTAACCCTGTGAGATTCAACGCTGAATTATGTGGAAGGTATAGTCCTTGACTTACAACCTACAGTTGAGCCCAGAATTTCCATTTGTTAAGCGAGAGAGCCGTTAAGTGAGTTTTGACCCATTTTACGACCTTTCTTGCCACAGAAATCAGGAAAGAACTGCAGGCGTTAAAGTTAGTGACACGGTTGTTCAATGAATCTGACTTCCCCATGGAAACTTTGCTTGTCAGAAGGTCTCAAAAGGTGATCACATGACCCCGGGATACCGCGACCATCATTAATACATGGCAGTTGCGGAGTATTTGATTTTTGATCATGTGACCAAGGGGATATTGCAACCCCATAAGCCGGGGTGGGCTTCAAAAATTTCAGCAAACAGTTCTCTCCCCGGCAATGGGGGGGGGGTACTTTTATCCTCTCTGGGCTCCGGAGGCTTTCCTTGAGGGTGAAAACAGCCTCCTGTGGGCTCTGGAGGCCATCCAGACGCCAGAAACAGGCCTGTTTCCAGCCTCCGGGAGGCTCATTTTTCACCCTCCCCGACCTTTCGCACGGGCCCTGCACTTACCCCACATCCAAAACAGGCCACGTGAGGAGTCCTAGGAAGGGAGAGATGGGGTGGGTGGGGCCAGCCAGGAACGGGATTTATCGGTTTGCTGAACTGCGCAGGATCTTAACAAGAGGATCGCCCGAACATGTGCGAACCCATAGCAGCCTGTTATGTCTCACCTGTACAAAAGAGGTGAGAAGTCCAAATTTCCAACTGAATACAAACAAGCAAGCAAATCCAGTAATTATAGAGTTAAATTCCCTGAGCCGATAAAGTTCTTGGCAGTCTCACACGCGCTGTCTGCCAAGTCCGACAAGAAAGCAGGAATATAAATCACACAAGCTGTCACCACACACAGGATATTCCGGAGCTCCTCTGAATAAGTCACATGTTGTCCCGAACAAGTTCCCAGAGCGAACACACCCACTTTTATTCCCTGTGGGGCGTGTCAGTCCCTCAGCTCAGTCTCTGATTCGTCCCTTCCTCCTGCGTTGCAGCTCACACTTTTGCCTGCAACGTTGTCTCGCATCAAGCCAGCATTCCTCTGCTTGATTCTCAGTCAGAGACTCCGATATTCCCTCCTCCTTTTCCTGATTAGCCTCAGGTCTTCCCTCCCGGTTATCTGCCGACACCTGAGGCACAATCAGGGAGGAAGGCATTGCCGAAGAGGAAGGTCCTGGGGAGGAAGGCATTTCCAAAACCTCCTCTTCCCCATTGTCCAAGTCTTTGTCCTCTAACAAATCAGGCTCAAACCTCAGAGCCACAACAGCAGCCCATCCTTGGTCATAAGTATGAAAAACAGTCATAAGTCTCTTTGTTTAGTGCCATTGTAAGTTCAAACGGTCACTGAAGGAATTTATTTAGTGACCGATGTAAGGTGTAAGTTGAGGATAAAGCACTGGAAAGCAGTATATAAGTCTAAGTGCTATTGCTATTATACATTACGGGGATTACCCCATACGAAGTATTTCAGATCACAAATATTAAGAGGTGGAGGGTAAAATAGAAGCCTTTTTTTGTAAGTAATGCTCAAAATCAAATTTCCAGATAGAGCAGAATGATGTTTTTTGTGTCCAGGTAGAAGAAGGGGGACGAACACCACTGCAGCCTCACCATACCCTTGGCCTGGAAGGTGGCCTTGCTGAAGAAGGCCTGCTTGTAAAAATCACAAGTCTTCCAAAATACGGGTACATTGAAAACACCTGGACAGGTAACGTGCGATTTCATACAGTCCTCGATTTACGACTACTAATTTTCCAAATTCTGGAGTTCCAGATTTTTCCATTGCAAAGCAAGGCAGCTGTTAAGAGGCGGCTTCTGCCCCAGATCTTGCTGATCGGGGCTCTCGGACAAAGAAGCACGGACCAAAGCTGCGGACAATCGCGGTCAGTGGTCCGTCCTCAGGGAAGCCTCGTCCAACCCCCTGCCCAAGCAGGAGACACCACACCATTTCTGACAGAGGGCAGTCCAATCTCTTCTTCAAAGCCTCGACTAATGAAGCTCCCACAACTTCCGAAGGCAACTTCTGTGGCATGGATTGACTGTTCTCACTGTCAGAAAGTTTCTCCTTATTTCCAGGTTGAATCTCTCCTTGTTCAGTTTCCATCCATTATTCTTTGTCTGGCTTTCAGGTAACTTGGAAAATAGCTTGACCCCCTCCGCTCTGTGGCAGACCCTCAGATATTAGAACACTGTTATCATGTCTCCCCTGGTCCTTGTCTTCAGACTAGCCAAGCCCAGTTCCTGTAACCGTTCTTCGTATGTTTTAGTCTCCAGTCCCCTCATCATCCTGGTTGCTCTTCTCTGCACTCTTTCTAGAGTCTCAGCATCTTTTTTATAGTGTGTTGGCCAAAACTGGATTCAGTACTCTAGGTGTGCTCTTACTAAGGCTTTATAGAGTGGTATTAGTACCTCACTTGATCTCGATTGTATCCCTCTGTTAATGCAACGTAGGATTGCACTAGTGTCAGGGTTCCAACAAATCCACCCCCATTCAAATCAAAAGTCTCTAGCCACATCTCAGAGAAAAGAAAATTGATTTATTAGAAGTAGCCATGCTGGCATTTTGCTGGGTGCAGCCAATACTAAATGACATCATACATTTCCCCCTTGACCCTGGTCTTCCCTAACCCTAACCCCCTGGATGTGACTTCTCCAGTGGGACACATCCATCTCCAAGAGTCATCCATGATGCTCTCCAATAACCTTCTTACGCTCTGACACCTTTGGGCTGCTGGGGTGATTACCTAGGCAAACAAGGAATGCCTTGTCTTCCCCTGCTCTCTTTTTCTGGCAGCTAAAAAGACCAAAGAAGTGTCTTTTTAGTTGACATTTAGCTTTTTTGGCTGCTACTGCACACTGTTAGCTCCTATTTAGCTGGTTGTCCACTAAGACTCCAAGATCCCTTTTCACAGTTACTGCTATTGAGCCTGGTTTCACCCAGTCTATATGTGTGTACTTTTGGTTTTTCTTGCCTAAGTGTAGGACTTTGTAAGCATGAGAACCGGTCATAAGTCACTTTTTTCCATGCCGTTGTTCAAACTGTCACTAAATAAAGGGTTGTAAGTTGAGGAAAGCCATTATTTTGTTGTGAAATACTGTTTGTTACGGTGCATATGCAAAAACGTGACTGCAGTGAGAATTCTGTACGGACAGGAATGGAAAGGTACGTCATAATGAAAGAATCATTGGAGTAAGTGATGGAACTAGCAGTGATGGCATAATTGACTCTTTTAATTAGAGAAAGGAATATATTCAGTTTTATTTTCTACTTGGAAACCACTTCTGGACTTTGTGCTCAAGACAGAAAAAAATATTTTTGGGGTTTAGTTGATTAATCTAGTTTGTTGTTACAGAAATGGGTAGTACGTCTTAAGTTGGTAAAATAAAAAGCTGAGGATTTAATTCTATTTTGTACTTTACTGTGCTGGAAAAGGTTGGAAGTCAATACTTTTTCCCCCATTTCCTCTACACTTTTCTTTCCCATTTCTATCCCTTCCCCATTTTCCTATAATCTTTATTTTTATTTATGTTTGACATTATGATAAGCTTAATAAAATCAAAGCGAGATGGGCGGCAAACATTTCCAACAAATAATTAAATTTTTGATTTGCTATATATGCAAAAACCTGACACAGAATCAAGTTATTGTCCCTGCTTTAAAAAAGAAAGCAAAAAAAAAAATTATTTTAAAAAACCACACTTTCCTTGTAAATACCTTTTTCCTTGCAGGCAGACGCCTTGGTTTTGGAAAATCCGAAAGTTCTGATTTTTCTTTCTCACTTCAAGATGTGTTGGAGAACCGTATTTATTATTTTCAGAATGTCCATGAAAGTATTGAACCATCGATGGACAGCTTTAGTTTTTATATCAGTGACGGCTTCAGCCAGTCAGAAATCAGCAGTGTCAACATTACGATTAAGGTAATTGAATTCACTGTGTAGTTTTCGTTTGTAAAACTGTTCTGATAGCAGAAATAGTGTCTGGGTTCAAGCAAATTGCTAAACTGTACTTTGTTGAGAAAGGCAAAAATGACTCAGTTCACACCTGATTGAAAGCACAAACCACAATTGTTATTGAGGCTGATTAATTGTCAAGAAGTCAGTAAGTTAAACTCAGCAAATCGCATGATTACTCAATGTGAATCAAGTCTCTCTCTCTCTCTCTCTCTCTGTCTTTCTCTATCTGTGTCTCTCTATCTCTCTCTGCATATGTGTATGCACATGCATCTATATATGCACACCATACACAAACACATTAACCACTAGTAGCTGCAGTTTCTACACCCAATTAATACAAATACACAACATGTACCAGGAAAATACAAATTCAGGTTTCTGGTTTCTTTCACGAAATGCCCTGATGCTTGAAATGTTTTCAGTTAGATTTCCTTTCAAAATGTATTCAAAATTATTACGAATGCTGCTCTAAAGCCATAGGACTCTTATATTTCCATAATCTTATTTCTAGATTTCATAGCTTCTCGTGGCCTTTCCTCTTCTGTTTCAAGAACCAGTTGTTGAACTTAATTTTTCTCCCCGTGATTTTCCTTCTGTTCTTGTAGCGCCTGAATGATGAACCGCCTGAGGTAAAGGTGAGCCCTGTCAGCGTGCGTGAAAACACAGGAGTGGTGATTAGGAATTCCTCCTTGAGGCTAAGGGACTTGGACACTTCGAATGACCTTCTGGTTTTCACGATAACCAAGGCACCCGTTCATGGTGAGACATATTATTGTAGTAAAGCTGAAGAAATAGCATTAGCAATTAGATTTATATAGAAATCTCCTAGTTGTGGTTTCTTTATGCAGTATGGATTACAGCAAGAGATCCAAGCAGTTCTTGACTTATGGCCACAATTGAGTCAAAACTTTATGTTACTAAGTGAGACATTTGTTCAGTGAGTTTTGCCTCATTTTACGACCTTTCTTGCCACAGTTGTTAAGTGTCTCACTATAGTTGTTAACTTAATAATAATAATAGCACTTAGACTTATATACCGCTTCACAGTGCTTTACAGCCCTCTCTAGGCGGTTTCCTGAGTCAGCCTCTTGCTCCCAACAATCTGGGTCCTCATTTTACCCACTTGGGAAGGAGGGAAGGCTGAGTCAACCTGGAGCCTGGTGAGATTCGAACTGCCGAGCTGCAGGCAGCAGAAGTAACCTGCAGTACTGAATTCTAACCACTGCATCACCAGAGCTCATGCATGGTTTAAACTGGCTTCCCCATTGACTCTGATTGTCAGAAGATCACAAAAGGTGATCAATGATCTAGGGACACTGCAACCTTCATAAATATGAGCAAGTTGTCAAGCATCTGAATTTTGATCACATGACCACAGGGAGATGCTACCACGGTCGTAAGTGTGAAAAACGCTCATAAGTCACTTTTTTCAGTGCAGTTGTAATTTTGAATAGTCACTAAACGAACTGTTGTATGTGGAGGACTAGCTGTAGGTGTGTATTCTCATATTGCCACTGTTCTTATTCTGTGGTAAAGGGTTCTAAACACTCATAGTATGAAGAAGTAGTAAGTTAGGAGTAGAATTAAGATATTAATGCAATAGAGAGAAAACTATCTGTGAGGAACTAACTCATAATTCTCGACCTACTCTCAGGATACCTGTACAGAAGAGAATCTCTGCATTCTCTGGAAAATGGACAAGCTCTCGCTGAGGGATCCACTTTCACCTTCCAGGATGTCCTGGAGGAACTGATCGTTTATAAATTGAACAGTTTGGTAGCCCAGAGTGACGAGTTCCAATTTTCACTCTCAGACGGCCTCCACATTGAGACAGGGAAAGTGGAGTTTGTGGTAGCCTCACCAAGGATGGACCTTCCCAGATTGGTCACGAACAAAGGCCTACAACTTCCCGCTGGTAAGAAAAAAAAATCAATTCTGAATATGATTTTCTGAAGTCCCCTTATTCAAATTCCCAAGTAGCTAAATTTCGTGAAGATTCCTGCCAGACCTTCAGCTTTTATATTTCTTGGTCAACAGACTTGGAAGCCCCCCCCCCCCGTGTTGTTCTAAATTGTCCCCACCATTTGGAGATCTCAGGTGCATGCAGTGTGTGTTGTGGCCTGCCAGCTGCTAGCGGAGCTGGTAGCAGAGTTGGACAGTGAGGAGGTTGGGGAGGAACATGAGCCAGTCCTGGAGGCTGAGGAAGACTCAGATGAGGGCCCTGTGTCAGAGGCAGAGATGGGGCCAGGACAGTCTGGCAGTCATCAGCTGCCTTCGGAGTCAGACAGCAGTGAGGCAGGCTGTAGAGTTGTAATTGCAGGAATGTTCCAATCTCGGATGGCAAACCTCAGATAAAGAATGTTTCCAAGCAAATACAACTCAGGTAAACAAAGTCACTAATCTAAAGGAAGGTTAGAGAGAGGAAGTAAACATATGCTAGACTTTAACTAGAGATAATTAATTGTATGGATTACTATGCTAAACAGTAAGGAAAGTTAAGCAGTAACCAAAGTTAACCAATGATGGAGGATACTTAAAAATGTGTATAAATGCAAGACTAGACTCCAATAAAGATCACCATGATTCAGTTGTTCATGATCAAACAACTCGACTGCCTCGTCATTACGACAGCAGGGGAGCAGCTGAAGCCAGTTCTCAGCCTGCGCATGCGCAGAGCTGCCAAAAGAAAAGAACAAGTACGAACTAAGGGTCAACGTGGGAGTAAGGCCACAGGTGGATGGTGAATGGCCCCTCCCATAGGGATTAAAAGAGGAGCAAAAGGGGAGGGGGCTTTTGCAGGAAACAATTCGTTCATTGTAGCAGTGTGAAGATCTGTCTGTGCATCTCAGAGACTCTGTGCTGAGCCCTTCCTTGTCAGCACTGCGTTTGAAAATATTTAGTTGGCAGCTCTCCAAACTTGATAAGGTCTGTGCTCCTAATTACACCCTTGAAAGACTGTTTGCCAGGCCTTTGGCTGAATTTGAATGCAAGAAATTCACCTTTGTTTAATAAAAGGGGTCTTGCTGGGACAGAAAGTCTGCTTAGTGCTTTTTGGGGGAAGCCTAGGTCAGAACAGTGTGGTATTGGCTCTACGGAAGTCAGCTGGGAACTCCCAGAGACTATAAATAATTGAAATTAACCGATAGTTGAGTGGAGAGAACTTCAACCAATTGACATTCATTATTTCTAATTAAGAACGGCTAGTCACTGAATGCTGTTCCTGGAGCGATGTTTCCTAGTCTTGGCAACTTTAAGATGCGTAGACTTCAACTCCCAGAATTCCCCAGCCACAGGGCCTTCGAGCATCCAATGTATGTGACTTAAAAAATCAGATGTTATCCTTTTCTTCTCCAGAAAGAAGATAACACATTTCTAGTTTTTTTCCTTTCTCCACAGGCATTCGGTCCACGTATTTCTTGAGTTGTATTGAGTGGGGGTGGGGGAATCTGTCTGGTTGCTTGCAAAGCATCATTTTACATAGACTGTCAAAGTTGAGGGATCTATTTATTTTTTTTCCCCTAAGCTTCGGAAAGAATTCTCCCTTCACCACGGTGCCAAATCAGTGTTACACAGACAGCTTTGTGAGGCTGCGGTTTCAGGAGACCCTGTGAGAAAAATAAAAACAGGCTAGAAAAATTGAATTGGAAGCCTTTCTTGTAACCGAGGTGAACAAAAACCTGGCCAGAAGTTGGTAGATGGGGGTCACATCAGACAATCTCTCTGGTTTGGAGAAGAAATATTCCCAAATGTGTGTTAGAATGGAGGTTCATTTATCTCTGATTTTGTGGGAGGGGAAAAATAGTGAAGTCTGGTCCCACCATACGGCACCTACTTCTAAAATTCCGTCAAGGTAATTGCAGGGATTAATCCAGGCAAACCCCAGGAATTAACATTGACTTGAAGGAAATCAATCAATCAATAAGCAAATATGCTAGGAGTGGTGTAGGTGGAGTTCTTGCCTCACAGTCAGGAGGCTATGAGTTCGATCCTAGGTAGAGGCAGGTATTTCTCTCTCTAGGCACAATGAGAAAATATCTGCTGAACAAAACTCTGTATTGGCGACAGGGAGGGCATCCGGCCAGTAAGTACTCTATTAGCTCCATTCAGCTGCCCAGATTCAACCCCGCAAGGGATTATGGGGTCGTTAAAATGATGATGTAGATATACAAAATATATAAATATATAAGATAGAGAATAGTTATAGATAGAGATAATAGTTATTGGTTGATGTATATAAAGTATAAGATGATTTATAAGATGACTATATGTGTCGATGTCAAAATGCTGTCCCATATATGAATGTGATTTGTATTGGTGGAAAATATAATAAAAATATATTTTTAAAAAAAGATGATGATGATGATGAATAAGCAATATGCTGTCGTTCCCAGAATAATTAAGCAAGAAACTTAATGTTGTTTGTGCCTGTTTGTTTCCCCACTTTAGGGTCTGTGGCAGTCATCACAAACCAGCATTTAAGAGCCACAGATCCTGATTCAGATGACCTGTCTATCAGATACATCATGAAGAAGGACCCAACCTATGGATCGTTGCACTTGCATAAAAGAGATTCTTTGACGCAGATCTCTGCTGGGGGACCAGCCAAAAGCTTCACCCAGGCAGATATAAACAAAGGTGAAGTGCTCTCTGGTTCTTTATCGGTAAAATTCTGGTGTTTATCTCTGAGTTGAGTTGCATAGCACAGCAGGTTTTTCCTCAGACTTTTGGATTTATACTTTGGCACAAACACGACATGATCTATTTCAAAAAGGATTAGATTCTTGTAATACTACAAATGAAGCCAAAAAAAAGAGCAACAAAGATGATTAGGGCAGGAGTCCCAATCCCCAGTCTGTGGACTAGCATTGGGCCCTGGAAACAAGCGAAGGCCCATCCACGGGATGCAGGCAGAACACGAAACCACGGCCCCTGAGATCCACGGAAAAATCTCTATCCACAGAATTGCTCCCTGATACCCAAAAGGTTGGGGGCCACTGGATTAGAGGGACTGAAGGCTAAAACATATGAATAATAGTTGCAAGAATTGGGCATGTCTATTTTAATGAAAAGAAGGACTACCGATGACATGATAGCATTGTTTCAGTATTTGAGGGGCTGCCACGAAGAGGAGGGGATCAGCTAAGGCACCTGAAAGTAGGACAAGAAGCTACGGATGGAAACTAATCCAGGAGAGAAGCAACCTTTAGAACTAAGGAGAAATTTCCAAATAGAATAATTAACCTTTAAATAAATTTGCATTTCATAGTTCAGTTCATTAATTCAGTATCAATATCATTTCATCCACACATAAAGATGAGTGAAATGGATAATGATATAAGATGACATTATATAAGATTAATGGAAATGAAAGTATGACTATGTACAAGTATTATAATCCAGAATCATGTTGCTCGCGTGAAGAGATGTGTACAATTAAAAAAAACAACTTTTATTTAAAAAAAGAATAATTAACCATATAACAGATCATCAGAGTTGGAAGGGATCTTGTAGGTCATCTAGTCCAACCCCGTGCCCAAGCAGGAGACCCTACACCATTTCTGACAGATGGGAGTTCAATCTCTTCTTGAAAGTTTCCAGGGATGAAGCTCCCACAACTTCTGAGGGCAACTTCTGTTCCATTGGTTGGTTGTTCTCACTGTCAGAAAATTCCTCCTTATTTCCAGGTTAATTTTATTAACTATTTATTATTTCCAGCCCCTCAAATATTGAAAGACTGCTATCCTGTCTCCCCTGGTCCTTCTCTTCACTAGACTAGCCAGGCCCAGTTCCTGCAACCGTTCTTCATATGTTTTAGTCTCCAGTCCCCTAATCATCCTGGTTGCTCTTCTATGTACTTTTTCTAGAGTCTCAACATCTCTTTTTATAATATGGTGACCAAAACTGGCTGCAGTACTCTAGGTGTGGCCTTACTAAGACTTCATTTATAGAGTGGTATTAGTAACCCACTTGATCTTGATTGTATCCCTCTGTTCATCAGTGGAACGGCTCGTCTCCAGAAGTTGTGGGTGATCACAACACTGGAAGTTTTGAGAAGAGATTGGACATCCATTTGTCTGAAATGGTATAGGAGATTGAGGAGATCCTACTTATGCAGGGGGTTAGACTAGAAGACCTCTAAGGTCCCTCCCAACTCTGATATTCCGATTCTGACTAGTAGAGGACACCGTAAAATTGTGATTAAAAGTACAGGTAACCCTCCAGTTGCAAGGATAATTGAGACCAGAATTCCTGCCACTAGGCAAGGCAGTTGTTAAGCGAATTGCGCCTAATGTTATGACCTTTGGTTGTTAAGTGAATCACTGGAGAAGTGAATCACTGTAGTTGTTAAATGAGTCATAGTCATTAAATGAATCCAGCTCCCACCCACCCCACACTGACTTGTTGGAAGGCAACTGGGAAGGACACAAAATGGTGGATCACATAACCCCGGGACTTTGCAATTGTCATAAGTATGAAATTATGATCACATGACCATAAGGATGCTGCAGTGGTCGTTAAGTCTGAGGACTGGTTGTAAGTCGTGTTTTCAGCCGTGTTACAACTTTGAATGGTCGTTTAACAAATATTTGTAAGTTGAGGACTAACTATATTCCCCTTGCATGAAATTCTTTGCTGCCTCAGAAAGACTTCTTTGTCCTGTTTTGCAGAGAGGAGAAATTAATCAGGGAGAAGTTGTGTAAGATACTGTAAATAACTAGCGTGCAAATAAACTGTTGCCTTTTAAAAATCCAAGGTAGCTGTTGGTAGTGACCATTCAAAGTTAACAACAGCAATGAAAAAAGGGACCTTACGACCGTTTTTCCCAGTTACAATCTTTGTAGCCTCCCCATGGCCATGTGATCAAAATTTGGACTCTTGGCAACTGGTTCATACTTATGACGGTTGCAGTGTTCTGAGGTCATATGATCCCCTTTTGTGACCTTCTGACAAGCAAAAGTCAAAGCCAGATTCACTTAACAACCAGGTGATTAACTTATCGAATGGGATTCACTTAACAACGGTGGCAAGAAAGGTCGTAAAAGGGGACGTGGGGGGGAATTCACTTAACCAATGTCTCACTTAACAACATAAATTTTGGGGTCAATTGTGGTCATAACTCGAGGACTACCTGTACTTTGCAACCCCCTCTAAAAGTTGCTTTTAGGAATATTTGTAATATAGCAAAAATCTTTGGGGATTGTCCTTCCCACCTCTGGGTGTGGAGATAAGCAAGAATCTCAAAACTAGCAGAATTCATGCTTCACTCAGATGTCCTCTATTTGTTCCAGAGGTAATATTCATCTGGTTCGGACCAGTTCTAGAATACCGGTAGCGGAAATTTTGACTAGTTTGGAGAACCAGCAAATATCACCTCTGGTTGGCCCCGTCCACTCACCCCCGCCATCACCTCTCCTATATTCCCTTGGTTTTTAGTTCAGCTGATTTGCGCGGGAGAGCGGATTGCCGTGCCTCAGCTGAGCTAAAAAACAGCTCAGCTCACCAGTGTAGACAGAGGTCGATCTTTGAGTCCTCTGCGCGCCCATCCACAAAGTGTGCATGCATAGAACCGCACATAGAACAAATGTGAAAAAATTGAAAACCCCACCCCTGATTTGTTGATCATTCCTATATTTATCAACTGAGAAAAGTCCATGGGACCAAGAAACAAATAGGCCAGTGGTGGCTAACCTTTTTCGGCTCCCTTTTTCGGAAAATTGTGTGCACTCGCGTGTCAGCACCCAGAAGGCAATGTGTGCTGCCTCCCCATCCTCTGCGCATGTGTATGCACCCCCTGCGCATGCCATGCATGTCTGCGCATGTGTCATGATCCCCGTGCATGTCATGCAACTGCACATGCGCGCTATATCTCCTGTGTGCGCTGTGCTTCTCCCCCCCACACATGCGCAACAGATACCCGATAATCAGCTGTCAGGCAGCGGCGGTGCATGCGCAGTGGGGCTCTTCTGGGTGACCTCTCATGTGCCGGCAGAAGTGGCTCTGCATGCCACTTCCAGCAGACGTGCCATAGGTTCGCCAACACAGGAATAGGCTGAATTATCTGCAAAATAGGAGTGTGTTATATAGGCAAATAGATTTGTAGAACGATAGCATCAAAAGAGAAGTTCAGCGGAGCACCATGGACCATCAAAGTCAGCATCTCTAGACGAGTTTATCATCTCACAGAGAACTTGGTTACATACTTCAGCTAAACACAATTAGCGCAAGATAGCTTGCAGATGTTCTAAGTCTTCTATTTTTCCCTTCTGACTTCCCATTAACAGGACAAGTCGAATACAGCCATGAGAAAGGAGAACCAATTGGGGCATTTTTTTTTGTTTTTGATGTGACTGATGGAAAGGGAAACAGAATGGCAGACTTGGAATTTTCAGTTAACGTAACAGGTAAGTCAACAATCTTGTCCCAGCTTTGTCTTTCTTTAGCAAGATAGACGAGGAACTCAATTAGCTAGAATCAAAGAAATTCTGGAAAAGCCTGCAGCTGTGAAATAGGGTGGTTACAATCAATTACAAAGACAATTTAAGGGCTGCAAATTATTAGCACTGGAATAATAGAAACTGTTGAGAACCTTAGCTGCTTAGTTTCTGCATCCTGCATGGTACAGATTGATATTCCAATGAACAATTCACGGTTCACCACAATACAATTTGTCATAGAATTCCACTGATTAGGTTTATATTTCAGGGGAATTTCCTCTGAGGTGTTAAATGAGGAGTCAACAGAAATCCATCCTTGTTCTGGCTTTCCTGAAAAATGGATCACACTTGGAAACTACATTACTTGAAAATTAGAGCTTAATTAGCTTGTTAAATTAGTCACCTAAAATCGATTCTCTAGCAAAAAAAAAATGTGCCCCAATTATTTTTTGAAAAATGCTTCTAATACAAATATTGCTACACAATTACGTTTGCTCACTTTATTATTTTTCACTTGAAAAAGGTCTCTTTAAATTAGAATATAATACTTTATTGGCCAAGTATGATTGGACACACAAGGAATTTGTCTTGGTGCATATGTTCTCAGTGTATATAAAAGAAAGATACATTCATCAAGAGTCAAGAATCATAAGGTACAACACTTAATAATAGTCATAGGGTACAATAAGCAATCAAATCATACTAGGAAACAGTCAACAAAAATCGTTAGGATACAAGCGACAAGGTTACAGTCATACAGTCACAAGTGGGAGGAGATGTGTGAAAGGAAGGATGTCAGGATTAATAGTAATAGTAGTTGCAAACTTTGTAAATAGTTGGACAGTGTTGAGGGAATTATTTGTTTAGTAGAGTGATGGCGTTTGGGAAAAAACTGTCCTTGTGTCTAGTTGTTCTGGTGTGCAGTGCTCTATAGTGTCATTTTGAGGGTAGGAGTTGAAACAGTTTATGTCCGGGATGTGAGGGGCCTGTAAATATTTTCACAGCCCTCATTTTGACTCGTGCAGTATACAGGTCCTCAGTGGAAGGCAGGTTGGTAGCAATTGTTTTTTTCTGCAGTCCTAATAATCCTCTGAAGTCTGTGCCTGTCTTGTTGGGCTGCAGAACCAAACCAGACAGTTACAGAGGTGCAGATGACAGACTCCATAATTCCTCTGTAGAACTGGATCAGCAGCTCCTTGGGCAGTTTGAGCTTTCTGAGTTGGTGCAGAAAGAACATTCTATGTTGTACTTTTTTGATGACGTTTTTGATGTTAGGTGTCCATTTTAAGTCTTGTGAAATTTGAAGATCTCCCCTGTTGATACTGTGTTATCTAGTATTGTAAGAGGTGGTAGTATGGGAGGGTTTCTCCTAAAGTCTACCACCATTTCTACGGTTTTGAGTGTGTTCAGTTCCAGATTGTTCCGGTTACACCACGAGGCAAGTTGTACAACCTCCCGTCTGTATGTGGATTTGTCGTTGTCTCAAATGAGACCAATTGTATCATCTGCAAACTTCAGTATTTTAACAGACAGATCGTTTGAGATGCAGTCATTGGTATATAGGGAGAAGAGAAGTGGAGAAAGCATACAGCCTGGGGGGGGTGGGGGCTGTGCTAATTGTACAGGTATCAGATGTGATTCTGCCTAACTTCACCTGCTGCTTCCTGACTGTTAGGAAGCTTATGATCCACTTACAGGTGTGTTCAGGTGCCACTAGCCGGTTTAGTTTAGTTACAAGAATGTCTGGAGTGATGGTATTGAATGCTGAACTGAAGTCTACAAAGAGGACCCTTGCGTAGGTCTTTGGAGATGAGGTGGTAGTACGGAAGGGTTTCTCCAAAACTCTACCACCATATCTACGGTTTTGAGTGTGTTCAATTTCAGACTGTTCCAGTTATGCTTGTAAAGTAAAACATCGAGTTCAGCTTTGTAGCAGCAGAGAAAAACTGATTTTTTTCCCCTTTCCTGTAGCCAGGACTGCCCTCTTATTTTCACTTCCCCCAGGGGATCGATTATCTCTGTCCGTCACTGTCAACACTGGGATAACCTTGGATGAAAACTCAGTGAAAAAAATCACCACTTTGGAGCTGTCAGCCAAGAAGCAGGGTGGAGAATCCGGTGATCTCCTCTACAGGATTATTAAGCAGCCTCGGCTGGGACATTTGGAGCACACGGCATGGCCAGGTTTGCAAACCTTTACTGGTTTTGGAGCGAAGTGAGAACAAAGACTCCTATTTTACGGAATCCATGGGGGATCACCCGGGGAATCGTGGTGATTTATTTAGCGATAGAAGTTAAGATGCCTGGAGTGCCTCCTTTTAAAGTCTTGATGGTGTTAACAAATGAAGGGATAAATATGGCTGCCGGACACATAGGTGTTTGTGCTGCAAGGGAGAATTTCCAAAAGCAAGTTGGGAACACTTGGGATTTGAGAGCACCTGGTGGATTCTTCTTCTGCTGTTTTCTAGGCAGAAGGATTAGTTCCTTCCAACAAGGAGACCTTCTCTCCCACAGCCTCCACTACATCCATACAAGCGAGGCTGAAGAACATGCTGACACGTTCACGTTCACCGTTTCAGATGGCCATGAGGAGGTCAGTTAACTTCCATTGGTTTCTCCCCGCCCCCAAAATGGTTCTTTTGCCCGTGGAAAGGCCCACAAGAATAGCGTTGTTCAAGGTCCCATTCAGTGGTGGTATTCTACTGGTTTGGCCCGGTTCTTGTGAACTGGTAGTAAAAAATGTTACGGTTAGGCTGAACTGGTCGTTAAAAAAAAACAGCTACTGGTTCGGCCGAACTGGTATTTTTTTCTTTTTTCTTCTCCCAACGATCAGCTGTTCCAATGATCAGCTGTGCCAGGATCCCCCTTGCTGTCTTATTCCTTATTCCCAGGAGGCTTCTCTGAGGCCCTGAAGGCAAAAAGAAATAGTGCGCAGGGGGTTGCTGCCCCCCAAAAATTCATGCCCACACAGTCACATGGCCACGCCCACCTGACCACGCCCACACAACCAGCAGTAAAAATATTTGCATCCCACCCCCGATCTCATTCTTTCTTCCCATAGGTGACCCAGAATTTTGACATCACCATTAACCCGGTTGATGATTCTTTGCCGGTGGTGCGGATGGTGGGCACGACTGTGCAGGAAGGCGTGAGGAAAACTATCACGGAATTTGATCTCAAAGCCACCGACACGGACACAGAGGTGAAGAAAGGAGTTCTCTTTGGGGGGGTCTTCTTCCATGAAGGGCTTTAGAAGGAAATGGTAGTTTCCATCCAATGGGTATGTTCCTCTAGAACAGGGATGGGCAACGATGAGGCCTTTATCACCTATGGACTCCAACTCCCAGAATTCCTGGGCCAACTGTGCCGGTTCAGGAATTCTGAGAATCGAAGTCTACAGGTGGGAAAGCAACCATAATTGTCCACCCCTGCTCTAGCGGTAGACAATCATATGGAGCACCTGCGTACATGCTCTACATAGGTAGTGCTTGATTTATGACCACCATTTATGTCATTAAGCGAGACATTTAAGTGAGTTTTGTCCCATTTGACGATCTTTCTTGCCACACTTGTTAAGTGAATCACTGCAGTTGTTAGTAACAAAATTGTTAAGTGAATCTGGCTTGTCCATTGACTTTGTTCGTAAGAAACAAAAGGGGATCACATGACCCAGGGACGCCGTGCCCATCATAATTATCAACCAATCGCCAAGCATCTCATTTTTGATCATGTGACCATGGGGATGCTGCAGTGGTCACAACTGTGATGAACGGTCATAATCGCTCTTCAGTGCCATCGTAATTTTGAACGGTCACTAAATGAACTGTTGAAAGTCAACAACTACTTGTATTCTGCTTTTTGTTCGGGGACATGAGGCAAAGTTCATGGGGTAAGGGTTTGGCCCTCCATGTCCATCTCTTTTATTTTTGGCAACAGGAAAAATATGAGATACTTTGGACTCACCCAAAGTCACCTAAGGTGCTTCCATGGCAGAGGGTGGACTACAACCTGTGCTACCCCAATGCTTATCGCTACACTACGGCCATGTTATTTTCTGTAATTTTGTTATTGTGGCGAACCAGGGCAGGTGTCAAGTTCAATTTCATTGAGGGCCGCATCAGGACTATGGTTGACCTTGGGGGACTGGGTGGATGGGGCCAGGTTGAGGCCACTCCCCAAACTTCCACGTTGCTTCCTGCTGTCTCCATGGCAACCGCTGCAGGAGCCACCCGGGCCCTTATGCGAGATGTGTGTGTGGAGGGAGGGGAGGAAAAAACAAAGAATAACGCATGCACTTTCCCACCCAAGCGCCCTCAGAGTCCCCTCGCTGATCCTTCTCCCTGCCCCCTTCACCTGTGATTGGCTGCTCCTCTTTGGGTTGACTGGGCCGAAGCCACATGGGACGGCCCCTTACATTTTCCAAGATGGCCCCGTGGGCTGGATCCGACCGCATTGTGGGCCGGATACAGCCGGCGGGCCTTGTGTTCAACACCCCTGCCCTAAACCATCTTGAAAATCAGGATAAACAGAAGGACGCTGCATATATTCATGAATAAATAAACCCTTTCTCTCTACTGATCTAATATCTCGAGATATGCTACCTCTGGGCTAGGAGGTTCTGTTCAGTAGGCAGAACTAACAGACCTTTCAGAGATGGAACTTCCATGAAATTATCACATTCTGATTTAGAGACATCTGAGGCAATAACTGCACATCCTCAAGTGCTGAGTTTCATAAATTCCTCGAGCATGAAAAACTGAAGGCTGGAGGCTACGGAGTCCTGGATGCAATGAGATTTCGGTTTTGTCTGCAGAAATGATGCCATGACTTAGATCAGGGATGTCAAACTCAATTTCATTGAGGGCCGCATCAGGGTAGTATTTGACCTCGAGGGGGAGGGTGACCAGCCCGACATCACTCATGTCGGGGGTGCCTGTAGTGGCCTGAGCAGTCTCCCAGTGAAAATGGGCTCCTGAGCTCTTTTTTTGGCTGCGATGGCCTCCTGGAACCCTCTGCCAGCAAAAATGGAGCTCGTGTGCTCCATTTTGGCTGGCAGAGGCACCACGGGTTGGTCCTTCACTGTTTCCAGGGCGGTCCCTCGGGCCAGATCTAAGCATCCTGCGGCGGATTCAGCCCCTGAGTTTGACACCCCTGATTTAGGTTATATAGAGTTAAGGATTAGATCTCTTTGTTCTGCTTCTTTGGTAGAATTATACGTAGTCTTTCATTTATGACACAGATGAGCCCAAATTGTATGTTGCTAAGCGAGACAGTTAAATGAGTTTTGTCCCATTTAACAACCTTTCTTGCCACAGTTGTTGAGTGAATCGATGCAGATGTTAAATTAGTAACATGGTTGCTAAGTGAATCTGGCTTCCCCATTGACTTTGCTTGTCGGACAATCACAAAAAGTGATTACACAACCCCAAGGCACTGCAACACTCATAAATATATGCCAGCTGCCAAGTATCCAAATTTTGATCTCGTGACCATAGGGATGCTGCAACAGTCATCAGTATGAAAAATGGTAATAAGTCACTGTTTTGAATGCTGTTGTAACTTTGAACAATCACTAAGCAAATGGTTGTAAGTTGAGTTTGTTTTAACCATCCCTTGATGGTCACATTTACATATTACGTTGAGCTAAGGCCGGCCTATCCCATGAAAGTTTTAGCAGGATTGATAAGCTATTTGGCTCCCGCATCTTCCAGAATAACTTTCTCACAGAGTCTTCTTTAACAAGATTTATTGAGCCGGAAAGGAAGCAGCTACAGTCATAGAATAAATTCAGCAACTATATTATTTCTAAGACAGAATGAATTGATACCATGAAATACCTTAGTGTAGAACAGGCGT
This sequence comes from Pseudonaja textilis, assembly GCF_900518735.1. Next base: position 1,999,845 of record NW_020769425.1, on the reverse strand, counting down.
GTTAAACTCGCGTCATCACAGAATCGTCACATGACGTATCATGGCTTTTCTCCCCTTCACTAAAGCGGGCATAGGCTTGGCCAGCATGTGATGCATCCAACCCCCCAGGCCACGAGTTTGACACCCCTGGTGTAGATGTCTCTAGAAGAATTGCTTTCCAGTGAAGTGGTCAGGTGGGCCTCTCTGCAGACTGTGGAGAACTTTAGAACTATCAGTTTACCAGACCTTCTCCTGAACCTTTATCCATCTGTCAACTAACCATCCTAGTGTGATGTGACCTCTACTTTTCTCCTCACACATTTTATTCTGTATGCAGGCCAAGTCTGTCACCTTTAACATTGTGCAGCCCCCACGCCACGGCCAGCTGGAGCGCACCAGTGACGGCCATCATTACCAACAGGCCCATGCCTTCTCCATGGAGGACATCTTCCAGAACCGAATCAGTTACAGTCATGACGGAAGCAATTTTTTAGAAGACCGTTTCACTTTCACGGTGTCCGATGGAACCAATCCCCTTTTTGTGGTGGCAAAGGAAGGGAAAGAGGTCAGTGGGGAAGCCAAGGGTCTCTACGCCCAAATTGTCTTTCATGTACATGCAATGGTGGGTTTCCAAATCGTTTCCTAACAGTTCTGAGAGTGAGCAGGGATCAGAGAACCGCCCTCTGTATCAACCCTGGTGAGCTGTGCTGTTTTTTAGCTCAGCTGAGGCGCGGCAATCTGTTCTGCCGTGCAAATCAGCTGAGCTAAAAAACAAGGGAATATAGGAGAGGTAACGGCAGGGGCGGGTGGGTGGGGCCAGCCAGAGGTGGTTTTTGCCGGTTCTCCGAACTACTCAAAATTTCAGGTACCGGTACGCCAGAACCAGCCCGAACCAGCTGAACACCACCTCTGCGTGCATGGTACAATTTCTCACAGCTCTGGCTGTTCAGATAGTAGGCCAAGAAATCCAACCTTAGTTTTCTCTATCTAGCCCTTGCGTGCAGAAAGCTAACAAGTCAAGTAAGCCTTTTGTTCCCTGACATGGAAGAGCAGTGGGAAAGAGACCAAGGAGAGGTCACAAACAGCTCTTTTAGTAATTTACTGTGGCTTGGTCTTTTATATCTGCAAATATGTGATCAAATTTACTAATCTGGGTTCCCAGGAGAGAGGAGGTGCATTCTAGAGGAATAAGCGGATCTCAGTTCAGATTGTTTTGATGAGAGAAAGAGGGTAAAGACAGCCACTTCCTAATCGTTTTCTGAGAATATGCTTGTGCGTAAATGGCAGAGTGCTTTAGTCTGGCAAGATTCTCTTGTCCTGCTCTGCTCTCACATATATCTATTGCTCTCTTTTTTCCTCACACCTATCCATTCTTCTGTTCTGTTCTGCTCTACATCGCGTATATCTATTATTCTCTTTTCTTCTCACATCTATCTATCACCACCACCAGGAATGGTGCGGTGGCCTAGAGGTGGACCTCTTGCCTCACAGGAGGCTGTGAGTTGGATCCTGGGTAGAGGCAGATATTTCTCTCTCTGGGCAAATGAGAATGTACCTGCTGAATATAGCTCCGCATTAGCAACAGGAAGGGCATCCGGCCAGTAAACACTCAGCTGCCCAGATCTCTCCTGCTCAAGGGATTGTGGGGTCGTTAAAAGAAAGAAGATGATCTATCCATTCTTTTGCCCTGCTGTGTTCTGTTCTAGTCTACTCGACCTTACCCTACCGTATTTTCCCACCTCTGCTACTTTTATAAACAGCTCAAGATGACAAATATATCTAATGCTCCTTCCTCCTCCTATTTTTCCCCATAACAGTCCTGAGAGGTGGGTTGGACTCCAGGCGGCTTTCATGCCTGAGGCAGGATTAGAACACACCATCTCCTGGTTTCCAGCCTGATGTCTTAACTACTGGATCCCGTGATGGTGAACCTATGGCATATATGCCAGAGATGGCATGCAAAGCCCTCTCTGTGAGCATGCGTGCCGTCGTCAGCTGCTCTTCTGGTTTCTGGCGTGCTGGCCAGCTGGTCTTTGGTTTCCAGCGCGCGCGAAGACCAGCTGGCCAGCATGTGCATGTACACCGGCCAGCTGGTCTTCAATTTCCTGCATACAGGCGTGCATGCGTGCGCATGCATTCCAGTTTGGGCCCTTGGTGGTGAAAATATTTGCCATCACTGCCACTGGACCAAACTGACATTGTAGGAAACCTAGAAATAAGGAGAAATTTTCTGACAGGGAGAACCATCAAACCATGGAGCAGAAGTTGCCTTTGGAAGTTGTGGGAGCTTCATCCCTGGAGGCTTTCAAGAAGAGACTGGACTCCCATCTGTCAGAAATGGTGTAGGGTCTCCTGCTTGGGCAGGGGGTTGGACTAGATAACCTACAAGGTCCCTTCCGACTTACAATAGATAATCAAACTATTATCTGTTATCTGAAACCTGGTCATTCATATTTTGTGTTGTTACTATCAGGGAGACTTTATAGGTGTCTTAAAATGAGGACTAATAGACTGAGAAACAGTTTCTTTTCTAAGGCAAAAATTGCCTTGAATCAAACAGTGTATTTGTAATTTAGTCCTATGTATAAAATGGCATCTTTAAACTATCGAACTTAATATATGTTTTAAATAGGTTTTAGACTAGGTTTTTAATTATTATTCTTTTCATTCTTTTAATTTTTAAATACTCTATACTGTGATTGTGATGTGGTGTTTGGGGCACTGTGCTGTAGTAGCTTTCAAATTTCATTGCATTTGTAGAATTCTATTCTATTCGATTTGGAAGAATCCCTCCATGTTGGGTGATTGGGTTAAGGGCCTGATAAAATTGCACATAGGATTCGCCTTTTCTTTAAGGAGCCGTCTGACATACTAAATAACTTAAAGAGAAGTGAAAACCCATTTGGGACTGTGCATATTTTGAAATACTGTTTTGAGTGACTTGACATAAGGACACAAAAGAACAGAAGGGCATTTTGTCCAGTATGGTAAATTCCGTACCATTGCAGAAACAAGCGTCCTGAATATATACATATTTATTTTTCAGATTGTGACTGCTGTGCCCCAGTGGTTTAGAATTGAAATTCTCCCCGTGGATGATGGAACTCCAAGAGTTGTCACTAATTTAGGTCTTCAGTGGCTGGAATATATGAATGGCAAGGTGAGCTTTTTACATCTGATTTGTTTCCAATTTGAATTTGAACTCTTCCCCCTTTTTAACTTGCACAGAAATAGGAAGGCGAAGAGCCAGGAAAAAAAAATGCCATTTTTCATTCTATCCAACTGTGGATATTTCAGGCAGACTTTTTACTCATCTAAAGCATGAAATTGTTTTAATTATAGCTTCATCCTTAAGCCACAACGGTGAGATTTACACAATGCATTCCATCGTAAGCCACGATTTATGTGCGAGTTGCATCAACTCCATCCTTCAATGAAATGATCGGGGAGGAAAAATCACGCACGTTTTTTATTTCAGCCACTCGGGAGGTGTTCCGAGAACTAAAAATGGAATCAACAGGCAAAAGTAGAATAAAGTTTATTTATTATATTACGTACATATCGCCCTGTTCTCTGTGACACTAGGCCAGAGGCCTCCAAACTTGGCAACTTTAAGACCTGTGGACTTCGACTCCCAGAATTCTCCAGCCAGCTATGGTCCCAGAGAATTCTGGGAGTTGAAGTCCACAAGTCTTAAAGTTGCCAAGCTTATGATAGACATGTAGCCCTCAACATACGACCATAATACCTGACAACAACTATTTTTAAAAGCACACTCCTCTCTCAGACAGTTATAGAGTCTGCAGAGCCTGTGCTCTTATGTCACCTCCAGTATTAGTGCAAGAGGGCAGAGCTCTCGGGCAGCTTCAGGAGCCTCTGAAAATAAGTGCATTTTATTTGCACTTCATTTTTTGCAATTACTTGACGTTTCTTTATATGGTACACAGCATCAACAGACTGTATTTGCCAGCAAAGCCCAGTTACCAATAAGGGAGATTATTTGTAGCTCAGGGTTGACATGAGGGGATCCCTGGTGCTCTCGGAGCTTGCTTTGTATTCTTGTAGACGTTTCATTTCCCAAATTAGGGAACATCATCGGTGCTAGTTGAAGACTAGCACTGCTGATGTTACCTAGGTTGGGTAATAAAACACCTGCAGTTTCAAAACAAGCAAGCTCAGAGCACCAGGGACCCCTCAAAATCAAGTTAAGCGTTTTCTGAATATTTGATGTGCAAAGCCCGAAGGTTTTGCCATCACTGCTGTGGGACAGCAACATAGCTATTCCTGACTACCATTGACCACACACACACACACACACACACAAAACAGAGACGGAGTGAAGTTCTCCAAGCAAAAGGCTGGATGGGGCATGTTTGTGAGTGTGCATCTCCTCTCGCTGCTGCCAGCTGCTGTGATGAACGGAACAGACCTCGGCTGTTTGTTACATCAGCAGTTGTGGCTAAACTAAGCCATCCATCTTAAACTGTAAGGCTAAAGTTCCTCCCCGCCCAGCGCTCTCGTTTCATAGGCCGCGGGGCCCTGATGTCTTATTCCTGGCTAATAGCATTTGCATTCCTTAAGTGGGAAGCTCTGATGGATTAATTGCTGCGATTAATCAAAGTGGGTGCTTCGATCACCAGTGAAGAGGCCGAGAAATGGAAACAGATTTTAATTGCAAGCTGAGCAGGGTGCTCAAACACCCCACACATTTCAACGGCGGTGGACGGGTGACAGATGAGAGGGTGCGAGTGACTTTTAAAAACTTTTTTTGGTGGGGGGCGGCACAGATTGCTTTCAGAAGGTCCGAAGTCTGCCTTGAGAACCGGTGCTTCGGTATCTTTATCAGAAGGTTTCGCACCAAGGACCCAGATTTAAGAGAATAGGCAATAGCCCAACACCAGAAGATCTGAAAAAGCTGAAAGGATCTGGGTGGGGGCATTCAAGGATGACGGGGTTGTTGTAGAACAGGGGTGTCAAACTCGATTTCATTGAAGGCCGCATCAGGGTTGTGTTTCATCTTGCGGGGGTGGGCAGGATGGGCGTGGCCCAGTGGTGGTATTCTACCTGTTTGGCCCAGTTCTACTGAGCTGGTAGCAGCAATGAGCAGAACCGGTTCTCTCCACTGCTCTGCTGTTAGGCCCACCCGCCTTTCCGGGCTCCCATACTTACTTTTATGTCCTACTTTTGAGGCGCAGCTGCTTTGCGCGACACAGCAGAATGCTACGCAGCAGCTGCTGAAGCGACCGGGAGACTGCAGGCTTGCAGGAGGTTGAGTTGGAATGCCTCTGCACCTGCGCAAACGCCTCTGCGCAAAGGGCGTGTTTGGCACCGCCCACCAAGCCACGCCCACCGAACCGGTGCTAAAACTTTTTGATTCCCACCACTGGTGTGGCCCGCTCAACATCACTCGTGTTGGAGTGCCTGTTGGTGGCCCGAGTGGTCTGCCAGTGAAAACGGGCTCCCGAGCTCCGTTTTTGGCTGCAGGGGCTTCCTGCAACCCTCTGCCAGTGAAATCGCATGCTCCACTTTCAGCTGTGACAACCTCCTGCAACCCTCTGCCAGTGAAAATGGAGTTCAGGAGGGCTGCCTGTGGCCCTCCCGAGCTCCATTTTTGCTGGTAGAGGCACCGCGGGCCGGTGCCTTCGCTATTTCCCCAGCAGCCCACAGGCCAGATCTAAGCAGGTGGCTGGATCTGGCCCCCAGGCCTTGAGTTTGACACCCCCTGTTGTAGAACAAGGGTGATTGAGGTTCAAATCCAGCCTAGGCCAGGGGAGCTCATGAGTGGCTTTGGCCCAGTTATTCTCTCTTAGGCCAACCAACCTCACCAGATCGTTGGGAGGAGATAAAATGAACAATGTAAGTTCAACATCTTGGAGAAAACAGTAGCACAACTTGCCTCCAGAAGTTGTGAATGCTCCAACACTGGAAATTTTAAATAAGAGATTGGACAACCATTTGTCTGAAATGGTATAAGGTTGTCCAAATGTTGTGGTTTACCTGCAGCAGGTGCGGATGGCTGAGGTCTCAGAGAGCGAGGACTCAGATGAGGGGCCTGTGTGTGATGTAGGGATGGGGCCAGGACCATCGGAGTTTTGGAGTTTGGAGATTGTGGAGGCTGGCAGCAGAGATGAAGAGGCCCCCAAGGAGCCCGTGCCCAGCGTGTGCACGTGCAGGGCTGCTCAAAGGAAAGACTAGCTGCAACAGCACGGGCGACTCAGGAGTAAGGCTGCAAGGTAGTGGCCCCTCCCTGAGGAGATAAAAGCCAGCTGAGAAACTGCAGTTCTTTGCAGAAGGCAAAGAAGTCTTACACTCAAACGTGGTGGACGTTAGGAATATCTGAGTTGGTGTTTGGAGACTCTTTGTGTTGGAATTATTGCTTAGTAACTTTATCTGGTGTTCTTGGCAGCCTTGAAAAACCTTGGCAAGGCTCTTTCTTATCGGAGCTCATTGGTTTGAAGCAGCCTTTTACCCGTGAAAGAACGGGATTCATTAAAAAAAAACCATTAAAAGATGGTGCTGTTACCTTTGTCTCATGTTTGCTTTCTTGGAAAGCAGGGGGTTGGACTTGAAGACCTCCAAGGTTCTTTCCAACTCTGTTATTATTCTATTCTATTCTGTGTACAGATATATAGTCTTTAAAAGGTGAAATCTTTTCCCCCCCATACCATCACTCTACTAAACAACTAATTTCCACAACATTGTCAAACTATCCAGTTAGGCTATATTCTATTATTATTCTCATCTTTCCTATCTCCTTATCTTCTTGTGACTGTAACTTTGGTGTTTGTATCTTATGGTTTATATTGTTTATTTAGTATCCTAGTATGATTTATGTTGATTGCTTACTTAGCATCCTAAGACTATCACTAAGTGTTGTAGCTTATGATTCATGATGAATGTGTTTTTACGATGATCAGGATCGTGACTTATCACTTATTGCTTGTATGTACACTGAGACCTTATGCACCGGAGACTAATTCCTTATGTTGTTAAGTGAATCATTACAGTTGTTAAGTTAGTAATACGGTTGTTAAGTGAATCTGGTACCCCAGTGACTTCAGAAGGTCGCAAAAGGTGATCTCATGACCCCAAAACACCGCACCCATCATAAATATGAACCAGCTGCCAAGCATTTGAATTTTGATCACGTGACCATGGGGATGCTGCAGTGGTCATAAGTGTAAAAGAATGGCCATAAGTCACTTTTTTTCAGTGCCATTGTAACTTGAAATGGTCACTCCACACAAGCATAGTTGTTTGCAGCATAAATTCAAGTCCAGAAAATATACAGGTGACTGATTCAGCTGGATCATTAACTTCTTTATAAACATCATAAATGAGTAAAGTTTACAATACCATTTGTAGATTCTTTCAATGTAACATAAGCAAAAACACAAGCAGCAGCAGCAGCGATGAACAGATACCAGTTTCAGCAAGCAAGCAAGTTAGTTTCTCTTTCACTTTTCAGCAAAGCACACAGAGCCAAACCACATCCAGGCTGTCAGTTCCCATTGGCTGGTCTGTTGCCATGCTTAACTTTGTTAACCATGTCTCTGCCAGTTAATGAATATACTCTGACACCCCCCCCCCAAATGTGTTAGTAGGATTTCATTTTTAAATCTCAGGGTTTACAAACTCTTTTTCACTGGTTTCTGGTCTTCCATCCAGCCAAAAAACCTCATCACTAAGAAGGAACTGTTGACTATGGACCCTGATACAGAAGACAACCATCTGATCTATGAAATAACAACAGGGCCCAAATACGGTTACGTGGAGAAGAAATTGCAGCCAAGAACGATGGTGACTACCTTTACACAAGGTATAAGCCAGGTTGGCGTTTGGCTCTTTGGTGTTGTGCCTTCTTACTGAGTGTAAGTCCTTTTCTCCTGGAGGAATGGAAGGAGATGCTAGATAAACCCAGATAAGATTTGATGCTGGATGAACCTAGAGAAGATTGAACATGACCCATGCAAAGCAGAACTCTGAATTTGACAATCAGGGAAAACGTCTACGGAAATTCTCAATCATCCTGGTCATGGTTGTCCCAAAGGTGCTTTTCAAAAAGGCAACTGGACTTTCTTGGTTTTTCCTTTGAAAGTGCTTTGCTTCTCATCCAAGGACCTTCGTCCAAGAAGATTCGGAACTAAAGAAGCTTCTTGGGTGAGAAGGGAAACATCTCCAAGGACATAAAAAATCAGGGAAGACATCCAAAGATGCCATCTTGCTGTTTTGTGTTCAAGTTGTTCGTAATCAATGATTGTATTCCCACCCCAGTGAGCCCTGGTTTATTTAACCATAATGGCTGGACCAAGCCACAGCTGGAGGGGATCGTGTACCATGCTAAGCTATAACCCGGTTTACAAATTAGGATTTCTGGATTGACTCAACATGCAGAGACAGAACCTAACCTCATTATGGTTTAATAGCAATAGCAATAGCGCTTAGACTTATATACCGCTTCACAGTGCTTTACAGCCCTCTCTAAGCGGTTTACAGAGTCACCTGTTGCCCCGAACAATTTGGCTCCTCATTTTACCCACCTCGGAAGGATGGAAGGCTGAGTCAACCTTGAGCCTGGTGGGATTTGAACTGCCAAATGGTAGGCAGCTGGCTGTAGCAGAAGTAGCTTGCAGTACTGCACTCTAACCACCGCCCCACCACCGCTCCGAATGCTAACCATCCAATCCCATGGGATTAACTATACACCCCAAGAGAAAGTTTTAATTAAAGAGTTAATTTTTGCCTTTTATTTCTCCTGAAACTCCCGACCCTTCAAACGGATGGAGAATGTCTAATATTCTTAGATTCAGAGAAAGGAAGAAACATTTCCCTCCCATATCAAGGTTCAGTTTCTTCTTCTCTGATCCCAACACTTGCTTTTCTATAGTGCTACAGTTCCAGTCTGGTGTCTTCTTCCTGTTTTGTTTTTTTCCTTTTCTAAAGTTCAGTAATATCTTTTGGAATGACCAGTATTCTGAGTGTGGCAGGATAGATCCTTAGAAAATAATTAATAATAATAATATAATTAATAATAATTAACAATATGGTCGCTTTGATTTTCCCTTTCCTACTGATGCACAAAATAAGTTTGTTTTTTATGGGTTGCTTGCTTAAGTCTGCAATTTCATTGAATTCTGCAGCCCCTAAGAGCCTTATTTATTTGGTCGTCTTCAGTTGAGGTTCTATTAGGCTCTGGATGAAACGAATTGGGTTCCCCAGCCTGGATCATTTGATAAAATTTTGCATTGATAAGCTTAGATATGGTGAAATCATTTTTGAGCAACAGGGGTTGTTCCGTATCCAGAAAATAGATTAGCACGGAGGCTATTATCATGATTTGCAAAGGAATGTAAAAAAAAAATTATCTTCAATTTCTGGATTAATTTGTTGAAGTCTTTATCTAACAGAGGACGTGAATTTGGGATTGATCCAGTATGTGCTACATGAAGAGAATGTTCAAAGGACAGAAGATAGTTTTCAGTTCCTGGTGAAGGACAGCAAACCCAGCATTGTCGCTGATAATATCTTCCATATTCAGTGGTCTGTTATCAGCTTTCAACATACGAGGTACCCCACTTACCAGCTTTTTCTTCATAACAAGGCAGAAATGTAATTATTCAGCCATTGGACGGTATTCTTACTGTTACGATGCCATAGCATAAGTGGTGGGATTCAGCCGGTTCACACTGGTTCACATGAACCGGTTGTTAAATTCTTCCCACCTCCGCTATCAAAGTTGATCCTGGGTGTTGCGCTGCAATGGAGAAATGTGCAGTGGGGAAGCTGGCGCAAGGGAAGGAGAAGGCTGCTTTCCCTCCCTCCTCCTTCTTCCCTCGTACCAGCTGCTCCATTGCTTGTTTTGCCATTGCAGCGCAGCGCCCAGGATCCACTTTGGTAGCGGGTGGCGGGGGGAGAATTTAACAACCGGTTCGCTCAGGGCCAGATTGGCAGTCTCAGGAGGCTCGTCGCACATGTGCGGTGGAACTGGAAGACGGGGATGGGCCACGCCTCCCACAACAACTAACCTGACCATGGGCAAACCGTTCGTTAAATTATTTGAATCCCATCACTGCATAGCATGTTTATTGTCCGCAGCTAGCAAGTTCCTTCTTTCTTTTTTTAACAGAAAATTTTATTAAATTTTTACACTTTTAAAAACAAATCATATATACAATTTTTGTAGTAAGTTGTGGCATTGACTTTTCCATATTCATTTATACACACACACACACAAATACACACATCATTTACATTTTACATTATCTTTTATTCCTGTTATCTAACCAAACATACCATTTTTCTTCTCCTGCAATTCCGTTGTAAGTTTATCCATCTCTGCATAATCCATAATTTTTTTGTAACCATATTATCTGTGGGAATACTCTCTAATTTCCAATTTTGGGCATACATTATTCTAGCTTCTGTCAATATATGTATTATATATTCAATGTCTTCCTTGTATTCACCTCTGATTATCCCTAATAAGAACATTCTATTTTTAAACCAATTACTTATTGCAGCCAAATCCTTATTTTATTCCAAAGTTTCTTTGCTTTAGAACATGACCACCACATATGAAAGAAGGCGCCTGATTTCTTCTTTTTTATGGACGGGTTGTTTTTTTTAATGTATCAGAAAATTAATATTTTAAATAAACACGTATGAAAAATCACCTTGAAGTGAAATCCAAACTTCTGGAATATCATGTGATATAATTTGTTTTATGCTATTGCTAAGAAGGCAAAGATGGTGGAAATATCAGAATAACAGAATTGGAAGGGACCTGGAGGTCTTCCCGCCCAAATCTCTTCTTAAGCAGGAGAGCCTATACTATTTCAGACAAATGGATGTCCAATCTCTTCTTACAAACTTCCAGTGTTGGAGCACCCACAACTTCTGGAAACAAGCCATTCCACTGATTAATGGTCTCTTTTCTGTCAGGAAATTCCTCCTTAGTTCTAGGTTGCTTCTCTCCTTGATTAGCTTCTGTCTGTTGCTTCTTGTCCTGCGTTTAGGAGAATAGATTGACTCCCTCTTCTTTGTGGTAGATCCTTAGATGCTGGAATACTACTATAACGTTATCCTTAGTCCTTCTTTTCATTAAAGAAAGTGACAAGGAAACCGCAAACATCTCATGTAGGAAAAGAGAAATGCAAATGGCCCATGGATGAAGGAGTGGGCTGGACTTTCATATCTTGAACAAAGCATTTCCTGTTCGTTTTTACTTCAGCTGGTATATTTGTGTGATTTGTTGATAATTTGCTCCAAGAGGCTTTATTTAACCCGCTTGGTGTATCTCAGCTTTGGCCAAGTTGAATTTGTTGCTCTTGTCTTTTAACTTTCCTTTTTTTTTTCCTCCTGGAGTTAAATTAAATGAATTTGATTAGATTGAATTGCCCCCAATGAAGGCAGGTTTCCCATTTTCAATAAAAGAAGAGAAAGCAAGCACATTTAAGTTAATTAAGTTGTTATAAATTCCAAGTTAACTTCTTAATTTGCTTCTGGGAACAATAGAATAAAAGAACACATAGTAGAAGCTTCCTAATATAGGTAAAGGTAAAGATAAAGGTTCCCCTCGCACATATGTGCTAGTCCCTATTTTTCTACTTGCATTTTTTTACATGCTTTCGAACTGCTAGGTTGGCAGAAGCTGGGGCAAGTAATGGAAGCTCGCTCCATTAACGCAGTGCTAGGGATTCGAACCGCCGAACTGCCAACCTTTCTGATCGACAAACTTAGCGTCTTAGCTACTGAGACACCACGTCCCTGTCTCCTAATATAAGTCTAACATAAACACTAAACTGAGGAGGACTCATTTCAATGCATTCTTTGTGATTCCACAAAGCTTGGGTTGCTCCTACTCTGTGATCTGAAGGAAGCCCATTCTGTCCATCTTTCTTTTCAGCTACAACATCAGTGAAAAGGCCGGTTCCATCAGCGTGGCTGTGAAGAGGACAGGAAACCTCAAGCAATATGCTATTGTCCTGTGCCGTACAGAACAAGGAACGGCCACCTCTGGTTCAAGTTCTCAACCAGGGGAACAGGATTACCTTGAATATGCTAGCCAGGTGAGCACAGGAAATTCATTATATAGCCCAATAGAAGACTTGAAAGACTCTCAGTTTAAGGAAGAATGGGCCAAGCTATCTCCTAGCATGGTCAGGAAGAGATGTGGAAGCAACAACCATGACTGAAGGTCATGATGAAGATTCCGACTGTTTAGGACAGGGGAATCCAAACTTGGGCAACTTTAAGATTTGTGAACTGTTATAAGTCGAGAACTACCTGTAAAGGTAAAAGTTCCCCTCGCACATATGTGCTAGTTGTTTCTGGCTCTAGGGGCCAGTGCTCATCTCCGTTACAAAGCCGAAGAGCCAGCGCTGTCCAAAGGCGTCTCCGTGGTCATGTGGCCAGCCGAAGGCGCACGGAACGCTGTTATCTTCCCACCAAAGTGGTCCCTATTTTTCTACTTGCATTTTTTACGTGCTTTCGAACTGCTAGGTTGGCAGAAGCTGGGACAAGTAATGGGAGCTCACTCGTTACACAGCGCTAGGCATTCGAACCGCCGAACTGCCGATCTTTCTGATTGACTAGCTCGGGGTCTTAGCCACTGAGCCATCAGGTCACCTGTATTACAAGTCCTTAAAAATGTTTCACGGTCCTGAAGATCCTCACGAATAGTGCTGAGTCCAACTCAAGTCTCTGGTGGAGATATTCATTGACGATGGTAAAGGTGGAGTATTCATTGACTTTTTTTTTTACAAAATCTCTTTCCACCTGCTGTTACTTTCCATCCCATGCAGGTGCAGTTTGATGAATGGGAAGACTTCAAAACTTGCACCATTGTTATCCACGATGACGGCATCTTTGAGGGTATAGAAAGCTTCTCCGTTGAGCTGAGTATGCCAGCGTATGCCTTGCTGGGCAACATCACTGCGACCCAAGTCTTCATTAATGACGTAGAAGATGAGCCCACCCTGCAATTTGACAAGAAAGTCTACCACACCAGTGAGAGTGCCAGTATCCTCTCTGTCCCCATTGAAAGGAAAGGTTGGTTAACATAGAGGAACAAGTTAGCTTTTAACTCCCCTCCGTAGAATGCAGTTGCACTTAATTCAGGCTGCACTTAGTCCTTGACTTACGACCCCAGTTGAGTCCAAAATTTCCACCGTGACACGAGGCAACGTTTAAGTGAGTTTTGGCCCCATTTTATGACTTACGCTTGCCGACACTGCAACTGTTTTAACTATGAATCAGTTGCCAAGCATCCAAACTTTGATCATGTAACCGTGGTGATGCTGTGTGAAGAACGGTCATGGGTCACCTTTTTTCAGTGCCGTTGTAACTTGGAACGGTCGCTAAACGAATGGTTGTAAGTTGAGGACTATCTGTATTAGCAGCCTTGTTTGCACGATTCAGGACTTTCAACTGTTTATCTTACTGAATGCACCAATGCGTGTTTATCAAAAGTAGTCCATAATAGACATCACATAATCACCAAACGGAAAGGAGACTTTGACCTGATTGGATTAAAGCAGGTCAGGTTTCTTCATCTTTAACTCCATGAAATAAAATGTGCACGATGGAATCTCCAGCTAGACTGGGAGGAGGCGTGAAGAGGGGGCCTAGCTTAGAGTCCTTGTACTGCAGAAAGCGGTGCAGGATTTACTCCCCCCCCCCCCCAGAATCTGTGAAGCCTTATCTGACGGTTCCCAAAAGAATGCAGGCAGTCTGGTGAGATTCCTGTAAATAAGCATGCAGCAATAGAGAACTAACTTTGATCTACTCACCGGGTGGGCTTGGTAAGTGCCTGACAAATGTGATTTTTAAAGGAATATTAGCAGCTTCTCTCCTTTTCATGTGGGACGCTGCACTTGTAGCAGAGGTGTGTGAACAGCTATGGTTATTTTTTAATATTGCCATCCTTTTTTTCTTTTCCATTTTGCGTGGAATTCTCCCTTTAAAAAGGAACTTCAATACTCAGCAGGAGAATGCCATAACTTTGCATAAATTTCCAAGCTTTGTTTTCTTCTTCTCTGGTGAAAGAGATCCAGCGTTGCAGAGGCAATGAAGTTTGAAATGTCTATTTGTAGGAAGAAAGAAAAATTGCTATGCCCTGTAAAAAACAAGGAAGGAAGAAATTGGATTGTGTTGAAGAATGTAGGAAGGACTCAGATAAATATGAAAAGGTTGACAACTATTGCTTGAGTTCCAGGTTATTGTTCTTTGGTTCACTGCTTTTCAAACAGTGCTCTTCGGTTTTCTTAAGAGCTTATTGGAGCTTATCTCTGCGAAAAGACAGTATTTCTTAAAAACCACCGGAGTATCGTCGGAGTTCATACGACGTGACTCAAAGGCATAATAGGGCTCATCCAGCATGTCATGGCATGTATGTACATCATGACCATACTCAGAACTTTTTTAGTGTTGAAAAAAAAGTCATTAGTGGTTCAGTTCAGAAGATGTAAACAAAATGCAAGCAAATGTAAAATTAGAATTTAAGTGGACCGTTAGATTTCTCAGCAGAATGTTCAGGGTTATATAATACTTGTAAGGAATCCACTATAAGAATGAGCAATTTAGGAAAGGCTAACAGTAAAAATGTCAGACCAGACAAAGGTTGTCCTTGTTTTATGACCACAATGGAGTCTGCCCGTTACAGGTAGTCCTCAACTTACGATCATAATTAACCTAAAATTTAGGTTGCTAAGTGAGAAATAGATCAAGTGAGTTTGGCCCCATTTTATGACTTTTTTTGCTGCATTTGTTAAGTGAATGACTACAGTTGTTAAGTCAGTAACAGTTAAGTGAATCTTTGCTCGTCAGAAGGTCACAAAAGTGGGTCACGTGACCCCAGGACACTGCAACCATCATAAATATGAGTCAGTTGCCAAGCGCCTGAATTTTGGTCACATGACAATGGGGGCGCTGCAACGGTCAGAAGTCATTTTCTTCAGTGCTGTTGTAACTTTGAATAGTCACTAAAGGAACTGTTGTAAGTTGAGGACTACCTGTATTATATCAAACCAAGATAAATAGCAATACGCATATCAAAAGTAGCAAGAAAATTCATTAAAAACTGATTTCACGCCAAATTATCTGCTTCCCACCAACATAATCATGTGTTGTGGCCCGCCAGCTGCCAGCAGAGCTGGCAGCAGAGTTGGACAATGAGGAACTTGGGCCAGTCCTGGAGTCTGAGGAAGGCTCTGATGGGTGCTCTGCGTCCGAAGTAGAGATAGGCCAGGGACATCCGACATTTCCCAGTTGCCTATGGAGTCGGAGATGCTGGGGAAGAAGAATGGCTGGAGCCTGTTCCAGATGTGCGTATGTGTAGAGCTGTCAGGAGAGGAGAACAATTAAGGAACAGGGGCCAACTCAGAAAGAAAGGCACATGTGGATGCTGAATGGCCCCTCCCTGGGGAATAAATAGCAACAAAAGGGGAGTGGTGGTTTCAGGAGACAATTAGTTTGCTTATTATTAGGAAGATTTGCTTATCCTGTCCTCGGAGACTCCTTGCCAGGAATTAATTTACAGCTTTGCTAACTGGAAGCTCTTGGCCTGGCAATTATCCAAGGACTGATAAGGTCTGTTCTTGCACTTAACCCTTGGAAGGATTATCGCTGGGATTTTTCTGTGTATGAATGCCATGAATTCACAGCAACTAAATAAAGAGGGCTTTTTGGGGACAAGAAGTCTTGTTTCTTGGTTCTGCTAAGCCTGGGTCAGAACACCATGATCCAGATAAAATAACTATCCCTTTCAAGATCAAAACCTGACATTTTAGCTAAAGAATCCCTGCAAGAAGTATGTTTGTTGGAGGAGGATTGTTTTGAATTCCAGAAAATAACCTTTTTTTTCTCTGCAATATGTATTGTAGGGGATTCTAGCAGCCTCATCTCAGCCATATGCTACACCATCTCTCAAAGTGCCCAAGGCAGCAGCATGTATGCCCTGGAATCCGGCTCAGACTTTAAATCCCGGGCAATGTCCAACGAGAATCGGGTCGTCTTGGGGCCTGGCATCACAACGGCAACTTGTGATGTGAAGCTAATTGACGACAGCGAGTATGAAGAGGAAGAAGAATTTGAAATTGCTCTGACCGATCCATCCGAGAACGCTCGCCTCGGGAGCATCACTTCCGCTAAAGTTACGATCGGTGGTCCCAACGATGCTTCGACTGTATCCCTCGGAAGTGCGGCGTTTAGCGTTAGTGAGGAAGCAGGTATAACGATGGGAATTATTTCTCTCTTGCCATGTGCTGTATTATTATCCCGTTTACATATAACGCACAAAATAGGCATCCACAGAGCCCTTGGCTTACAACAGCATGATTTACTTAACAGCTCCGGGGTTTCGCTTAAGAACAGTGCCCAAAAGGTCGTAAAATGGGGCAAAACAGTAGGAATGTTAGTGAGGATGCAGATATTATTATGGGAATTATTTCTCTCCTGCCGTGTGCTGTATTATCCTCTTTACATTTAACGCACAAAGTAGGCATAGACGAAGTCCTCGGCTTACAACCATTTGTTCAGTGACCATTCAAAGTTGGAACGCCACTGAAAAAAAGTGACACGGCCAGTTTTCACACTTATTTATGACCAACACTGCATCACGAGGGTCAGGTGATCAAAATCTGGATGCTTGGCAACTGGCATGTATTTCTGACAGTTGCCTTGTTGTGGAATCACAATTTGTGTTGGGTTGTGCAATCACAATTTGTGACCTTCCCAGGAGACTTCCGACAAGCAAAGGAGGCCGAATTTGCTTAATAACCACATGATTTACTTAACAGCTCCAGTGATTCGCTTAACAACGGTGGCAAAAAGGTCGTAAAATGGGGCAAAACTGTAGGAGATGGCCAGGCTGAGCCCAAGGCGGGGGGGGGGAGTCAAGCAAGTAATCAGTCTTGAGCCCATTTGTGCTCGCAAAAAATCTAAATCCAACCCACCCTGAATTCCGTTGAATCTTATCTACCACCAATTTTCTTTTGCTGGTTAGTAGTTCAGATTCTTGTAGAGAGCGTTAGCATGCTATAAACCTGCATTCATTTGAACCGCCTTGGCTCCTGATTCCCTTGACAAAAACTCACTTAACCACTGCCTTGCTTAGCAATGAAAATTTTAGGCTCAACTGCTGTTGTAAGTCGAGGACTACCTATACAAGGCATGGAATCAAACTTTAAGGAAAGAAGAGACCATGCGCCCCACTGAGAAAAACATCTGGCTGATTTCTATGATGCTCACTTAATGCTGTTGTACATCTTTTTTATTAGTTTATCAAAATATAAAATACAAAGTAATAGAACCCTAGGAGGAGGGAAAAAGAAAAAAAAATACTGTGTAAAGAGGGAAAAGAAAAAGGTATTGAGTCTCTTTAGCACAGTAGAAAATAATATTATAACCTCGATAACAACATATGCTAGCCATTTCTATAATAACCAACCTTTCTAATTAGCAAAAACACAATCAAAATTTCCATATATATTTTTTTGTTGCAAGCACAAAATCCAGAAGCAGTTTCCAAATAAAAGCACCGTTAAATAAATTCTCTCTTTTTTTTGGATAAAGGAATCAATGCCCACTTAACGCTATGAAGCCTGCTTGCATTTAAGGTTCACCTAACTCGGCTCTTTGAACCTGTGATTGGTTGGTGGGATTGCGGGTGGGTGGTTGGTATGGGACTTTGGGTAGTCCTCGAGTTACGGAGCCTGCCCATCACAACCCTAACTCATGACAGATGTGAAATGGGTCTCATCGTTGCCTAATTTTATGATCTTTTTTGGTGTAGTTGCTAAGTGAACATGGTTGTTAAGCAAGGGTTTGCTAGGGATAAGAATTGCCCCAAAAAACAACAACCCAGAAATAAATGCTGGGTTTTTTGGCAAAAATGTATTAAAGTGGGGTCACGTGACTATGGGACACTGCAAAAGGCCATAAATGTTGCAGGGTTGCCAAGGACCTGAAGTGCAGTCACATGAGTGTGTATGTGTGAGCATATATGTGTGTGTGTGTGAGAGAGAAAGAGAGATGGTTATGATAGATAGATAGATAGATAGATAGATAGATAGATAGATAGATAGATAGATAGATAGATATGACAAACAGATGATAGATGTAGATAAGACAAGATAGATGTGTGTATGTGTGTGTGTGAGAGAGGTGATATAGATGATAGATGTTGATTGATACATGATAGATATAGGTAAAAGACAGGATAGATAGATAGACAGATAGAAAGTTAGGTAGGTAGGTAGGTAGATAGATAGATAGATAGATAGATAGATAGATAGATAGATAGATAGATGAGAGAGGGAGGGAGAAAGAGAGGGAGAGAGAAACCCCCACCCCAAAAAATATCAAAATGGATTTGACAGTACCTTTTCCAACTAATGAAAAGGCTTTTTCATAAGATCGATTAAGGGGAAAGGTACTAGCAGCCTTCTGGTCTTTTTCCCCACCTCTTTCCTGCTGCAATCGAGCCAACAACTGGGGTGGGGGCCCCACCACAGAGCCCCCCCCCCCAGACCCAGGGCTGAAAGGGCAGCCTTAGACCGATGGAGTAGATAGAAAGAGGCGAAGGACTCCCACAGAAAAGCCCTCCTCCCACTGGCCTCCTTTTTCTCTCCACCTGCTGCTGTGGGCAGGGGGGGCTTTGGGTTGGAGGTCTGGACAAGGTCGGCTGAGCAGAGAGAAAAGATAGCAGAAGGAAGGAAGGAGAAAGTGGGGGGAGGAAGGAAGGAAGGGGGGAGAGGAGAAAAGAAAAGAAGATGGGAGAGAGAGAGAGAGAGAGAGAGAGAGAGAGAGATCATCAGAACTTTAAATTGTAGATTCATTGGAACTATCCCTAAGTGACTGGTCATAAATCAAGGATTATCTGTATTACTTTTCGGGTGATCCATCTGACAACTATTGCTTCTACAAGAAAGACTAGTGAATTCCGTACCCAGAAATATCCTTTTCTGTATTTGCAGCTCAACGAAGGATCCTCTATTTATTTATTCCATTTTTACACCCTCCATCTTCCCTATGTGACTCCGGGTGGTTTACAAACAGTTTATACAATTTTGGTTCCTTTCCATAACAATGTTCACTTCAGCATCGTTTTTGTTAAAGCATGTTAGACGTGAGGGCTGCCGTGTCCTTTGGAAATGGGGGTACACGCAGCGGTAATCTTCTCTGTTTTCCATTTGAAATTAATTGCTTTTAAATCCTCCCTGCTAGGGATTATCGAAATCCCAATTATCAGGCATGGGCCTGATCTCTCCATTCCAACCTCGGTCTGGTGTGCCACTCGGACATCAGAGCCGCCATCTGCTACTCCGGGATTTGATTATATTCCCAGCTCCAAGAAGGTTGAATTTCATCCAGGCAGAACCGAGGAGGTACGGCTATATACACATATATATATATATTTTTCAAATTGTAATGGGTGGATTCGTTTTCAGAGCCCATCATAGAAAAATTCTCCAGAATGGCGTGTTCCTACATTAAAAAAATTTCACGAGCCTAAATCACGTGGCAAAATCCTGGTAGAATTTAGGACTGTCGAACGAACCGTAGTCCTCTCTGCTTTATCAAGCATCTTGAAATCTGTTTTGATGTACTCTGATACGATTCCAAATTATTCTGGTAAACCTTGCTTTGGGAAAGGAAATGGTAACCATCAGCCAAGAGGTGTTGGGAGCTATCCAAGATGATGACAGTGAAATGGACTTCTTTCACATCCCCTTCCTCCAATTAACCCACCTCTTGAGACCCATCAGCTCAGTGTTATTATGTAGATCAGAATTAAAAAAAAAAAACTAACTGCCAAATACGGAGGCATTTCATTAGGAAACGCATGCAAATAGATGTTGCTATCCATTTCATCGGGTGGGTGTGGCCATGGTGGCCTAATTGGTCTCCTGCACCACGGCAGGGTGGGGGGCTGGGGGGGGTTGCCCTCTCTGGCAGTGGTGGGATTCAAAAAAATTTTACTACCGGTTCTGCGGGTATGGCTTGGTGGGTGTGGCAGGGGAAGGATACTGTAAAATCTCCATTCCCTCCTCACTCCTGGGGGAAGATACTGCAAAATTACCCCCACTCCAGGGGAAGGGTACTGCAAAATCCCCCTTCCCTCCCCACCCCACTAACCTGCTTTCCAGCTCCGTTCTCCTGTGCAGGGCAACTAAAAAAGACCCAGCCGATCAGCTGGGTCTCGGGAGGCAGAGAATAGATGGGGGCGGGGCCAGTCAGAGGTGGGATTTGCCGGTTCTCCAAACTACTCAAAATTTCCACGACTGGTTCTCCAGAACTGGTCAGAACCTGCTGAATTTACCACCTCTGCTCCCCGGGCTCCAGAGGCTCTCTGGAAGTTGGAAATGGGCTCATTTCTGGCCTTCCCAAACTTCTGGGAGGCCTGTTTTTCACCCTCCTTGAGCCTTGCACTTACCTGCAAAACAGGTAATTTGGGACTCCGGGGAGGGGTGGGGTAGGCGGGGCCAGCCAGGAGTTGGATTTGGGGGGTTCTTTGAACTGCACAGAATCTTAGCTAGGGGCTCTCTCGAACCCCTGTGAACCCCCAGGAGCCCAGCCCTGCATTTCATGCAGTGTTTTTCAACCTTGGCAACTCCCTTGCGCTCCCCCGCCCCCCCCATTCGAAAATGAGCTAGCCGTCGAGAGGCGCGCTCGCATACGCGGTGGAGCTGAGCTGAGGCAACGGCTCGCGTGCCTGCAAAGAGGACTCTGCGTGTCACCTGCGGCACAGGTGCCATAAGTTCGCCAACACGGGACTAGGGGTTAAGCCTGACTTAATTATGGAGAGCCAAATGGGTGTAGTGGTTAAGATGACAGATTAAAAATAGCCATCCTGAGTTCTAATCCTCCCTTAGACACCGAAGCCGGGTAGATGACTCTATCGGTAAAATTCACCTCACAGGGCTGTTGTTTTGCAGAAACAGAAGAAGAAGGAAGTGTTACGTACCCCGCCTTGAGTTGTACAGAACAAAAACCAGACTATATAAATCGAACAAATGTCGTACGTATGTTTGTAGAACAGGCTGTTTTATTTCTCTTATTCCCCTGTTAGTACTGCACCTTGACTATTCTGGACGACGCCCAATCCCCCGTGATTGAGGGAGTGGAGACCTTTGTGGTCTACCTGAGTTCCCCTCAAGGAGCAGAGCTGGCCAAACCTTTCCAAGCAGTGGTGGCCATTAATGACACCTTCCAGGATGGTAAGTAGATGAGCAAATCCCAAACGAATGCCAGCGGAAACACTCAGCCGTACCTGGTTTTTATGCTTAATTTGAGAAGTCAGTTTACACTCAAGAGTTAGGTAAATCTGAACACCACCGTATGGTTTCTGCAGTGATGGGATTCAAAATGTTTACTGCCAGTTCTGTGGGCATGGCTTGGTGGGCATGGTGTGGCTTGGTGGGTGTGGCAGGGGAAGGATACTGTAAAATCCCCATTCCCTCCTCACCCCACTAACCTGTTTCCCAGCTCCGTTCTCCTGTGCAGGGCAACCAAAGAAGACCCAGCCGATCAGCTGGGACTCAATGGGAGGCAGAGAAGAGATGGGGTTGGCGGGGCCAGTCAAAGGTGGTATTTCCTGGTTCTCCAGACTACTCCAAATTTCTGCTACTGGTTCTCCAGAACTGGTCAGAACCTGCTAAATACCACCTCTGAGTTTCCGAAGACGGCGTGATCCTACTGGGTCTGAAATCACAATTTATTAATCATTAATCAAAGTTGGTGTTATTCTATTCTATTCGTCCTTAAGTCAGGTGCTTTCTCTGATTGCAACCCTGCCCAGAAGAAGGCCGTGCATTGCTAGGAGTGCTGTTAACCTGTGGTTCTATGAGATTATCACTCAGTCGTCCTTAAGGCAACACCATGGATGTAGACTTCTGTGCATTGGACCAAGAAGGCATTTGAGCACACGTCTCCTTGACTCTAAATTGTCTTACACTGGGAATTATGGAAGTCCACAGTTGTTGTTATATGTTCATGCAGGTGGTAGAAAAAATGTTCTAGCACAATTCCAGGGCTCTTTTCTTTCATATACACAAATGCTTCACATAGAAATGCCAGATTTTGCCCCTCCTAGTGGACTTATTCTGCCCTTTCTTTCATCCTTTCCTTCAGCCTGTATTTGTTTTCTCGTCGGATTGCTTTTGGGTTTTTCCTGCAATTTATAACATCAAAGAATATCCAACACATGTTCCAGCACACTTTTCACAGCCTAAAGCCCTTCAGGAGTTGGGCTTCACCTCCCATAATGATACTTGAAATCTGGTGTTTCTGGAGGATATTTGACTTATTTTGTGTTCCTAAAAGTTGTTGTTGTTATTATTATTATTATTATTATTATTATTATTATTATTATTATTATTATTATTATTATTATTTCTTCTTCTTCTTCTTCTTCTTCTTCTTCTTCTTCTTCTTCTTCTTCTCCTCCTCCTCCTCCTCCTCCTCCTCCTCCTCCTCCTCCTCCTCCTCCTCCTCCTCTTTACAGTACCAAACATGAAGTTCAGTAAAGATGTCTACTCTGTGAAAGAGAAGGACCACGCCCTCCATGTTCCTGTTATCCGTACTGGAGACTTAAGCTACGAATCTTCAGTCAGGTGCCATACACAGAGTCAGACCGCAAGAGTCATGGAGGATTTCGAGGAAAGGAGAAACGCTGAAGAATCGCGCATCACATTTTTGAAAGGGGAGAAGGTGAGTGAATACAGCTGGCAGAGAACTGAGGACTTGACATGATGGAGAGAGAGAGAGAGAGAGAGCCATCAACTCAGGCCCTGGGCCCAGTTTCAAAACTGCTGCAATCTGTCAGGTCAGACTTGCGGTGAAGAAAACGTGTCTTTTTTTTTTTTTCCTGGGCAAAGAAAAACTTGAAATGGAAAGACTGCCAGAAAGTGGGCTATGACTCAAAGACATTTTATTTTCTTGGTCTAAGATGGATGGCCTGGGGGCTGAGGCACAATTTGTGAAGGTATGCAGGGTTATGTCATGTACATTGGTAGTGCTGTGGCCCGCCAGCGGATCTGGAAGCAGATTTGGATAGTGAGGAGGTTGGGGAGGAACATGGGCAGGTCCTGGAGTCTGGGGAAGGCTCTGACGAGTGCTCTGCATCAGAGGCAGAGATGGGGCCAGTTACCAGCTGCCTTCACAGTCGGACATCAGGGAGGAAGAAGAACAGCTGGAGCCTGTTCCCAGTGTGCACATGCACAGAGCTGCCTGAAGAAGGGAACAGCTAAGAAACAAGGGTCGACTTGGGAGTAAAGCCACAGATGGGCGGTGAATGGCCCCTCCCATAGGGGAATAAAGAGGAACGAAAGGGGAGTGGGGTTTTTCAGGAGACAATTACTTCATTTACGTGAAGATCCTGCATTCTTGCTAGAGTGGCGTCTGAAAGATATCAGCCTGGCAACTCTCCAAGCCTGATAAAGGTCTGCAATTGTGAAATCTCTTGAAAGACTGTTGGCCAGGACTTTGCAGGAGAGGAATTCAGTGTAAACTCAATAAAAGGAGTTTATTGGGACGACGAGTCGACTTTGTGCTGTTGGGGAAGCCTAGGTCAGAACAGGTAGAGCTAAAACTCACGCAACAAATTTCTCACTTAGCAGCATAAATTTTGGGCTCAATTGTGGTTGCAATTCGAGGACTACTTGTATATAAGTCTTGCTTTATAAATTAACTAGTTCGATACCCATGCTTCACTATGAAACTGTATGCTCAGGCTTAGTTTTTAGGAAGGAAAATAAGGGGAAAAAATTCTGCCGCTGCCTACCAGCATCCATTGGTATACATCTGGCTAGCGTCCTGTCCGTGTGTGAGAGAGTTGAGGGCTGTTTGGAAACTGAAATAGTATTTGCTGTGTGAATAAGGAGACAGCAAGGAACCTGGGCATGGCTTAGCTCAACTGTTCTGTACTAAAGCAGCTTAGTGCTGTGAAACTAAAACTGAAACTCCTCCCCTCTGCTTGTGTTTTGCATTTGGAACAGATTTCTTTTCAGGTGGGGAGGGGGAGTAGAACTCCTTAGCATCAGAGCGTGTTAATAATGATATCCAAAATACTAGTGCGCTGGTGGTCATTTCAAAAAAATCCTTTCTTAGTAAGCACCTAGAAGCCAAGAGGAACATACATGGCAAATTTCAAGTTTGTAAGCTGTACAGTTCTGGAGATTTTGTGATGACGCACGAGTGGTATTCCGCTTTTATATAGATAGATAGATGAATTGTGTAGATTGCCTCCCAATTCTTACTGCGATATCCTCGACTTTAGGTAAAGAACTGCACTATTATTATAAACGATGACTCTGCTTTTGAACCAGAAGAGAGATTCCGGGTATATCTGAGTGAACCCCAAGGCAACCACTGGAGTGGAGCTACCGTTGGGAAAAGCAATATGGCTACTGTAGTCATTTCCAACGACGAAGATGGTAAGAAGGAAGGATGGGCTGGTGTTCAAACACATATTTATCTGAGTTTTATTACAATCAGTTGATTATTATGAGCTACGGTGGTCTAGACAGTCACTTATCTGAAATAATATAGGTTCTCCTGATTAAACAAGGGGCTGGACTAGAAGACCTCCAAGGTCCCTTCCAGATTCATTCATTTATTCATTCATCCAAATTCCATAACTGAATAGATTGTTGTTAAGATTACACAAAGAACAACTTTTTTCCCCTCCTATCCCGAAACTTTGTCACTCTGTACAATCGCTTAGCTAACTTTTTCCATACCTGCGTTATGTCTTTGTCATGTCTGTGCTGAACTGTTTTATTTTTTAAAAAACATCTCCAATAACCTTGGGCCTTGAGCCACTTTGAGTACAATTTTTTTTAAAAAATAATAATAATCAGAAAAAGGATCAGTCAATAAACTTCTCCTTACTTGGCAGAGTCTGTTAAATTTTAGCTACGAGTCTTTAAAAGGTTTCTGCTGAAGCAAGTAGTCTCAACCGTTGAGGGTAGTGCTTCGTTTCTTGGCACTGATAATTGGCACTAAAAAAAGAAAGAAAGAAAGAAATCTGAGTTATGACACACACCGTCTTCTTGGGGCGCAAGATGAGTTAAAACAGTGGAGCCCAATCTTTCTGGCTTCGTGGACCAGTGGCGGGAGGGAGAGAGGCGATGCGCACACAGCAGTGGAGTGCGCAAGCATGCAGAGTTCCCTTTTGACAAGCAGCATGTGTGTGTCCCTGCCTTCACACAAAAGGAGCTGTCCACATTTCCCTACTCCAATACCGGGCCATGGGGCAGAGGTGGCATTCAACAGGTTCTGACAGTTCTGGAGAACCAGTAGTGGAAATTTTGAGTAGTTTGGAAAACCAGCAAATCCCACCTCTGACTGGCCCCGCCAACCCCATCTATTCTCTGCCTCCCATTGAGTCCCAGCTGATCGGCTGGGTCTTCTTTGGTTGCCCTGCACAGGAGAATGGAGCTGGAAAGCAGGTTAGTGGGGTGGGAATGGAGATTTTACAGTATCCTTCCCCTGCCATGCCCACCAAGTCATAGCCCACCAAGCCACGCCCACAGAACCGGTAGTAAAAAATTCTGAATCCCACCACGACCTGTGGGTTGGAGATCCCTGAGTTCAAATGTTCTTGACGTCTGAAGCCTGACCAAGGTTTCTTTTTCTTTGGTTTCCTCCCTCATTCCAGCTCCCACCATCGAGTTTGAAGAAGCCGGTTACCAGGTCCGTGAACCCGCCGGGCCAGAAGGCGTTGGCTTCTTAAATGTCAAAGTGATCCGGACAGGAGATCAAAACAGGACCTCGAAAGTTCGCTGCAGCACCCGGGATGGCTCGGCTCAGTCTGGAATTGATTATTACCCAAAGAGCCGAGTTCTCAAGTTTAGCCCTGGTAAAAACAAATATGTAACTGTATTTTTCGGAGTAGGAGATGCTCCAAACTATAAGACCCACCTAGCTTTGGGGAAGGAAAACAAGAAAAAAAAACCAATCTGCCTCTGCCTCCCAGAAATTTGCCTCCTTGCAGCAAACAGCCTGTTTCAGTTTCACACAGCCTGATTAGCACAAGCAGCTGATTGTCAGTTGGATCGGCCTTCCCAACCATCAGCTGTTTCAGGCTGCAGGGATTGCCATCGCCTATTGCTGCCTCTGTGCGCCCCATTTTTGGCTGCTGCGTTGCGTTTTCAGCCTCCCTACGCCCCGTTTTGGGCCTCCGCGCACTCCGTTTCCCACCCTATGCAGGTAGCGAGGATCGGAATGGGTGGAAAATGGGGCACACGGAGGCCGAAAATGGGATGCGGAGGCTGAAAATGGGGCGCACAGAGGTGGCAATAGGCGATAGCAATCCCTGCAGTCTGAAACAGCTGATCGCCGGGAGGCTGATCCAACTGACGATCAGCTGTTTGTGCTAATCAGGCTGTGCTGAAGCCGAAACAGGCTGTTTGCTGCAAGGAAGCCAATTGCTGGGAGGCAGAGGCCAAAGAGTGGGGGCCAGCGGGTGGGTGGAGCTACATTCGGTATATAAGACGCACCCAAATTTTCACCCTCTTTTTTGGGGTGGGGGTGGGGGGTGGGAAGCATGTCTTATACTCCAAAAAATACATTATGTATCTATGGATTGAATGAATTGGACTCTTTCTTGGATCTATAATACAGGAAAGTCCTCAACTTGCAACCCGAAAGGAGCCACAAGTTTGCTAAGTGAGGGCGGGCGTTCAGTGAACCATGCCTCGTTTTACAACCTTTTTTGCTGTGTCACTAAGCGAAGTGCTGCCGTTGTTAAGCGAATCTGGGTTTTCCCCCACTGGCTTGTCTTGTCGGAAGCCGGCTGGGAAGTTTACAAACAATCCCATGACCCCCACTGTCATAGATACATGGCCGTTGCCAAGCAACCGAATTTTGATCGCTGGGCCACGGACGGTCATCAAGGCGAAAAACGGGTCATTCAGTTCCTTTTTTCCAGTGCTGTTGTAACTTTTCAACAGACACTAAACGAAGGTTGTAAGTCGGACATCGTTTTCAGGCACACAGGTGCGGGTTTGCCTGTTGTGTTTATCGCCTGCGCCCCCTGGTGGATCTGTAGGCGCAGCAAGCAAGCTCCCAAATCCAGAAAGAAGCGTTACAAATCCTTCTGCCCTTCAAGCAAAGGCACAGAAGTTTAGCCGCTTGCTTTGTGCCAATACGTGAAGCTAATCCTTCCCTCGGTCTCTTAAGACCTTAGCAATCTTGCGGCTTCTCCGTCTTTCTCCATCTGCTTCCTTGGTCCAAAGGTCTGGCTTTCCCCGTCTCTTCTGAAATCCCTGCAGAAACGCCACGGGAGCAC
Organism: Pseudonaja textilis; assembly: GCF_900518735.1. The sequence goes on along the minus strand of NW_020769425.1, from coordinate 1,972,574 downwards.
GAACAGAAGGGAAGGGCGGTAAATTCCCATTCATTTCAGTGAAAAAGAATTAATGGGATCCTGACCTCTCACTCAGTCTTCACAAGCCCAGAGTTCCTGTAACACTCAGATAGAGACTCTGAATAGCTGCCTGCATAATTCAAACCTGTCTTTTATGCCTCCAAACGAACAGACATCGCATTGTCTATGGAGATTCTCAATCCTCCAGATCGTGGTTTGTCCCAAAGGGGCTTTTTCAAGAGGCGACTGGACTTTCTGTTTTTTTTTTTTTTTTGCTCTGAAGACGTTTTGCTTCTCATCCAAGAACCTTCTTCAGCTCTGACTGGATCCTTCCATTCCCCACTAATCCAGTCAGAGCTGAAGAAGCTTCTTGGATGAGAAGCAAAACGTCTTCAGAAGAAAAAACTAGAAAGTCCAGTTGCGTCCTGAAAAAAAAAAAGTCGGGGGGAGCACCTTTGGGATAAACACCAGAAGCCAGCAAAAGAAAAATGCTAAAAATTGTGATCATAATCGTATTTTGGGGTGTTTGGCAACTGTCACATTCGCTGTGGGATGATGTGAGCCCTGGGGTAAGGTGGAAGGTTGCATCCGTCAAAACAAAAACGAGTTGTAAATAACTCTGGGGAGTTATGGCTTTGAACAGTCACTAAACAGCTGGTTATGAAGTCTCTGGAGATTCTCAGTCCTCCAGTCACGGGGGTCCCAAAGGGGCTTTTTCAAGAGGCAACTGGACTTTCTGGTTTTTCTTTGAAGACGTTTCACTTCTCATCCAAGAAGCTCCGATTGACTCATTCCCCACCAATCCAATCGGAGCTGAAGAAGCTTCTTGGATGAGAAGCGAAACATCTTCAAAGAAAAACAAGGAAACCTAGTTGCCTTTTGAAAAAAAAAAAAGGCTCTTTGGGACAGACATCACATTGCTTAATTGTTTGAGAGCCTGAGAAAAATATTATTATTATTATTATTATTACCTTTATTGTCAGAATACAACATGTGTACAATGAGATTGGCTGAGCCTCCCTTGGTGCAACCCCAACACAACTCACAGTGAGGACAGAAGTCCCTAATCCAGTCCCAATCTTATTACACTATGTCACCTATTATACTTACACCACTATAGGGGTATCAGTTGTCCTGTGGATTTGTTCCCAAGAGCAAAGGTTGCCACCTCGTTTTGTGAGCCACCTGCCCGTCACAATCCTGGCAGGTCTTACCCCAAATCCAGCAAGATCAGCAACTCTGTGCTCACGAGGAAGAACCAAAAGAAAAGGAAAAAAAAGCCATGCCTGCCACCAGGAACACCAGCAATATATTTGGATCGTAGTTTTTTTTTTATTAAAGTTGGACAGGCACCATTAATCCTTGCCAGGCAATCAGTCAGGTAGCGTGGTATATTAAAAAGGAAAAGGAGAAATGATGATGTGGGGATAAAATTGTGCTGGCTTTTATCACAAGGGGTTAGCGGAGCCTTCCCCAACCAAGCCTCTCCAGATATAATTGGGACTCTGGGATATTGAATTCCTAAAATTCATCAGGAAAATGCAAGTTTAAAGAGGAATGTTTTAGTGGGAACAGCTTTTAACATTCCTTTAACACCCTAATTACCGCCTGCCTTGACTATTGCAATGCACGCTACATGGGGCTGCCCTTGAAAAGTATCCGGAGGTTACAATTGGTCCAGAATGCTGCAGCCCACATGTTTTTTTGTGCAGGCCCAAGTTTGCATATGTGTTACCTTACCTGCAGGGGGCTGCATTAGTTGTCAGTTGGCTTCCAGGTCCCAATCCAAGATGTTAGTTGTCACCTTTAAAACCCTACACGGCTGCATTAACAGAGAGATAGAATTAAGATCACATGAAGTGTTAATATCAATTTATAATGCCCGGTAAGACTGGAATATTGCGCCTCTTTTTGGTCGCCACAATAGAAAACAGATGTTGAGACTCTGGAAAGAGTGCAAAGAAGAGCAACAAAGATGACTAGGGGACCAGAGGCTAAAATATATATATGAAGAACGGTGGCAGGAATTGGGAATGTTTAGAATGAAAGAAGGACCAGTGGGTGACATGATAGCCGTGTTCCAGTATTTGAGGGGCTGCCACAAAGAAGAGGGGGTCAAACTATTCTCCAAAGCACCAGAGGGCAGGACAAGAAGCAACGGATGGAAACTAACCAAGGAGGGAAGCAACCTAGAACTAAGGAGAAATGTCCTGACAGTCAGAACAATAAACCAGTGGAACTGCTTGCCTCCAGAAGTTGTGGGTTCTTCAACACCGGAGGTTTTTAAGAAGAGATTGGACAAGCGTTTGTCTGAATTGGTATAGGATTTCTTGCTTGGGCAGGGGTTGGACTAGAAGACCTCCAAGGTCCCCCTCCCAACTCTGTTATTCTGCTACGTGGTTTGGGGCAAGGTTAGATCTGAAGGAACATCTTTTCCCCAGTTAAGTCCACCCAACCTACCAGAACAGAGAGGCAGGGATTATTTCAAGGTTCCCCTTTTTTTAAGAAGGTACATTTGGCAGGACCCAGAAGAAGGGCCTTCTCCATGGTGGCTCCCTCCCTTTGGAACATCATTCCCGCAGGTATTACATGCGCCCCAACTTTGACACCCTTTCGCGAGGCCCCAGGTTTTGCCAAGGAGCCTGGGGAACCCAGAGTGGAATGGAGCCCATCAAATGGCTTTTGCCAGAGGGATTGGTGGGTGAGGGATGATTATTTTTATTGTTGTGTATTGGGGTTTTAGTTAGTATTTATTTTGTAAGCTGCCCAGAGACTGAGGGTGAGTGGGCAGCCGGATGGATGGATGGATGGATGGATGGATGGATGATAGAAAGATAGATAGATTGATAGATTGATATAGATAGATACAGATGGATGGATGATGGATGGATGGATGGATGGATGGATAGACAGACAGACAGACAGACAGACAGACAGACAGACAGATAGATAGATGGATGGATTGATAGATATGGATGGATTGATGGATGATAGAAAGATAGACAGATTGATATAGATAGATATGGATGGATGGATGATAGATGGAAGATAGATAGATAGATAGATAGATAGATAGATAGATAGATAGATAGATAGACAGACAGATAGACAGTAGATAGATAGACAGACAGATAGACAGTAGATAGATAGATAGATAGATAGATAGATAGATAGATAGATAGATAG
>NW_020769425.1:1952691-1969089 GCF_900518735.1 Pseudonaja textilis | reverse complement strand
TAGATAGATAGATAGATAGATAGATAGATAGATAGATAGATAGATAGATAGATAGATAGATAGATGCCTCATGGGTGCGTTTAAGGTCCTGTCGAATGATAACTTGCTTAGATTCATGTTCTTTCCCACAGGTATGGACCATGTTTTCTTTAAGGTGGAGATCATGTCCAATGAAGACCGGGAGTGGCACGAATCCTTTTCTCTGGTCTTGGGTCCAGATGATCCCATTGAAGCTGTTTTGGGGGATCTCACTACCACAATTGTGACCATCTTGGACCAAGAGGCAGCCGGAAGCCTCATTTTACCAGCTCCTCCTATAGTAAGAAACATTAACTCAAATGATGAACTAAGGGTTGGTTCTAAGAGTGCTTTTTTTATGGAGTGGCCCAAATCTGGCATAGAGAGAGATTTGATGTGATGCTCATGGCAGCAGACTAGAAACCAGGTGCCTGTGAGTTCTAGCATTAGGCGTGAAACAAGCTTGTTGACTTTGGACCAATCAAAAAGAGACCGTGAACTGTAGTTCCACCTTAGGCATGAAAGCCAGCTGGGTGACTCCGAGCCAATCACTAGGAGACTGTGAGTTCTAGTTCTGCCTTAGCCACAAACCAGTGGTGGGATTCAAAAAAATTTCTGTGGGTGTGGCTTGGTGGGTGTGGCTAGGTGGGCATGGCCGTGTGACTGGGTGGCTTTTTCTTTTTTTCTGCAGCCACCCCTTCACCCGTTTTTTTGGGCCTTCTGGGCCTCAGAGGAGCCTCTAGGGGACGTTCTTGCTCCCAAAAGGCTCCTGTGGGGCTCAGGAAGGCAAAAAATGGAGGAGGGGAGGCTGAGCCCCTCCCTCCATCTTTTTGCCTTCCTGGGCCTCAGCATGGGGAATCCCGGCACAGCTGATCGTATGAACAGCTGTTTGTCAGGAGGGAAAAGCAAGAAAGAAATACCTCAAGGGGCGAGTGTCAGGCGGGCGGGGCAAGCGATCCGGGGTGACCGGGCGACCAGGTGTGGGATGTGGCAAGCCCAGAACTTACTACCGGTTTGACGACGCATGCCAGTTCCTTGTACTGGTCGCTCGATCCGGTGCGAACCGGCTGAAAACCACCACCGCATGAAACCCAACTGGGTGACTTTGGGACGGTCCATCTCTTTCAGCCCGGGAAGGTGGCAATGGCAAACCACTCCTGAAAAATCTTGCCGTAAAAACTGCATCCAAGCAGTCACCAGGATTGATTTAAAGGCCCCCAAATTAAATAAATAAAGGCTGTCCTGTGTATGCAGATGATAAATAGGGTTTCATCCAGCACTTTGTGAGGATATGTCATAATTTTTGCTCTGTAAATCAAAAAAAATAATAAATCTGTGTAAATAAAAACCCACTGGTACAGGCAGTGGGCTGGTAACTAGGTCTTGGTCCTTGGCAGTTCGGTGGTTTAATTCTGTTTGTTTTACACAGCGTTAATTTAGAATTATCTGAATTCATCATCTCCTCTAAAACCTTAAATCAGGAGTGAGGGCAGGTGGCTTTCAGATACTATTGAACCATAATTCTCCTGAAGTGCCAGACAAGTGGTGGGGTGGAAGGCTGAGAATTATAGTCCTTCATATTCTTCTAAAATGTGGAGTCACTTCAAGGCCCTCTACTCAAGTCCTTCTTGATAACTTCAAGAAGTATGGACTTAAGGTTGAGAGTCACCGCTCTCTATATTTGTACTGCCCGTATTGACCCAAGCTAAAATGTGGGAGTTGAATGGTGGGAATTACTATTCCATGGAAAGTCTGAGTCCATTTCCTGTCATGCCCTTGTTAGAGTCGGACTCTGAGGGAGAGGAGGAACAGCCGACAGGGAGTGGGGGTGTGGCTCCGGAGGTTGTGGAGGAGGCTGAGGAAGGGCAGAGGCCGGCTGAGCAGTCAGAGGAAGAATCAGGCCCATCCCCTCTTCATCCTAGGACACGCAGGGAGGAACGGAAAAGGAAACAACTTGGCTTACGAGAGAGGATGCGGCCATGATCCCCCTCATTGGTTGCAGCTGGGGAGAATAGTATATAAGAGAGACGGTTAAAACACAGCATTGCCAGAAGCAAAGTGTGTTTTATTTTGGGCTGAAATCATCTTGGTTGGCATCCTTCCAACAGACTGTGCCTTGTTATCTCCTTGAATTTGGTAATTACTTATCCTGGTCCGTTGTGGAATTTCCTTCATTGTAGTTTGTTTTGGTTTTTTTATTTCACCTCTATCTGCTCATTAAGTTCGGACTGTATTGCTTTCTTTTGAAGACTATTTTTGAATACGTTTTATCTCCAACTGAGAATGGGGCCAAGTTGGAGGCATTAAAGGACATTTATTTTACGTTTTGGATTTTGTTACGTTTGTGTTACACTCTGGGTCATAATATTTCCACAGTTTGATGCATCCGATGGAGGTATCAAAACACCACAGGGAGTCCCTGCCTTACAACACTTCATTTAGTGACCGTTCGAAGTTTCAACGGCACTGAAAAAAACCCCTGACTCTTAATCGTTTTTCACACTTACGACCGTTGCAGCGCCCCCTATGGATACGTGATCAAAATTCAGCCTCTTGGCAACTGATTCATATGTATGACGGTTGCAATGTCCCGGAGTCGTATGATCCCCTTGTGCGATCTTCTGGCCATGAAAGTCCATGGGGAAGCCAGTTTCACCAAACAACCGTGTGACTAACTTATCAACTGCAGTGATTCACTTACTGATTGTGACAAGAATGGTCGTAAAATGGGGCAAAATTCACTTAACAAACATCTCCAAAAAAAGGTCCTGCCCTCAGGTGTTTTGGAGAAGAGTTTGACTCCCTCTTCTTTGTGGCAACCCCTGAGATATTGGACCATTGCTATCCAGTTACCACACCATAAAAAAGATGTTGAGACTCTAGAAAAAGTACAGAGAAGAGCAACCAGGATGATGAGGGGACTGGAGACTAAAACATACGATGAATGGTTGCAGGAAATGGACATGGCTAGTCTAGCAAAGAGAAGGACCAAGGGAGACATGATAGCAGTGTTCCAATATTTGAGGAGTTGCCACAGAGAGGAAGGGTTCAAACTATTATCCAAAGCACCTGAAGGCCAGAGAAGGAATAATGGATGGAAACTGAACAAGGAGAGATTCAACCTGGAAATAAGGAGGAATTTTCTGACAGTGAGAACAATCAACCAATGGAACAGAAGTTGCCTTTTGGAAGTTGTGGCAGCTTCATCACTGGAGGCTTTCAAGAAGAGATTGGACTCCCATCTGTCAGAAATGTTATAGGGTCTCCTGCTTGGCCAAGGAGTTGGACTAGATGACCTACAAGGTCCCTTCCAACTCCGATTATCTGTCAAATCTGTCTGTCAAGTCACCTCTAGTCCTTCTTTTCATCAAACCAGACATACCCAATTCCAGCCATTGTTCTTCCTATATTTTAGCCTCCAGTCCTCCAATCACCTTTGTTGCTTTGCCTACATTGTCCCTGCAGGTGGTTACGCTGTCGGAGTACGACCAGGTTGAAGAGGAAACCACAACAGGAGCTAAGAAGTCGCCGTCCCCCGGCTACCCCCTGGTCTGTGTTACCCCTTGCGATTCTCACTTCCCCAAGTACTCGGTGATGAAGGAGCGATGCAGTGAAGCTGGGATCAACCAGTCCTCCATCCAGTTCAGCTGGGAGGTGGCCACCCCCACGGATGGAAATGGAGCCAGGTCCCCTTTTGAAACCATTACGGACAATACCCCCTTCACCAGTGTCAATCACATGGTGAGTATAAAGAATCGTGCCGAGGATAAGGGGGCATGAGTTGGGTTGGGCTGGGCTGAACTGAACCACTTTCAGGTTAGGGTGACATTCTGCAGGTTTAAATGCTCCTGAATAAATTAGGAATTATATGGTGAATTAGAATATCAGGAGGTAGCTAAATATCAAGAAATGAATGAAAATCTGCATTCTTTCCCTGGTAACTACCAATCCATTCTCTTTCTAGTGAGTAATCATCACTGAAGTAGTTCTTTCATTCTTTGTCAGTTTTGCTAACGCCACTTCCTTCCTGTGCATCTATTTTGCCACTTCCCTTTTTTTTCTATTGTCTTCCAATTTTATTTTGTGACCTGTCCTGGGCAGGTTCTGCTTTCATGCCCCCTTCAAATTGTCAATGTCCAATTGCAGAGTGATCGAAAAAACAACAACAGTAACTCCTTCCAAATCTGCAGGAGTCTATCCTATTAACCGACTTGCTTTTTGTAAAAATCCAGTTGATTTTGGGCCAATCACCAGAAGACTGTGAGTTCTAGTCCTGCCTTAGGCCTGAAAGCTGGTTGGGTGACCTTAGGCCTGTCATGTTCTCCTCCATAAATTTCTACTTTATTTATTTATATTGGAGCATCCAAACAATGGCCCCATGATCACATTTTCATTATGCAATTGCTGGACCACACATATCTTTAATGCTTCAGGTCAATGGTGGGATTCAATTTCTTTTTTACTACCGGTTCTGTGGGCGTGGGTTGGTGGGTGTGGCAGGGGAAGGATACTGTAAAATCTTGAGTCAGAGTTGGTATTTGCTGGTTGTCTGAATGACTCAAAATTTACGCTACTGATTCTCCAGAACTGGTCAGAACCTGCTGAATACCACCTCTGCTTCAGGTGTTGTGGGTCTTCAAGAGAGAAGTGAGATCACCTGCCCTATCAGGTGTGCAGTTCCATAGCCACCAAAGCCTGGCCAATTGGACAGGAGCATGATAGTCACCAAGGCCTCAGATCCTTGGGTATTATAGCCTCAGCCGCTTTTAAAAAATCATCTGCAAAAAAATCAGGTCAGAACTCAACCACCTCTTTCCTACAGCCTTTTGCTTGGGATAAAGAGAAGTGTTAGAGAATAAGGCACTGGGCTAGAAACCAAGAAACTGTGAGTTTTAATCTTGCCTTGGCATGAAAGCCTGGGTGCCTTTCGGTCAAACACTAGGAGACTGTGAGTTCTAGTTCCTCCTTAGACCTGAAACCCTGCTGGGTGACTTTGGACGAATCACCCAGGAGACTGTGAGTTCTAGTCCCACCTTAGACCTGAAAGCCAGTTGGGTAACTTTGGGCCGATCATCAAGAGACTATGAGTTCTAGTCTCCCTTAGGCATGAAAGGCAGCTGGGCGACTTTGGACCAATCACCAGGAGATTGTGAGTTCTAATCCTGCCTTAGGCCTGAAAGATAGGTGGGTGACTTTGGGCCAATCACCAGGAGACAGTGAGTTCTAGTCCTGCCTTAGGCATGAAAACCAGCTGGGTGCCTGAGCCAATCATCAAGAAACTGTGGGTTCTAATCCCGCCTTAGACCTGAAAGACAGGTGGGTGACTGAGCCAATCATCAAGAGACTGTGTGTTCTAATCCCGCCTTAGACCTGAAAGACAGGTGGGTGACTTTGGGCCAATCACCAGGAGACAGTGAGTTCTAGTCCTGCCTTAGGCATGAAAGCCGGCTGGGTGACCTTAGGCCAGTCACGCTCTCTCAACCCAGCCCACCTCACAGGTTTGTTGTTGGGGGGAAAACAAGAAGAAGGAGTATGAGGTAGATATTATACAACCTCCCAGGGTGACTTCACCATTTGTGGTCTTCCCAGCTGGCTTCTGACAAGCAAAGCCAATGGGGGAAAGCTGGGTTTGCTGAATGACTGCGGTGATTCATTTAACGACCTCGGCAAAAAAAAAAAAAAAAAAAAAGGTCGGAGGCCGTGATTCATTTAATGTCAGCAAAAGAAAAGCCAATGTATGATCATCCTAACAGGAAAGACTCCTGAGGGCTCTTAGCCTGACTGATGTTCAGACCCATTCAGCATCCTCCCTCTTCCTTCTCCTCTCTCTTCTTCTTCCTCCTCCTCCTCCTCCCCCTCCTCTCAGGTGCTGGACAGCATTTACTTCAGCCGGAGATTCCACGTACGCTGCGTGACAAAAGCCGTGGATAAAGTCGGCCACGTGGGCACTCCCCTACGGAGTAACATAGTCACCATTGGGACCGACAGCGCCATCTGCCATACCCCTGTGGTGGCTGGCACAGCCCGGGGTTTCCAAGCTCAATCTTTCATTGCCACCTTGAAATACTTGGATGTAAAACATAAGGAACATCCTAACAGGTAAAAAGCAAGAAACGCAGAGCTCCTGTTCTCGTAAAAACTGGTTTTTCAGTGACGAAGGTCTTGGTTAGCTCCCTTATCCTGCATAACTTAATTATCTGTTCAGTAGTAGCAGACTCAACGGGGCTAAGAGAAGCCTCTATTTGTGGTTCCTTTAACATTTTATTCAGGCCAAGTTTCCTCACTTAGATTTTTCTCTAACAAGCCAGGATCGCAAGCCAAGAATAAACTTTGGTTTATAAGTGGGAGCTGTTATGATATAACAGTTACAAGAATTGGAGGTCCTTGTTTTGATAAAAGTTTACACAGGCCTTCCTTATGGGTGCTTGACTTAGAACCATAGTCGGGGCTAGAACTTCCCTGGCTAAGCAAAATATAGGCCAACAGTTGTAAGTTAAACGAGTGGGATTCAACCGGTGTAACAACCGGTTCGGTGAACCTGTGCTTTGTGGGCACGCGCATCATTTGAAAACTCGGCTTTTCAGCTCTTAATACTTACCTTCTACTGCAGCCCCGGAGAGTAAAACAGCTGAGGCGTTTTGCTGAGCTGTAAAACATGGAAATAAAGGACGAGTAGGTCAGGGGTGGATGGGCAGGGCCAAATAATCACCGGAACTACCGGTTCACCTGAACTGGTCCGGACTGGCAGAATCCCACCCTTGAAGTTAAAGGCCTGGTTGTAAGTCTATTGTTTCAGTGCCGTTGTAACTTCCAATCAGTGGTGGCATTTTACCGGTTTGGCCGAGCCGGTAGCACCGATGAGCAGCGGAGACCTAACCGGTTCTCTCCAACACTCTGCTGTTGGGCCCACCCACCCGCCCGGGCTCCCATACTAACCTATATGTACTGCTTTTGAAGCGCAACTGCTTTGCGCGGCACAGCAAATTGCTGCGCGGCAGCTGCTGAAGCGACAGGGAGAGTGCAGGAGGTCAGTCAGAAAGTCTCTGCACCTGCACAAAGTGTGCATTTGGTGCACGCACACACAAGATCAAGTGAGGTACTAATACCACTCTATAAAGCCTTAGTAAGGCCACACTTAGAATACTGCATCTAGTTTTTGTCACCACACTATAAAAAAGATATTGAGACTCTGGAAAGAATGCAGAGAAGAGCAAACAAGACGATTAGGAGACTGGAGTCTAAAACATATGAAAGACGGTGGGAGGAACTGGGCCTGTCTAGTCTAGTGGAGGGAAGGACCAGGGGAGACATGATAGCAGTCTTCCACTATTTGAGGGGCTGCCACAGAGAGGAAGGGGACAAGCTATTCTCCAAAGCATGTGAAGGCCAGACAAGAAATAATGGATGGAAACTGAAGAAAGAGAGATTCAATTTGGAAATGAGGAGAAATTTTCTGACCATGAAGACAATCAACCGATGGAACAGAAGTTGCCCTCGGAAATTGTGGAAGCGTCATCACTTGAGATTTTCAAGAAGTGATTGGACTCCCATTTGTCAGAAATAGTGTAGGGTCTTCCGCTTGGGCGGGGGGTTGGACTAGATGGCCTATAAGATCCCTTCCAACTCTGATTATCTGTATCTGTATGAGGTCACGTGATTTACATTCAGATGCTTGACAACTGATTCGCATTTATGACTGTTGCAGTATCCCTGAAGTCACATGATCCCCTTTTGCGACCTTTTGGCAAGCAAAGTCAATGGGGAAGCCCAGATTCACTTAACAACGGTGTTACTAATTTAACAACTGCAATGATTCACTTAAAACAACTGTTAAGTGAAGAAAAGTCTTAAAATGGGGCAAAAGTCACTTAATAAATTTCTCACTCAGCAGCATAAATTTGGGGCTCCAGTGTGGTCGTAAATTGAGGAGTACCTGTATACGAGACCACCTACCTCCTGCCTATGACACAATCCTTTTAGCAATACCAAGAAGGCTCCATACCCATTGGCACTCTGTTAAACTCCCAAGAGAGCTACATGTAACCACCAACCTTCACAGTGCTAATGACCGCGAGGAATATAAATCCTTCCATCCCCCACCATTCAGCCAGAATTGAAGAAGCTTCTTGGATGGGAAGCGAAATGTCTTCAAGGGAAAACAAAACAAGAAAGCCCATTTCAAAAGTTGCCTTTTGAACAGCACCAAAAAAACAAACAAACCAGCTGGCTTATTGATTAGAGTTTAATATGTGTATCTCGATATTCTTTTAGTGTGGAGCTTATCCAACGTAACTGTCCAATTTCTGCCTTACTGTGTCGTTCCAGAATCCACATCTCGGTGCAAATTCCACACCAGGACGGGATGCTTCCCTTGATTTCTACCAGACCTCTGCACAACTTGCATTTCCTATTGTCAGAATCCATTTATAGGCACCAACATGTCTGTTCCAATATCGTCAGCATCCAAGATCTTAAAGGCATCTCAGGTGAGACGTTCTTCTTCAAAACAGTGTAGAATCCTGGTCTTGCAGAAGTTCCCTCTCCTTCTTTTACATTTTTATGTCTAGCTGGGCTGGGCCTGGAGTCTACAAGGGAAGAGCTCGGTTTGGGAAAAAAAACAGATCTCCTACCACCCAAACTAGAATGGCCTTGAAAACATTGCCCAGGACCGGAGGAGAATGGCATGTCCACCACAAAGCTACAGTTTTAACAGGTGGGGAAATGATCCCACCTTCTACAGTTGTGCCACCAAGAGAATGGTGAGGTTGAAAAACCTGTATTGGGATAAGATGGAAAACACTACTTCAGTATACTGTAGGCACAGCAAAGTACGGTTTTAAGACTCCCACAAATTTGGGCTGTGGATCAGATGATGGTAGTGTCAAGAGGACATCGTAAGAAAGAGAGATTGTCGTGAGGAGCCCTTGGTACTTTCTGAGCTGGGTTGTTTTCTTGCAGACATTTTATTACTCAAACTAGGTAACATCATCAGAGCTAGAGGGGTGTGGGGTTTGCTCTCTGTTTGTATACTAGCAACTTGCCCTGTAAGTGTTAATGGCAATGTTTCTGGTGGTTCCTGGTGAACACTCCTTCAACACTGACAGGGAAAGCCACAAACCACCCAGGTGTGATGACCCAGGGTGAGATACAAAATAACCACAGTCACAAAAAACCAGGTGAAGCCCCTTTTATTCCTTCACTTTGCTTCCAAGCTCCAAATAGCCTTGACTGGAGACAAAAAACTCCCCCACACGCAGTTAAAAGAAGGAGGAAATGCTGTTTAAATTATAAAGAGTAAAAAACAACACAAACCAGGCAAGATAAGGGCTTGAAGATGTCCACGGATATCAGAACACACACTGGGAAGGACGCCAAACTCAGAGAGGAACAATAAACTAGAGATATTTCCATGCTTTGTTTCCAGCACTTGCCTGTACACATGTCCGTCCTCTTATCCAGTTGTCACAGCTGCAGCCCATGAAAAGGATCGAGGCCCTCTCCTCCCCAGTAGACCACATCTCTCCCTTATCCTCTCTTCCCTGCGTGTCCTAGGGTGGAGAGGGGATGGGCCTGGGTCCTCCTCTAACTGCCTAGCCAGCCTCTACCCTTCCCCAGCCTCCTCCACAACCTCCGGAGCCACACTTCTACTCCCTGTTGGCTGTTCTCCTCTCCCTCAGAGTCAGTCTCCACCAGGGGCATGACACCAGGGGTGCGATTCAACCGGTATAACAACTGGTTCGGTGAGTGAACCGGTCCAGCTGATCGTCGGAACAAGGGGTTTGTCTGAATCGGGAGAATCCCACCCCTGGAACCACCCGTATATAAAAAGAGAGCAAACCCCACTCCCTTCTAGCATTGATGATGTTACTTGGTTTGCCCATGAACTGCAGGGAAGGGATGGAAGAAATGTAATGCGGAGATCATAAGAGCATGGAAACCATCAAGGTCACCACTGCAGGTGCTTGAGAAAGAGATGGACTGTTCCCATAACAAACAGGTGTCTCATAATTGGACAATGGGATCACCCTGGAGTAGGGAGAAGAGGAAGCTATGTTTTAACTGGGCAAGAATTTGCGTGGGAAAAGCAGACTTGGTTTTGTTTCTTCAATAGCATCCAATAATATTTTACTTTTGGGAATTCAACTCTCTCTCTCGAGAGGGTTTCCTTGTTTTGGGTTCGCTAGTTGGACAGTTGACAATAACATCTGCAAGAAAATTGCCACGCTCAGAGAGCCCCGAGGACCCCTCATTTCAACCCTAAGCTACAATATTCTCCTTTAGAGGTTGCCATGCACGTTGCTGTCAGAGATAGATGGAAATGAAGACATTTATCTGGATTGTTTTTTGTAGCCATCAGATGAGAACACCCTCAACTGGGAATGTACCTTTTAGAACCAAACAAAAATCAGCCTAGGAGGCATAATGCTGATATGATGGCACCACCCTGGGAGCTTTTTTGATGTTTCTTTTACAAAACCAGAGCCCTCCTATCTGTCAGCACAAGCTACTTTCCAAGGCACCTGAGGCCGATAAGGAATAATGGAAGGAAACTGATCAAGGAGACATTCAACCTTGAAATAAAGATAATTTTTTTCTGACAGTGAGAACAATCAACCAATGGAACAGAAATTGCCTTTGGAAGTTGTGGGAGCTTCATCACTGGAAGCTTTAAAGAAGACATTGGACTGCCATCTGTCAGAAATGGTGTAGGGTCTCCTGCTTGGCCTGGGGGGTTGGACTAGATCTGTGATGGCGAACCTATGGCATCCGTGCCACAGGTGGCACACAGAGCCATTTGTACTGGCACACGAGCCGCAGGCAAACTTACTTCACTGCGCATGCGCGCACCTCACAGCTGGTTTGAGGCCTTTTTCGGCCTCCCGGAGGCTTGAAAAAAGCCTCTGCAGGCTTTGCAGGATGAATAATAGGCCCGTTTCATCACTTCCTGTAATACCGGAAGTGACAAAACGGGCCTATTATTCGTCCTGCATATCCTACAGAGCCTTTTTTGAAGCGGCGGGGAGGGATTGCGCACGCATGTGCAGGGGGCATGGGGGAGCGCGCATTGCCTTCTGGGTGCTGGCACAAGCACGCGCACACCAACGCATGCTCAAGTTTTGGCACAAGAGCCCAAAAAGGTTAGCCACCACTGGACTAGGTGAACTACAAGGTTCCTTCCAAATCTGTTAATCTTATAATAATCTAAAGCTGTTCTCCATCTATAAATAATAGCTGATGATCATACTTGAATTTCTCAGGTTTTTTTTCCCCCACTTTTGTATTTTCATCCCAAGTTCTTTTCCATGTTTTCTTATGAAGACATTTGTGGATTTGAGTAAGTTCTCAAAATAGCAAAAGAAAGAAAACCCCAGCCACCAGATTCCAGGAAAACGTAGCCGCCTAATTGGCACCGACAGGATGGTGTATCTGTATTTGCAGCTGAGGCAGGACCATGTTTTAGCTACCAGTCATGTAGCTGTTAAAAGATAAGGATCCCATCAGAAAAAAAGATGAGACAAACCTCTAGAGGCATCACATAGAATATTTCTCTTTTAAAAAAATAACTTAAAACCTTCTTACTTGGTTGGGTATGTCAGTCAGTTTAGCTTTCTCTTCTCTTTAATATTTCTTTCTGCCCTGCTTTCAAAGAAATGAGCACATTTGAGTGCCTTTTTATTTTTATTTTTTTAAACCCTGCAGTGTTCTTTCTTGTCTACCTGCCATTGTTAAATGACTGTAAGACAGACTTTCTAATTACCTGGAGCTTGGTAGCACTACCCCGAGAGCAATGAAAGAGAGATAGCAGTTAGTCAATCAACAGCTGCAATGGTCTCGAAAATTAGATGCTCTAAACAATATTCTGTGTGCCCAATGATCAGTTTAGATATGAATCTGGAAACAACTGCTCACTTATTTATTTGTCACAGGCCTGTCAAAATCCTGAATATTTTGTTACTCTGCTGTCGGTATCACTTTAATGCTTTAGTAAAACCAGACTTGGAATATCGGATCCAATTTTGGTCACCATAATATAAAAAAAGATGTTAAGACTCTAGAAAGAGTGCAGAGAAGAGCAACCAAGATAATTAGGGTACTGGAGGCTAAAAAACATGTGTGTGTCTAGTCTAGTGAAAAGAAGGACTAGGGGTGACGATAGAAGTGTTACAATAACTAAGGGATTGGTACAAAGAAGAGGTGGTCAGCCTATTCCCCAAAGCATGTGAAGGCAGGAAAGAAGCAATCGATGAGAACTAAGTAAGGACAGAAACAACTTAGAACTAAGGAGAAATTTCCTGACAATTACTCAGTGGAACAACTTGCCTCCAGAACTTGTGGGTATTCCAACACTGGAGGTTTTTAAGAAGAGATTTGACAACTGTTTGTCTGAAATGGCATAAGATCTCCTGCTTGGACTAGATGACCTTCAAGGTCCCTTCCAATTCTGTTATATATATATCCCAGTAATTCTAGGTTCGACATGGCTAAAATATTACTGAAATTTTGCTCTGTATTTCTTTACTTTCAACCCAGAAGCTGGATTTCTAGATGAAGTGACCTATAATAATATCGTTCTGGGCCCCGGATATGACCGGCCGTACCAGTTTGACCCCAATGTGAGAGAACCCAAGACTATCCAGTTTTACAAACATTTGAACCTGAAGAGCTGCATTTGGACATTTGACGCATACTATGACATGACAGAGTTAATTGATGTCTGTGGAGGATCCGTCACGGCAGACTTCCAGGTAATGCTTTTTATATGGGAAACACAGAAATGACACTGGCATGTTGGTCCCTATTGTAAATTCACCTGAAGGATCACAGAACTTGGCTATAGCATATAAAGAACGGTTGCAGGAACTGGGTATGTCTAGTTTAATGAAAAGAAGGCCTAGGGGAGACATGATAGCAGTGTTCCTATATCTCAGGGGCTGCCCCAAAGAAGAGGGAGTCAAGCTATTCTCCAAAGCACCCGAGGGAAGGACAAGAAGCAATGGGTGGAAACTAATCCAGGAGAGAAGCAACCTAAAATCAAGGAGACATTTCCTGACAGAACAATTCACAGTGGAACAAATTGCCTCCAGAAGTTGTAAATGCTCCTACGCTGGAAGTTGTTAAGAAGCGATTGAATAAATATTTGTCTGCAATGGTATAGGGTTTCCTGCCTAAGCAAGGGGTTGGACTAGAAGACCTCCAAGGTCCCTCCCAACTCTGTTATGCTATATATTCTACAACTCTAGTTGTTTGGCATTTTAGAAACAGAAGCGGCTTTGCAAACAGTTGTCCATGAAGCCATTACTGTCCCCGAAAAGCTTCAAAGGAGGCCTGGTATTAGCCTTAAAATGTAGTCCAGACCAAGAAGCAGACCCCACGTAGAGCTAAAGTTACTTTCATTCGAACAGCTCTAGTAACAGAATCTTGCAAGTCTGAATGTAACCCCCTTCCTCTCTCTTTCACCTTCATGTCAGTTGGGAGGGTGGAGCTTTCTGACTCGACTTCCATCTCCACTGGCCGTTGACCAATCACAACAAGCAGGGACCAGGAGGAGGGAGGAGCTTCTCTGCTGTTGCTCCACCCTTTGGAACATCTTGCCCGTCACCCAAGATGAGATTGGCGCCAACCTTCTTATTTTTTTGTACGGGCCTAAAGATGTGGCTCTGCCAGTTCACCACACTGGGGAGGGGACAGCGCCATGGAGGTGGTGGATTGAGTAATACCGTATCCCATCTCCCCGCTCGTTCCTTCCTCACTCTCCCCGCATGTCCTTGATTTTAATCTCTGGTTTTAATTCATCCATGTTTTAATGTGGATGTACTTTGTTAATGTCTGTAAGCAGCCCCAGAGTCACCTTAGGACAAGACGGGTAGCCAGTGAATTTTATGAATAAGTTAATAAATGAAATGGGGGAGGAAGTGGCCAAATGATGACCCTCATCTATAAATCTATTTGCGCCTTGACTCAACCGTCTTGCTCTCCCATTAGAAGTCTGTGCATGTTCAGAGGCTGCCCTGTGTGTGAAGAATCTGGCACTCACTGAATGGAGGGAGACCTCCCTTTCTATTCAGGGGGCATTTAAGGGTAAGAGCCGTGGTGGTACAGGGGTTAGAATGCCATATTGCAGGATGACTCTGCCGATCGTCAGCAGTTCGATCCTGACCGGCTCGAGGTTGACTCAGCCTTCCATCCTTCCAAGGTCGGTAAAATTAGGACCCAGATTGTTGGGGGGGGGGAGCAATAGGCTGACTCTGTGCTTAGAGAGGGCAGTAAAGCACCGTGAAGTGGTATATAAGTCTAGTACTAGTACGATACGCATGCAGCGCCCAAGCATGGCTCCAATTCCAGCCCTTTTACCTTCAGCAGGATGCATGAAAAGTCTCCTGTGGTATTCAGGGGAGGAAGGACCTAAATTTCCCTGAAATATTAATAGCTCCGAAAAACCTCTTTGCGCAGTGCCCTAATTATGATCATTATCATTATCATCTGCTACCAGGGAAAGATAAGAGGGCCTGGTCATGCATACTTATTATTAATCAGCAATAAAGTAAAATGATAAGATTTCCATTTTCTTTTATTGCTTCTAAATTCCCCTCTCCCGAACAGGGAAAGAAATAGCTTGGTGCTTCATGTGAATGAGAAAAAAATAGCCTGTCTTCTTTCATTCCTTCCTCCCTCCCTCCCTCCCCTTCCTTCCTTCCTTCCCACCCACTCCCTCTCTCCCCTTCTTTCATTTTCTTTCTTTCCCTTCCTTTCTTACTCTTTCTCTTCCCTTCTTCCCTCCCTCTTTCTTTTTTCTTTCTTCCTTCCTTTCTTTCTTTCCCTTCCTTCCTTCCTTTCTTCCTCCCTCCCTCTCTCGTTCTTTCCATCCTTCCCACCCAGTCTTCTTCCCTCTCTCCTTTCCTCCCTCTTTCTCTCTCTCTCTTTTTCCTTCCCATTCTCTCTCCTTGCCTCCTTCCTTCCTTCCTTCCTTCCTTCCTTCCTTCCTTCCTTCCTTCCTTCCTTCCTTCCTTCCTTCCTTCCTTCCTTCCTTATCATTTTATTTTTATTTACATGTTATCCATCTCCATGTCCAAGATTTAAAAGCATGTTATGGAATTGGAGGCTGGAGATAGTAAACAATAAATTTTAAAGCAATGGGCCCTTAAGGGCTAGAGTAAGGGGGCATTACCAGCCCGATTGGTCCCTCTGCTTTAGGAAAAGGCAAGAGGGTATGCAAACACCATACAGTACTTTTTCCTTCTGTGATGACAGGTTCGGGATTCAGCTCAGTCGTTCTTGACCGTCCATGTCCCACTTTACGTCTCCTACGTTTATGTAACTGCACCCAGAGGCTGGGCCTCTCTGGAGCATCACACAGAGATGGAGTTTTCCTTCTTCTACGACACCATTCTCTGGAGAACAGGTAGGGGGGATAGTTTCATTTTCTCCATGACAACGGGGTTGAAAGGAATGAACCGTAGCCCCCGCGAAATGCTCCGTTGTCCTCCCTGTGGCCAAGTTTGGCTTCTTGAGAACTTCCTTGGTGTTTTTCCTCCTGCTAGAAATAGACTTCCAGCCAAGGGAGCAGGGTGATGTGATGACTAATCCATGATCCTCCATTGAGGAAGCCCAGTCTATTGGCATTCTCTCCTTTAGGTATACAGACGGACAGCGTCCTTTCAGCCAAGCTGCAAATTATCAGGATCTACATCCGAGATGATGGTCGGCTGGTCATTGAGTTCAAAACTCATGCTAAGTTCAGAGGTGAGTCTTTCTTGTCTTTCTGCAATTAACTGAGAAGATCCTTTTCTTTTTCTGCCTTGGAATTGCAGATACGTTGGATGGTATTTCTTAATAGTGGGAGGTGAGCGTTCTGTTCTGGAATCGTATCCCAACACACTTTGATTTTTTTTTCAAAAACTACGTTCTGATGAGCATCAGTGTACGAACACTGGAAAGTGTAGAGTTACGATTCTGAAAACAGAAACAATAGCAATAGTGCTTATATACAGTTATATACTGCTTCATAGTGCTTTTATTTCCCTCTCTAAGCAATTTACAGGGTCAGCACCTCGCCCCCAACAATCTGGGTCCTCATTTTACTGACTTTGGAAGGGTGGAAGGCTGAGTCAACCATGAGCCATTGAGAATCGAACTACTGGCAGTTGACAGAGTCAGCCTGCAATACTGCATTCTAACCACTATGCCACTATGGCTTCCTTCCTTCCTTCTCATTCCCAGTCCTTCCTTTTCATCTTCCTTTTCCTTCCTTCCTTCCTTCCTTCCTTCCTTCCTTCCTTCCTTCCTTCTCAAGCAATAGCACTTAGACTTATACAGCCCTCTCTAAGCGGTTTACAGTCAGCCTCTTGCCCCCAACAATCTTGGTCCCCATTTTACTGACCT
>NW_020769425.1:1937574-1952083 GCF_900518735.1 Pseudonaja textilis | reverse complement strand
ATAGAATAGAATAGAATAGAATAGAATAGAATAGAATAGAATAGAATAGAATAGAATAGAGCTGGAAGGGACCTTGGAGGTCTTCTAGTCCAGTCCCCTGCTGAAGCAGGAGACCCTATACCATTTTAAATAAATGACTATCTAGACTCTTCTTTAAAACCTCCAGGGATCGAGCACCCACGATTTCTGGAGGCAAAGCTGTTCCACTGGTTAATTGTCCTCCCTGTTAGGAAGTTTCTTCTCAATTCCAACTTGTTTCTCTCCTTGATTAGTTTCCATCCATTGTTTTTTGTCTTGCCTTCTGGTGCTTTGGAGAATAATTTGAACCCCCTCTTCTTTGTGGCAGCCCCTCAAATACCGGAAGACTGTTACCCTATCACCCCAATTCTTCTTTTCTTTAGAGTAGCCAAACCCAAATCCTGCAGCTGTTCTTTGTATGTTTTAGTCTCTTTTGTTTCTCTTCTCTGAACTTTTTCCAAAGTCTCAACATCTTGTTTGTAGTGTGATGACCAAAATTGGTTGCAGTATTCCAGGTGTGGCCTTACTAGGGCTTTGTAAAGTGGTACTAGTACTTCACGTGATCGATAATGAGGACTTACGCTCATTTGGCTATTGTCAGGTTCCAATTAATGTACCCATCACAAATCTGGCTAGGGATCAGAAGAACATCTGGGCATTTAACATCTTGAAAGAAGCTGTTCCAAAAATGTTAACTCTTTCTCTGTTTCACACACACACAGCGTCAGCCCTTGAAGGCAGACCAAGAAACCAATGCCATGTTGGTCGGTGTTAGTTTAATTGTAAACCTTTAGTAACAGAAAATCTTGCAAGTCTGAATGTGCTTCCCGCTGTCCTCCCTTTGTCTTTGCGTGAACTATGGAGGAACTTGCCTAAGCCGTTTACTCAGATTAATTTTACCTATTTATTTCTCAAATTTGTATAGTTGCCCATCTCCCCAAAACAAGGAATTTAATTTCTTGGCCACTTTTATCTGATTGTTGCTTTCGTGGCAGCTCTTCCTCCCCTCCTTCAAGGCCCTTTGCTCTCCCCCCACGAAGAAATATTAGGACAGTGAACCTGCTTATTTCCGTCTGCACAGGGCATTTTGTGATGGAACACCACACTCTGCCAAACGCCAAGTCTTTTATCATGACCCCTGACCACCTGGGAGGGATGGAATTTGACCTACAGCTCTTGTGGAGTGGACAGACCTTTGACTCTCCTTATCAACTCTGGAGAGCAACCAGCTCCTACAGCAGGTAGGAAGGGAGAACGTTGAGAGGCATTTGAGTTGCTACCAAAGTTGCTATCGTGGTCCAAGGAGATACGATGGATGGATAGATGGGTGGATGGATGGACGGACGGACAGATGGATGGATGGAAAGATGGATGGATGGATGGGTAGAGGGATGGATGGATGAATGGGTGGATGGATAGATGGATGGATGGGTAGAGGGATGGGTGGGTGGGTGGGTGGAGCGATAGATGGATGGACGGACGGATGGATGGAAAGATGGATGGATGAGTAGGGGATGGGTGGGTGGGTGGGTGGAGAGATAGATGGATGGATGGATGGGTGGGTGGGTGGATGGGTAGAGGGATGGATGGATGGATAAATGGATGGATGGAAAGATAGATGGGTAGGTGGATAGAAAGATGGATGGATGAGTAGAGGGATGGGTGGGTGGGTGGAGAGATGGATGGATAGATGGATGGATGAGTAGAGGGATGGATGGTTGGATGGATAGAGGGATGGATGGGTGGATGGATGGATGAACGGATGGATGGAAAGATAGATGGGTAGGTGGATAGAAAGATGGATGGATGGACAGGCAGATAGATAGATAGATAGATAGATAGATAGATAGATAGATAGATAGATGGATGTAGTCCTTGACTTACGACCATAATTGAGCCCAAATCTTCTGTTGCTAAGTGAAACATTTGTTCAGTGAATTTTGCCCCATTTTACGACCTTTCTTGACACAGTTGTTAAATGAATCACTGCATGGACCAGGCTCTTCAAAAAGACACAAGACTTAAACTTCCTCTTATTGCTGAGACAGAGTGGACTGTTATGAAATTAGGGCAGTTGGTGACATCTATGATGCTGGTAGGTTTAGATCCTCGACTTATGACAGTTCATTTAGTGACTGTTCAAAGTTACAACAGCACTGAAAAATGTGACTTATCACTGTTTTTCACACTTACGACCATCACACTTATGATCAAAATTCAGGTGCTTGGCATCTGACTCATATTTATGACGGTTGCTGTGTCCTGGGGTCACGGGATCCGCTTTCGCGACCTTCTGACAAGCAAAGTCAATGGGGAAGCCAGATTCACTTAACAACTGTGGCAAGAAAGTCTTAAAAGGAGGCCATATTCACTTAACAAATGTCTCACTTAACAACAGAAATGTTGGGCTCAATTGTGGTCGTAAGTCGAGGACCACCTGTAGTAAAGGAATAAACATTGCTTTATAATAATAATTCAAATAATATTAAATGTAAAATGCTCTTTTTAAAGAATTAAAATTATCGTATGAAATTAGAAAGGTGGGCAGAGGTGGGAGCAGGAAGCGCAGTGGGGAGGCAAATAAGTTGCCAAGGTGTATGAATTTTGATCACATAATTGTAGGGAGGCTGCAACGGTCGTAACTGTGTAAAAGGCTCATAAAGTCAACTTTTTTCAGGGCCGTTGTAACTTCGAACGGGTCACTAAACAAATTGCATTGTAAGTCAAGGACTACCTGTATCTCAGTCTAATTCATATGCCTGGTTTAGTTTAGTTTAGTTTACTTTATTGTCATTGCACCTCGTACAACGAAATCAAACACCATCTTCAGTGCACATCATGACCATGAAAATAAACACAAACACACATCCTTCACCCTCCACACATTGAATCGGAAACTCCCGACACCACACCAACATTGCACTATACAGCAGAATTCAAAAGAACTACTACCCTGGAATAAAAGCTGTTTTTCAGCCTATTTGTCCTTGTTTTTATCATCCTGTACCGTCTGCCAGATGGTAATAGTTCAAGAAAAGGGTGCCCAGGATGAGATGGATCTTTGAGAATGTTTTGAACTTTCTTAAGGCAGCGGGAGCTATGAAGCTCTTCCAAAGAGGGGAAGAGGGCAACCAATGATCCTCTGGGCAATGACATTAACCCTCTGGAGTGCTTTCCTATCTGCCCCTGTGCAATTGGCAAACCATACAGAGGTGCAGTAAATTAAGATACTCTCTGTGGTGCAGCGGTAGAAGGTCACCAGCAGTTTTTCATCCAGTTGTTGTTTTCTGAGAAGCCTCAGGTTGTATAATCTCTGCTGGGCCCTTTTGACCAGGGCTGCAAGGTGAGCGCCTCAGGTCAGGTCCTCCTTTAGGGTAACACCCAGAAACTTAAAACTGGACACTTGCTCCACTCGGTCTCCATTGCTGAGCAAGGGCTGGATGTCTGATCTGTTCCTTCTATAGTCCACTATAAGCTCCTTGGTCTTATTGGTGTTGAGGACCACGTTATTGTCTCCACACCATGGAAGCAACCGGTCCACTTTATCTTGGTAGGCAGACTCATCCCCCCCTGGAGATGAGTACCACCACTCTCTGTCTGTGTGTTGTGTTTTATTTGGTTCACCTTCCTCACATCTCGTGATCGACTAACCACAAGGAACTCAATATCTGTGGAGATTCTCAATCATCCAGGTTCATAGTTGTCCCAAAGGTGCTTTTTTTCAAGAGGCAACTGGACTTTCTTTGTTTTTCCTTTGAAGAGGTTTCACTTTTCATCCAAGAGGCTTCTTCAGTTCTGACGGAAGTTCCCCCACCAATTCAGTCAGAACTGAAGAAGCTTCTTGGATGAGAAGCAAAACTACTTCAAGGAAAAACAAAAAAACTCCAGTTGCCTCTTGGGTTATCCACAAGGGAAAAGCTTGCAGTTCAATGCACTAACGGCAGTACTTTATCTCTGCTTTCAGGAAAGATTATTCTGGAGAATATACCATCTCCTTAATACCCTGTACAGTTCAACCCATACAATCGTGGGTGGATCCAGGAGATAAGCCATTACCTTGCACTGCTCATGCTCCCGAAAAGTAAGTAGAAGTTTACGTTGTTTCATGCCGGAAGATAAACGTCGCTATTTAAAGACAACAAGAAAAATGAAATTTTTCAGCAGGGGCAGAAACAGCCAAAGGCTATAATACCTTTGTTTTAAAATTCTGGAATTGGGAGAAGTTTAGTAGCTTGCTACATCATCTTCCCCTAGAGTATCTTGGTACAGGTTTGAGTGCATTTCTTGTGCATACGTTAAGCGTAAAGTCAGCAAAGAAGAATACAAATAGGGACAATTAGAGACAAAATAGGAGGGAAACATCTGATGAGGAGGTTGAAATATTGGGAGTAATCAGGTGCAGGGCTATTATTCGGAGGAATTGTAAGAGGATGTGCGTGAGAGAAGACATGGGTGTCTCGGCAATTATCCATGACTGGTGGAATGTAAGCAGGAAGAATTTAAAACGATGCACGTTTGTGATTCTGTAAAAATCTTCTAGACCAGAGGTCTTCTAGTAAAGAGGTTCTGTAAAGATCTTCTAGACCAGCAAAGCTGGCTGGGAAATTCTGGAAGTTAAAAGTCCTCCAGGCTTAAAGTGGCCAAGGTTGGAGACCCCAGTTCTAGACCAGGGATATCAAATTCAAGGCCTGCAGGCCACATGGCCCTCCCAGCCTCCATTTTCAGCTGCAGTGGCCTCCTGCAGCCCTCGGCCAGCAAAAACAGAGCTCAAGAGAGATGCAGGAGGATGTCTCAGTCCAAAACGGAGCCCGGGAGGGCCGTGAGCAGCCCTCCCAAGCTCTGTTTTTGCTGCCAAAGGGCTCAGGGTGTCTCGATTGCAGACTTTGATCCCTGGGACAAATTGTGATTATTTCAGCCACCGCAAGTCTTCACGTTCCCATTCTTTCTTCTGCCACTAAGGCAGATTCTTCCTTTTCCCCCCTGTCTTATTACTGCTTTGAAGGCGTAAGGATCAAAGGGGAGAGGTTGTTCCTTCACTCCCACCTTTGAATGTATATTCATGGAATCTTTATCACGAGGACAAGGGGATGCTTTGTCTTCATCCAGGCAAAATGGTACAGCTAGTCCTCAACTTAGGACCAGAGGTGGTATTCAGCAGGTTTGATTGATTCTGGAGAACTGGTAGAGGAAATTTTGAGTCGTTCAGAGAACCGGCAAATCCCACCTCTGACTGGCCCCGCCCCCATCTATTCTCCACCTCCCATTGAGTCCCAGCTGATTGGCTGGGTCTTCTTTGGTTGCCCTGCACAGGAGAACGGAGCTGGAAAGCAGGCTAGTGGGGTGTGGAGGGAAGGGGGATTTTGCAGTATCCTTCCCCTGCCACGCCCACAAAGCCACATCCACAGAACCGGTAGTAAAAAAATTCGAATCCCACCAGTGCTTAGGACCACAATGGAGTCAGTGGAAAAGCCAGATTCATTTCACAGCCATGTTGCTAATTTAACAACTGCAGGGATTCACTGAACGATTGGACAGGAAAGGTTGTACAATGGGGCCCTTAACTGTCTCGCTTAACAACAGCATTTTTGAGCACAGTTGCGGTTATAAGTCAGGGACTACCTGGTATGTGCTTATATGTCAACCTTCAGAGTGGTGAGGATGCTAGTCGCCTACACAGGAGGAGCCGAAAGGAACTAGGTTGGGAAACTGGAACCCTGTTTCCTTGGCTTTGAAGCGTTAATCTGCTTCTAAATTAATCTGCTTTAATGTATTAGCTAGTCCAAAGTTTTGTCCATGTAGGACAACAGTTAATCTGCACTGATAGAAAACCCACTTCTAGATGTCCTCAGGTCATTCCTGAAGGTATTTTGAAATGTCAGCGTTACTTGAATGGAAATAGCCCTGGAATGCTTTCAGATCCACCCACGAACTTCACTGCTCTGCTTGTCCAGCTAATTAACTAGGTCAGGATATGATCTGGAATGATTTCTGGGATGGTGTGTTGTGCAAAAGTCGGTGTATCGGGCTACGCATTTGATTGTGCCAGACGGGGTTCATCGATCCAAAAAGCGGAACCTGCAGCAGCAGGAATAACACTAGGAAGATGATAAGGATGGTAGTGCTGTACAAACGGAAGCCGTTTTGCTTAGATTGTGGTCTAGTGTATTTTGTGGGCCTAGAAAACGGGTCCATTTAAAAACCAGGTTAGACCTGAACCCTACTTGATGGTAATTCTGGACCGATCCCTCTCTCAATCCTTCTCAAATGTGGTTGGTTTGCTAGGAGATAACAAGAATTGGCTCTTCTTGACCGATAAGGTTTTCTTAATTGTTGAGAACTTGGCTGAGCAGCTGATTTGTTTTCTCCTGGAGGAAAAACCCAGAGAGGATACCAGAGGTGTCAAACTCCCTCTCTTCTTTTGCGGGGATACCAGGATCAGGGGTGTCAAACTCCAGGCCTGCGAGCTAAATCTGGCCTGTGGGTTGCTTAAATGTGGCCTGCGGAGCTGGCCTGGAAATACCAAAGGACTGGCCTGCGGTGCCTCTGCCTACCAAAATATCAAAGGACCGGCCCACGAAGCCTCCATGTGTCCTGTTTTGGCTAGCAAAGTGTTTCAGGGAGCCATTCGGGGTGAAAACTGGCCATGTGGGGGCCTCGCGGGGCCTCCGTGTGCACCCCGTTTTGGCCGGCAGAGTGCTGCACGAAGCATTTGTCCCGTCTCCCTTCCACTTCCCGCCAGCCCATGGAGGAGGACTACAATGCTCACCCGACCCTTGAAGAAATCCACTTTGGCACCCCTGATTTAGATAATGTCCCTTTGTAAAACATCCCTATGCCTGTTTCCAAGTTGCCATAAGAAAGAGCGGGAGGGAACCTGAAGGAGCACATGGCAAGTGAATTCAGAAGCACATTCCGACCTTATCTCAAAAAGATTGTAGCTAAGCTACCAGAGCTTTTGCCCAGGAAATTCCTTAACTGGAGAACGTGATTGCTGACACCCAGCCTGTGAAGGTGCTCAGTTGGAGAATTTGATTTATGACACACTCGGGGGGGGAGAGGGGAAACAGGGTCACAGGTGACTGTAAATTATGTATGCCAGAGTTGGCTCAAAGAAAAAGTTGTATTATTAAGTTTTATTTTATCGTTACTTCTGTGGCCTTATTTCCCTATCCCCTTTCTTCTTCCCCTGTCTAGGTTTTTGATCCCAATTGCCTTTCAGCAGACTAACCGCCCGGTTCCTGTAGTGTATTCCCTGAACACGGAGTTTCAGCTCTGCAATAATGAAAAGGTTTTTCTCATGGACCCAACTAAAACGGAGATGTCGATGGCCGAGATGGACTACAGAGGAGCTTTTTCCAAAGGTACAATTTTCTGTGTTTTGAGATCTGGACAGGGGCATAGAGCTCTCCCGAGAGAATGACAAAGAAAGCATCCGGGAAGGTAACAGAAATGTTCTGTGGGGAAATATAGACTAGACCAGGGGTCTCCAACCTTGGCCACTTTAAGCCTGGAGGACTTCAACTCCCAGAATGCCCCAGCTAGCTTTGCTTTGCTAGCTTTGCTAGCTGGGGAATTCTGGGAGTTGAAGTCCTCCAGGCTTAAAGTGGCCAAGGTTGGAGACCCCTGGGCTAAATTGAATTGCAGAATAAGTGAAACAGCAGCTGATTGGATGGGCATAACACTCTTTAGGAGATTTTAGAAGGACCCTCTTTATTTGGTGTTCATTTTATTAAACCATAGGTTCTTTTTTTTTAATATTATTTCATTTGTATGCCATCCATCTCACTGGCTGGTTCCTAGAGCTCCTTGCCTAGCAGCCTATTTTGCGGGAAGCCGCATAAGTAAATTTCCTGCAATGCACCAAGGTAAGGTGTAGTAGATATTTAACACTGGAATACATATGTATTTATGTTAATATATGTATATATGTTAAGCATATGCATATATATATATCCCATGAAGCAGGTTTTAATATTTAATGCATGCTTTAATATATATTAATGTACGCTTGATGTATGTATATATGCACTATAAAGCAGGATGGGGTAACGTCTAAAATAGGTCTGTATTAAACATTGGGCCGTGATTATGCACAGGAATGTTTCAGCTCAGCTTCAGGTCTGCCTCTTTTTATTCAAACCTTGCTTCTACAGCTCATTAAATGTTCAGGAAGCGAAGTTCATATTATCACAGAAGCTGGTGCCCACGCTGGGCAAGGGAAAAGGGGATTGGCAAGACCAGCGTAAGGGGAGGCAGTCAGCTGGGAAAGTTTGGCATGGCACGGGTTCGAGGCATCTTCTCGTTCTCCAACATCTTCTATCGTAACGCCAAATTTCGAATTCAGATCCCATTTCCCTTTGAGCAACGCAGCCATTTTTTGCTACCACGTTTCTTCAAAAATATGACCAGGTTTTATTTTCTGTTGACCCCTGAAAAAAATGGCTAGGCCTTCTTTTCGAGGGGGGTCTTAATTTCCCCCTGTCAGGATTCCAGCAGTTACCCCTCTCCATTTAAATCATAAGTATATCAGCTAAACTTCCAAAACTTAAAAAGGATTTATTGAGAGTTAAACTGTCCAGCACTGCCTGGGTGTCAGCCAAATCTGAGACACATAATTTATTGTCACCCATGACCCTAGTTTTACCCCAACCCTTTGGGTGTCTCGTAATTCGTATTGTCCAATGGGACACATCCATAGCCAAGAGTCATCAGTCAGGCTCTCCAGTTAGAATTTTGCATGGCAGAAACTTCAGTCACCTAGTTACTATCTTTGAAAACATTTATGAAATGCACTTTCAGTTTGCAAGCTGCTGCATTGCTCCCGCCTCCCTTTCTAAAAAGACCATAGAAATATTTTATGAGTTGACGCCCCCATGTACCTGTCCTGGCTACCGGGCAGCTTCCTTTGCAGCCGAAAAGAGCAAACGATGTGACCCACGTGCCTCACACACCCTTGCCTACCTGTAACAGTCACTCCAGCTACCAGTAGCCATCCACCTGAAAAAGCCTGCCGTGCTTAAAGAGGGCCAAATTTTGGAGGTAGGGCTTAATTTTAACGCACGTGCCCAAAACAGTGCTGGGCCTTCTTTTTGGGTAGGTCGTGTTTTAGGAGAAACACGATAGGATTGGGACTAGAATGCCCTTCTCTGGATATTTATCCTTTTGGTGCAGAAATTGCACAGTTGCAGGAATTGGGCATGTCTCGTGTAATGAAAAGAAGGACCAAGGATGACATGATAGCAGTCTTCCAATATCTCAGGGCTGACACAAAAGAAGAGAGGGAGCCAAGCTATTCTCCAAAGCCCCTGAAGGCAGGACAAGAAGCAATAGAGGGGAATTAATCAAGGAGAGAAGCAACCTAGAACTAAGGAGGAATTTCCTGACCGTGAGAACAATTAACCAGTTGAACAACTTGCCTTTAGGAGTTTTGGATGCTCCGACACTGTTTTTAAGAAGAGATTGGACAACCATTTTTCTGGAATGATACAGGGTCTCCCCTGCTTGAGCAGGGGGTTGGACTAGAAGACCTCCCAGGTCCCTTCCAACTCTTGTTATTCTGGTGGATCTACCTGATTTCAAATATACATATATATATATATTTTTTACTTAGGTCAAATCCTATACGGCCGAGTGATGTGGAACCCGGAGCAAAACCTCAATTCCGCCTACAAACTGCAGCTGGAGAAAGTCTACCTCTGCACAGGGAAGGATGGCTACGTCCCGTTCTTTGACCCAACAGGCACAATATATAACGAAGGACCCCAGTACGGCTGCATCCAGCCCAGCAAGCACCTGAAGCACAGATTTCTGCTGCTGGTACATAGCACAACTCCTGTCTCCATAAGATAAAACTTTGACCTGTGGGGGTGGGGTGGGAGGTGGAGTTTGGTGAGGTAATCCTCAACTAACAATCCTTCCTTCAGGGACCGTTCCAAAAACACCGAAAAACACATGATATTCAGGTGTTTTGACAGAAGAATTCACCATCCTAGGTTTGCCATTTGAGACTTTTCCCAGCCAGCTTCCAACAAGCAAAGTCCACGGGAAAACAACCGTGGCAACGAAAGGTTTTAAAATTAGGCATGACTCACTTAACAACAGCTTGCTTAGTGACAGGAATTCTGGTCCCAATTGTGATCATACGTCGAAGACTCCCTGTACATGATGGTAGTAATAGCAAGAGCACTTAGACTTATATACCCCTTTGCAGTGCTTCGTAGCCCTCTCTAAGCAGTTTACAGAGTCAACCTATTTGCCCCCAACAATCTAAGTCCTCATTTTACCGACCACGGAAGGACAGAAGGCTGAAGGTCAACCTTGAGCCTGGTGAGATTCGAACTGCCAAATTGCAGGCAGCTGGCAGTCAGCAGAAGTAGCCTGCAGTACTGCACTCTGACCACTGCACCACCGCGGCTCAGTTATAGTTAGCAACGTATCAGAATGTAATGTATGGTAGGTGCTCATTAATCAAATCAATCAATTCATTCCAAGCACCCATTCATACAGTGAGTCTATCTCACTTCTAGAGACCGGTTGGAGTTGGAGGAGTTTATTAGAAGCCAATGAAATAACTTTCTATTTATGTGTTTATTTATTTATTTAAGAAAATTTATGTGGCCGCCCAATCCATTCTTACTCAACGGTAGGTCAAGAGTACAAAAACCCCTGGAGTCAGGGTCACTCGAAGAGAAAGAATAAGTTCTGTAAAGGACAAGTTCCATGTCCAGCTTTCTCTAGGTCCCAAATGTCTATGGAGATTAATGTAGGGGGTCCTTGGTGAACTCTGAGCTTGGTTGTTTTCTTGCAGACGTTTCGTAACCTAACCAAGTAACATCCTTTGTTTACTCACTCCCTTCTAGCACGGATGATGTTACCAAGTAGGGTTATGAAACACCTGCAAAAAAACAACCCAGCTCAGAGAGCACCAAGGACTCTCCATTATATCTCCGAGCCACAAATATTTTCTTCCAGATAGGGATGCTTGCCATTGTCCGATGGTGCTATTTACAACAGCAGTGAGGAGGGGGTAGAAAGGAATGTATCCTTTTCCCCCCCTCTTTTAACAACAGAAGAAAAACGAGACCCATTTGTTTCTCCACACAAACTACCATGTAACCTGACTGGGATGGACACAGGAAGGAAATGAGCAAACTTCTTTCTGCAGCTAATAGCGTTGAAATGTTTCTCAGTGTTTCTCCGTGAAAAACAGTGCTGTGTTTAGCTTTTCAATAGTTGACCAAGTGTCAGTTGAGGTCTAGGGTAGAGAATACTGTAAGAACTGTTCATGTGATTTCGTATGATTTTTTAATGGGTATGTATGAATTATGAATGACTACTCCCTATGTGTTTATGTTCTTTTTCCTTCTGTTGGATTAAAAATTAAAACTTACCAGCAACTTTCAGAAAGCTATAGTAGTAAAGGAAGGGGAGAAATTCATGAAATATCTCTTTTTTCCACCTTCTCGATCGGTACTTTTCCTAGCATCCGCCAGCTAGGCAGCATAGAAGCTATACTATTGACTTGGGAGACTGGTGTACATGAATGCATGTGGGGTCCTTGGTGCTCTCCGGTGATTTTCTTGCAGACATTTCACTACCAAACTAGGTAACATCATCAGTGCTCTGGTACACTTTGCACCGAAAGCACCGATTATGTTACCTAGATACCAGTTTTGTTCCCCACAATGTAAAAAAGATATGTTGAGAGTCCAGAAAGAGTGCAGAGAAGAGCAACCAAGGTGATTAGGGGACTGGAGGCTAAAACATATGAAGAACTGTTGCTGGAAGTGGGTATGTGTAGTTTAATAAAAAGAAGGACTAGGGGTGACACGATAGCAGTGTTCCAATATCTCCGGGGCTGCCCCAAAGAAGAGGGAGTCAAGCCATTCTCCAAAGCACCTGAAGGCAGGACAAGAAGCAACGGATGGAAACTAACCAAGGAGAGAAGCAACCTAGAACTAAGGAGAAATTTCCTGAGAGTTAGAACAATTAACCAGTGGAACTACTTGCCTCCAGAAGTTGTGAATGCTCCAACACTGGAAGTTTTTAAGAAGCGATTGGATAACCATGTGTTTGAAGTGGTATAGGATTTCCTGCCTAGGCAGGGGGTTGGACTAGAAGACCTCCAAGGTCCCTTCCAGCTTCTATTCTATTCTATTCTATTCTATTCTATTCTATTCTATTCTATTCTATTCTATTCTATTCTATTCTATTCTATTCTATTCTACTAATGAAATTTCTGCAAGAAAACCACCAAGCTCAGAGAGCACCAAGAATCACAGTTCAACCCGGAACAATCTATAGTCCCTTCTATAAATGCATGCTCTATACTTTTCTTCTCCCAACACCCTGAAGAGGTGATTGACTAGGGCAGCGGTCATTTTAACACATCATCACACCAGGACAAGTCTCGGTTTCCAGCCCATCGAACAGTTAAATAATAAGAGGAAGATTAGGGACCAAGGTATTTACGGTTGACCACGTCAAGATCTCCAAAAGTGTACATGGCTTTATGAACCTCAGATTAGTCACCTGTGTTTTCGTGGATGGATAATTCATTTTGAATAACAATCACGGGTTAGAATCGGGTAAATCACCCAGGATCCTAGGTGAGCATCACACAACCAGTACTTTTCCCAATCCAGTCAACTTGATTCCTTCTTTAGGAATCTGTTTTGGCACTGTGGGATCTTGGAAGGGTCGTGCCAATTTCCAGGCTTTAAAGCTTGCCCAAATCAAAACTTTTCCAGATGTTGGCAGGGGTTTGCTCTCTTAAGCTTGTTTCAATTTAATTTCGGAACATTCCGTTACCATTCTAGGTAACATCTTCAGCAGGATTTTCTTGCCCTATCCCTTTTAGTTTATAAATGTGCTAGTGTGACCAGCTGGTTGTCTGATTGGTTATTCGTTTGGAGCTATGTTTAAATGCTGAGCTGCTGATTGGTTCTCTTGTTGATTAGTCATTTCAATGGTCTGGTTGCTTACGTAGTCATATGCCTGATCTAGATCAGAGGTGTCAAACTCAAGGCCTGGGGGATGGAAATGGCGAAGAACCAGCCCGCAGTGCCATTTTGGCTGGCAGAACGCTTGTGCCCCCAACACGAGTGATATCGAGCTGGCCACGCCCCCCCCCCCCCCCCCCCCCCCCCAGGTCAAACACAACCCTGATGCGACCCCCAATGAAATCGGGATCGACACCCCTGATCTAGATCAATATGCTTGTTAATTGCTCCTTTGGTAGAATACCAGGCTTCCACAAATTCACTTTCCAGATGTGCTAGGATTGCAAATCCGAGAATTCCTGGCCAGCAGACCAAAGGGAATTCTGCCAGATCCTGTTCTAACCTCTCTCCGGACCTCATTTGTTTGAAAGTTGCTGGTTGAGCACATTGGTATCCCTGATAATAGCTTCCTCCTCTTCGTCCTCCTCCTCACCTTGTCCTCAATTCCTTTTTTAAATCTGCAGGACCGGAGTCAACCAGAAGTGACCGACAAATATTTTCACGACGTCCCTTTCGATGCCTCTTTTGCATCCGAGTTGCCCGATTTCCACCAGGTCAGCAGCATGCCCGGTGTGGATGGTTTCGTCATGAAAGTGGACGCCCTCTATAAGGTATTCGTGGCATACCAATTAATTCATGCATTTAGAAAGCCTGCTTGAAATTCTCGGAATTGTTGATGCAGGAGAACTGTGGAATGCTGTCTTCCTCATCGCTGACATAAGGGGGAAAGAGAAGCATTTGGGGCGTTGCCCTGGGCTCCCATCTTTTATTGAATGAGACAGGCTGATGAGGAACAATGTTCATCCTATCTCGGAGAAGATGTCGATGTCCTTCTGCATAAGTTCACAGTTGGGTGTCTGTGGAGATTCTCAGTCATCCGGGTCATGGTGGTCCCAAAGGTGTTTTTTTTCCAAGGGGCAACTGGGCTTTCTGGTGTTTTTCTCTGAAGACATTTCGCTTCTCATCCAGGAAGCTTCTTCAGCACTGATTGAATCATTCCCCACCAAACCGGTCAGAACCAAAGAAGCTTCTTGGATGAGGAGCGAAACGTCTTCAAAGAAGAAGCAGAAAGGCCTCTTGAAAAAGCTCCTTTGGGATTCACAGTTGGTTTATTTTAGACATTTTTTATTACCGTCTACTCGCACACAGCGATTCAAGGTGGCTTCCGTGGGTGTTTGAATGTGTTTATCAACTGCAGCAATTTTATTTGGGGGTGCATAGTGGTTTCTCCCCACCCCCCAAGCATGGACTCACTGGCATGCCAGCTGTAGGTCTCCTTCCTGTAATCAAGGAACTTCTGGCTTCAGCCCTAATTTGTGGGCCTGTCTTGAAGAGTTTTGGGAAACTGCAAGGAATTCAAAATTAACTGGAAGTGGCCATTACAATGGTAGGGCAACTTTCCTAGAAGAGGAGGAGGAGGAGGAGGAGGAGGAGGAGGAGGAGGAAGAAGAAGAAGAAGAAGAAGAAGAAGAAGAAGAAGAAGAAGAAGA
>NW_020769425.1:1926306-1937564 GCF_900518735.1 Pseudonaja textilis | reverse complement strand
AAGAAGAAGAAGAAGAAGAAGAAGAAGAAGAAGAAGAAGAAGAAGAAATAATTTAATTTACGGAATACAAACTAAAGAACCCTTTTCCAGCAGTGACCACAATATGATTGACTTTTGTCTCAACATATGCCCACACAAAAATAATCACAATGATGTAATCCCCAATTATAACTTCAAAAAAGGCAACTATGATCTTATAGGCAACGATCTCTCATCCCTTGATTGGCAATCTCTTATTCACTGGATGCAATACTGTTGAAGACCATTACAACATATTTTTACTTGAAGTCAAAAGAGTCATCACACTATATACCAACAACAACTCCCAAAACAAAACAAAAAAAAACAGATTACCCATAACAATAAGGAAACTTCAATCCAAAAAGAGATCACTCTGGTGGAAAAACAAATCTGGCCACGTTGCCAATTTCAAAAGCCGATACAAAAATTTATGCCACCAGATAAAGACTGAATGCACCAATTAACACATTAAACAAGAGGAAAACGTCCTATGCACCAATTCCACCCGCGCTTTTTACAATTTTGTAAACAACAAACTAAAAGACTCCAGGTCCATCCCACCCCTGATAGGACCTAATGGTAAAGACTGCAATGACGACACCATTAAAGCCAACATCTTTAACACATCCTTTGGCTCAGTATTTGTAAACAGCAATGGATCATGCCCAGTATTTCCTAGCCGAACCACAGACAACTACAATGATCTAATACATATCAATTTTACAGAAGACAATGTTGAAAAAGCACTACACAATCTAAAACCATCTCTATCTATTGGACCGGATGGAATATGTGCCTACTTCTTTAAAAAGCTATCCACTGCCATAGCCGAACCTCTAAGCATAATCTTTGAAAAATCTTTCAGGACCAGCTCCTTGCCTAACCTATGGTCACAAGCCATGGTCAATCCCATATTCAAAAAGGGAGATCCCAGCCTAGTTGAAAATTACAGACCAATCTCCTTATGCTGCGTCACCTGTAAAGTCATGGAATCAATTATTAACCAATCCATTATCCTCCACTTAGAGACAAACAACCTACTCTCCAATAAACAATTTGGTTTCAGGAAAAAACTATCATGTAATCTGCAACTCTTACACTGCAAAAACATATGGACTACACAACTCAATCAGGGCAAAGCAATAGACACAATCTACATAGACTTCGGTAAAGCCTTTGATTCAGTGATACACAACAAACTACTCCTAAAACTAAAATCTTATGGTATCTCTGGACAACTGCATAACTGGACAGAAGCATTCCTGTCAAACAGACAACAAATGGTCAAAATTGGGAGTGTCCTATCACTATTCTGTCAATAGTGGTGTCCCCTAAGGCAGTGTTCTAGGACCAACTCTCTTCATACCCTACATAAATGACCTCTGTGATCATATTAAGAGCAACTGCGTTCTTTTCGCTGATGATGTAAAGCTGTTCAATACCACAGACAATACTGCTACCCTTCAAAAAGATCTTGACTATGGATCAGAATGGTCAAACAAATGGCAACTTCAAATCTCAACAAATAAATGCTCTGTCTTACATATTGGCAAAAAAAATCAGAAAATAAAATACAAGCTGAATAGTCAAGATCTTGTTGATGATCCAAGCTCTATAAAGGACCTTAGAGTTCTCATCTCTTAATGATCTAAGTGCTAGAGCCCACTGTAACTACATAGCCAAAAAGGCATTAAGAGTCGTTAACCTAATCCTGCGTAGCTTTTTCTCTGGTAATATCACACTACTAACTAGAGCATACAAAACATCTGCTAGACCAATACTCGAATACAGCTCATCAGTCTGGAACCCACATTACGTATCTGATATTAGCACAGTTGAGAAAGTCCAGAAATATTTCACAAGAAGAGTTCTCCACTCCTCTACTCGTTGTAGAATACCTTATGCCACCAGACTTGAAATTCTAGACCTAGAAAACCTTGAATTTCGCTGTCTTCAGTCTGATCTAAGTATGGTATATAAAATCATACATTGCAATGTCCTACCTGTCAATGAATACTTCAGTTTCAACCATAACAACACAAGAGCACACAATATATACAAACTCAAGGTTAACTGCACCAAACTTGATTGCAGGAAATACGATTTCAACAACAGAGTAGTCAATGTCTGGAATACTCTACCTGACTCTGTAGTTTTTTCC
Organism: Pseudonaja textilis; assembly: GCF_900518735.1. The sequence continues at coordinate 1,935,382 of NW_020769425.1, read as the reverse complement.
CCAAACCCCAAAAACTTTAACCTTAGACTGCCTACTATTGACCTCACCCCTTTCCTAAGAGGTCTGTAGGGAGCGTGCATAAGTGCACCAACGTGCCTACCGTCCCTGTCCTATTGTTTCTTTTATTTTTCTTATATGTACCCATTTCATGTATTCATAACTATGTATATACTTATACCTATTATCTTGTAAGCAATTGACAAATCAAATCAATAAATAAAATAAATAAAAATAAAGAATATTTAAAGACTAGCTCGATACCCGTGCTTCACTACGAAGCTATGTGGTCAGGTTTAGTTTTGGGGGAAGAAAATAACGGGGGGGAAAAATCTGCCTCTGCCTACCAGCATCCATTGGTATTCATCTGGCTAGCGTCCTGTCAGTTTGTGGGAGAGTTGAGGGCTGTTTGGAAACTGAAACAGTATATGCTGTGTGAGCAAGAAGGAGACAACAAGGAGCCTGGGTGTGGCTTAGCTCAACCGTTCTGTACTAAAGCTGCTTGCTGCTGTGAAACTAAAACGGAAACTCCTCTGCTTGCGTTTTGCATTTGGAACAGATTTCTTTTCAGATGGGGAGGAGGAATAGAATTCCTTAGCATCAGAGCGTGTTAATAATAATATAGAAAATACTAATGCTCTGATGGTCATTTTGAAAAATCCTTTCTTAGTGAGCACCTAGAAGCCAAGAGGAACATATGTGCCAAATTTTCAAGTTTGTAGGCTTTTGGAGATTTTGTGATGATGCGTGAGTGGTATTTCGCTTTTTTTTTTTTTTTTGAGTGGCTGACAGTTAGGGCACTTCAAGGTACAGGCCATATCCATCTATAATTCCCTATATCTTAAAAATCTCCCATTTGAGGCTTCCTTATTTCATCAAAGGCTTTCTTTTCCCAAACTTTTAGGGATGTAATCTCGTATAAAGCTGTGGTCTTTTTGAGGTTCCGATTTTTGTTTCTGCGTTTAATCATTCTGTTTGTTTTCTTGTAAACTCCCTTGGGAATACAGATTGGAGGATGACACCTATAATAGCTGTAATACATATTAATAATTTATCCAGTTCAGGAGTGAGAACCATAACTGTGAAATTAGATTTGCTCAGTAACAAAGGAGGTTTTAATCAAAATAGTTGGCTTGGTTCCCAAGCTCTTAAAATATGGCCACCTCAATACCATCCGGCACTAAATGAGCTGGAGATGCCACAGATTTGTGGTCTCCACTGCGGTGGCACCATAGAGTGAAGGCCAGAAATAAGGTTTCCTTTTTTTGCTGCAGCACCCCAAATGGGCTTTCAAAGGTCCCTTTTTTCAAAAGGCAGCTGGATTTCGTTTTTTTCCTTGAGGAAGACATTTTGCTTCTCATCCAAGAAGCTTCCTCAGTCCTAACTGATTGATTCCGTTTTACTCAGAACTGAAGAAGCTTCTTGGATGAGAAGCAAAACGTTTTCCTCACGGAAGGAACATCTCTATAACTGGTGTGGTTCTACAACCCAACAGGACGGACACAGACTTCAGAGGATAATTAGGACTGCAGAAAAAAAAAAGATTGCTACCAACCTGCCTTCAGTTGAGGACCTGTATCCTGCACGAGTCAAAAAGAAGGCTGTGAATTATTTACAGACCCCTCACATCCCAGACATAAACTGTTTCAACTCCTACCCTCAAAACGACGCTATAGAGCACTGCACATCAGAACAACTAGACACAAGGACAGTTTTTCCCTAACGCCATCACTCTACTAAACAAATAATTCCCCCAACACTGTCCAACTATTTACAAAGTCTGCATTACTATTACTATTAATCTTCTCATCACTCCTTATCACCCATCCCCTCCCACTTGTGACTGTATGACTGTAACTTTGCCGCTTGTATCCTTATGATTTATATTGACTGCTTCTTAGTATGATTTAATTGCTTTTTGTACCCTATGACTATCATTAAGTGTTGTACCTGATTAATTCTTGACGAATGTATCTTTTATTTTTATGGACACTGAGAGCTTATGCCCCAACATACATTCCTTGTGTGTCCAATCACACTTGCCCAATAAAGAATTCTATTCTATTCTAAAATGCCAACCGTGACCTGGATGACTGAGAATCTTCACAGACACTGCAAATGTGGCACTTTCTGAGAAGGTACAATCCGCTCCACACAGTCTTATTTTCAAGGACAAGATGGTTGTTCTTTTGCTTGCTTGTTTGTTTCTTTGCTTGATTGATTGATTAAACTTATTTGCTGCCCCCAACTTACCTCATATAGCCTTCCAATTGCCTCCAGGAGAAATAGCAAAACAGGGCATCCTACACTTACGACCTCAGTTGAGCCCCAAATTTCTATTGCTCAATGAGACCCTGGTCAAGTGAATTTTGCCCCCATTTTATGACTTTTCTTGCCACAGACGTTCAGTGAATCCCTGCAGCTGTGAAGTTGGTAACAAGGTTGTTAAGTGAATCTGGCTTCCCCATTGACTTCGCTGGTCAGGAGGTCGCAAAAGGGGATCACAGGACCCCCCGGGACGCTGCAACAGTCATAAGTATGAGTCAGCTGCCAAGCGTCTGAATTTTGATCACGTGACCATGGGGATGGTTATAAGTGTGGGAAAAGGTCATAGGCCCCCCCTTTTTTTTTAGTGCTGTTGTAACTTCAAACGAATCGTTGTAAGTTGAGAACTCCCTGTATACCTCAAAACAGATATTGAAATTCACGTCTTCTGAATGTGGCGCTTGTTCTGTCTTTTTGGTCAGGTGGAAGCCGGGCACCAGTGGTATCTTCAAGTGATCTACGTCATCGGTCCCGAGATGATTGGGGGCTCCCGGATGCCACGTTCCGTGGTCCATCCCCTGAAGCGCGGCCGCCGAGACCTTGTGGACCACAAGGGCCTCCCCGTTCTGGATGACTCCTTGATCTACGACAACGAGGGAGATCAAATCAAGAACGGCACCAACATGAAGTCTCTCAGCCTGGAGCAGCAGGACGCCGTCAGTGTGGCCTCTCTCTCTCAGACGGGAGCTTCCATCGGCAGCGGCTTTGCGGCCGTCCTGCTCTTCGTCCTCGTCCTCTTGTCCGTCTGCTTTGTCACCAGGAAGTGTCGGAAGCATCGGAAGAAGAAGAAGAAGAAGAAAGCGACCAAAGAGATTGCAGAGCAGTACCCGCTCAACACTCAAGTTGAGGCAGCCAAGCGGTACGCCGAGACCCTGGAGAAGAACGTCAGTGGACATTACTGCACGGTGAAGAACCTCAATCTCCTGTGTGAAAACGAAGGCGCCTACAAGGTCAGGGGGGCGAAGGTCAAACAGATGAACTTGGAAGTGAAAGTTCATAACAATTTACACGATGGGACCGAAGTTTAATGGCCTTTGGAATAGAGGGAAGAAATTTATATATATATATATATAAAAAATGGGGGGGGGAAGAGGAGAAACCTTCTATAATTTGTTTTCTAAAAACTTCCCGTTCTGGTATTTTTATAGTGGTCTTCTAGGGGGAAAAGGGAAGAACAAAATCTTTGCATTTTGTTTGCTTAAGCCAGAGGTCTCCAAACACGACCGCTTTAAAATCCGTGGACTTCAACTCCCAGAATTCCTCAGACAGATGGCCATGTTGGCTGAGGAATTCTGGGAGTTGAAGTCCACCAAGTTGCCAAGGTTGGAGCGCACCCCCCTCCTGGCTTAAGCAATGATCAAGCAAGGTAATCTTTGCATGCTTCCACTCTACCAAGGAGCTACCTCAATGAAAGACAAACCACCCGAGGAGAGGAAGGACCGAAACTCATCTCGTAAAAGCCGCCATGGAGGGCCAGGCCCACGCACCAATTGTGTGACAGTTTCCCAGACCTCTTCTGTCGTTAGCCTGTTGAATTCTCTTTGCAGAACTGGTTGAATTAAAAAACAAACAAACAGAGATGCCTTGCTCGTATCTACTTCAGAGGTAGAAGAAGCACAATGCGGAAATTACGTATGGGACAGCAGGGTGACCTTGGATTTCCCCAGTTCAGTTGACGGACAAAGGATGGGCACTTCCAATGAGGCCTTGGTTAGACAGTTTGTATTAACTTACTTCTGTGGGAAGCCCTTTCAGCCCAGTTTCTCCAGATGGAAGGATGGAACAATGGATTCCCTTTGAAACACAGATGCCTTGAGAACCACAAGGGTCTCTATCAGACTCATGGAATTTTGGTGGACCAACAGATCCATGGACACAGTGGTGGAAATAATGCCAATATGGGTGTTCCAAGCTTAGTTAACTGATGAAAGATTGGCAGTTCCAGTGATGCCTTGTTTGGACCGCTTGTATTAATTTTTGTATTAGCTTTTGGCCACCACACTATAAAAAAGAGGTTGAGACTCTAGAAAGAGTGCAGAGAAGAGCAACCAGGAGGATTAGGGAACTGGAGGCTAAAACATACCGTGAACGGTTACAGGAACTGGGCTTGGCTAGTCTAGTAAAGAGAAGGACCAGGGGATACAGGAGAGCAGTCTTCCAATATCTGAGGGGCTGCCACAGAGAGGAGGAAGGGGTCAAGCTATTCTCCAAAGCACCAGAAGGCCAGACAAGGAACAATGGATGGAAGCTGGTCAAGGAGAGACTCAACCTAGAAATAAGGAGGAATTTTCTGACAGAACAATCAACCCATGGAACAGAAGTTGCCTTCAGAAGTTGTGGGAGTTTCATCCCTGGAAGCTTTCAAGAAGAGACTGGACTGCCATTTGTCAGAAATGGTGTAAGGGGATTGGACTAGATCAAGGGTGGGATCCGACCAATGTAACTACCGGTTCGATGATTTTACATTTTGCGCGCACGTGCGCCTGACGTAAGAAACCTTTTGTAGATCCATTTTCAAGTGCACATCTTAAATCTTTAAAGAGGCAACACCTAAGTTATGATGAAGCGTATTGGATGAATTGCATGAACTGGCTGAAAGAAATAAGAGAGCCATTTTTTTTCTCTCATTGTCCATCCTTGTTCCACCTTATTTTGAAATATCTGCTATATGATTCCCTTTTTTTGTCCTAAATGCAGATTTTTAAAAATATTCTTTTAGAAAATAGGTAGTACTTTGGAACTGAAAATCACCGGTGCCAAAATTGTTGCTCAGCTTAGTTTATAATGCTGTCTAGGAATCTTCCTTTGTATCGGCATAATTTAATCCAGAAACCTAGTGTGGTATAAAGCAGCAAATAACTCAGGTTCTGCGTAGAAATCTAATTCAGTAGACTTCGTAGGCCTGGAGTGTCTAACTTTGGCGACTTTAAGACCTATGGACTTCAATTACCAGAATTCCCCAACTAGCATGGGAAACTGGCTAGGGAATTCTGGGAGTTGAAGTCCACAGGTCTTAAAGTTGCCAAATTCCCTAGCATAAACGCTTGATTTAAACCAGCTGGTCCAATCATTTTACACATTGAATGCTCTCCTGGATTTTGGTACATCACACGGATTATGCAAATGTTTGAATAATTCACAAGCTCCTAACTCTCAAAAGCCACATTACCCAAATCACTTAGCAAAGCTCGTTCTGGATAAAATGAATCTTAATTTTGAAGGCATGTGGCGATACTTGCAAACCTGGTTCCAAGTGCCAAAAACAACCTGATTATACACGTGCAATAAACTGGTTTTCCCTATAATTTCATGTCTTCTCAGAGTGCTAGATTTAACCTTGCATTCTGTTTACCAGCGAATTTAAATTTATTAGGTACCAAATTGGAGAAGGCAGCAGGATCTTTGCAATTATCTGATGGAAAACAACCAACTCACCATGTACATCAAAACAAGATTGCTTTTTCATAACACTAATGGTGTCTCTGAGCTGCCCCATGCGATTTGCATACATGTTTATTAATGCGGGAAGAGAATCCTGTTAAAATTCTTCCTGGTCCTATATTGACATGACAAGCCATTGTGTCATAAGAGGAAAGCATCCTAAAGGGACAGAACTTGAGTTGATAATTATCTGCTTTCTCATTTCTTTTTATCTGCTGTCTTCAAGGTAAGGTTTTCTGCCACCAATCTAGCAAAACAATTCTCTCTTCTTCTTGTTGACCTTATTACAGGTATAGTCCTCGACTTACAATCACAATTGAGCCCAACATTTCTGCTGCTAAGGGAGACATTTGTTAAGCAAATTGTGCCGCATTTTACGAGCTTCCTCGCCACAGACCATGGGGATGCTCCAACGGTCATTAAGTGTGAAAAGGGGTGCTACTTTCTTCAGTGGTAGTATAACTTTGAAATGAGCCATTGTAAGTCGAGGACTATCTGCATGGTCACAAAAAGTGGGTGCCGGTAATTGAGTAGAAGCAGGCATTTCTTCCCTACAGTCACTGAGTGTTAAATCCAACAACTGGAGTTTCTACTAACTAGTAGAACAGACCTGAGCATTTTATGGTTCCCAAGCTACATCCAGTCCTATGGCTATTCTTGTCTAGTCGAAGCGGATTGCTTTTATTTGGAAAGAAACTGCCATTTCTAATTGCAATCTTACATATATGAGTGCAAGGCCGAGCACCTTATAGTTCACTTCTCCACAACAGTTCCAGTTTTTCACGTGGCCTCTTGGGAAAATTAGTTGCCCACCCTTTTTATTTAGAATATTCCTCCACTTCAGAAGTTTTCCTTGGTCTATGCCCAGTGTAAATTGAATAAGCACCCTTCATTTTCAAAGATTTGTGTGTGTGTGTGTGTGTGTGTGTGTGTGTGAGATAGCACACACAGAGGGATGTAGGTATGGTGTGGTGCAAATGGGAATTAGCCGTGGTGTGGGACCTCCATGGAAATGAATTGGAAAACAATTGACTTTGTGAAGTTGACTTTGTGTGAATCTTCACAGAAACTGCCCAAGCTTTCTGGGTCAGGAAGGAAAAATCTGGGATAATAAATCACAAACCAGTGTTTCCTACGGAATACGAATATTTACACTGATTTGTATTGGTAGAGTGCTGTTGTTCAGCTCAGGGAATCCAGCCGCCCTTGTGATATATGAGAATAAGCCCTTCAGATGGAAAAGCTCGGTGGGTATCTAAAGTTCTTGTGCCCCCATTAAATGCCTAGATTTGGCTCTGGAAAATCCAAACGCCGATGGGACCAGCTTTGGAGGCCTTGCTTCTCCACGAAGTTCGTGGATGATCTCGAACAAGTCAAATTCCCTCCACGGGAGTTTCCTAAGGTTAGGAGATGCCAGTGCAGTCTCCGTGGTAATATTGCAGGATGAAAATACAATATACACAGGCGTTGTTGTCATTCTGGACAATTGTTTGTGCCAGATTATCCCAAACGGCTAACGTGCCCCAGGAACGAGATTGGCCGGGTCACTTGTAAGTTTTGAGGAGCCTACCCGAAAGGTACAACATTTAGTGTCACATAGGTTAGTATTTGTAAAAATAAATAAATATGACAGTGTTGTAACAGCAAGATACGGGAGTACCTCAGCTGTTTCCTATGCTGCCTGAAGGCATCTATTATAAGTGTTAGCGCTGACATGGCAGGCGAGCAAATCTGCCTTCTCTGGATAGACTATAATTGTCCTCTTGTTTTTCATGGCACACTGTCCTTCCAGAAAGTTCTTCTGGTGCCCCAAAGTGACTTCATCTGGTGCTGTCAACCGTGTTTCCTCGAACCTCAATAATGTTCTGTATTTCAGAGCATCAGTCTACTTATTATTCCCATGATGCCTTTCTGTTGTTGCCTTTGCTAATAAACCACCTTTGGTTACTTTTTAATAAAAACTGCCTTCGGCCTGCAGGATTTCTTCCTTTTTTTTCTTTTTCTTTTCAAAAAAGCAGTTCTAAGGTTGAACCCTGGCACCCTTTAACACGGGGGTGTCAAACTCAAGGCCCCGGGCCTCGATACGGTCTGTGGGGTGCTTAGATCTGGCCTGCAGGCCAGCCCTGGAAAAAAGCAAAGGACCGGCTCACGGTGCCTCTGCCAGAGAAAACGGAGCTGGCTTACCCAGGCTCTGTTTTCAGCCGCGATGGCCTCCTGCAGCCCTCTGCCAGCAAACATGGAGCTCAGGGAGGCCGCACACAGACTGCCTGGGGGACATTTTGGGCTGCGATGGCCTCCTGCAGCCCTCTGCCAGCAAAAACAGAGGCTGGGTAGCCTCCACAAACTCTTGTTTTCGCTGGCAGAGTGGGCTACAGGAAGCCATCCCAGCCCAAAACGGAGCTGTGATAAGGGACGTTGAGCTGGCCGTGCCCCGGGCTGCCACCACCCCGCCCCATTCCTCGAGGTCAAACACAACCCTGATGCGGCCCTCAGTGAAATCGAGTTTTGATACCCCTGCTTTAACGTAACGTAGAAAAAGACATTAACAACCTTGAATGCTGTTAATGGGGGCGGGGGGGGGAATGGTAGGCCGTGTCCTGAGTTGGTTTTGCTAATCGGGCAGGGGGACATTAGGAAGATCCTTGAGATGGCTACATACCATCCTGACCAGTCTTAACAAATAATCAGAGTTGGAAGGGACCTTGTAGGTCATCTAGTCCCACCCCCTGATGTGTCCCCATTGTGAGGAAGGTTGCAGCAGCCTAACTGCGTTTGTGATCTTCTGATAATTTCCCTTCCTACATATTTGTGGAGATTCTCAGTCACGGTTGTTCCAAAGGTGGTTCTTCAAAAGGCAACTGGAGGTAGTTTTTTTTTTTTCTTTGAAGATATTTCTCTTCTCCAAGAAGCTTCTTCACTTCTTGCATGAGAAGCGAAACGTCTTCAAGGAAAAAACTTCCTCCAGTTGCCTTTTGAACAAACATCTTTGGGGTTCCCTTTCTACACAACCCCAAGCCGTGCCTCAGTTACCTTAAACAGGATTTATCCAGGTGGAGAGTAAAATGTGTGATAGAAGTTCGCCTCCCCATTGACTATGATAAGAGAAGGAAATCTACAGTAAGATGTTTTGAGACTGTTCCATGTCTTCTAGGAATACATGTGAGAAAGACGATCATGTTAAGATTATACTTAACACACTTAATATAGAACATGTAAAGAAGGTTGGTTGGTTGGTTGGTTGGTTGGTTGGTTGGTTGGTTGGTTGGTTACTTACTTACTTACTTACTTACTTACTTACTTACTTACTTACTTA
>NW_020769425.1:1888465-1909653 GCF_900518735.1 Pseudonaja textilis | reverse complement strand
AAAATAAGACCTATCCAGAAAATAAGGTTTAGCATGTTTTACACATGCACCTAATATAAGCCCTACCCACCCACCCACCCCCCAAAATATGCCCTACTTAAGAGCCTGTGCAGCTGGCCACCCACCCATACCATCTGGTTGCTCGCGGTGCTGCAGCCATGAGGTGAGGCAGGATGGTGATGGAGCCGCCCCACACAGCCTGCCCTGGCTTACCTCAGGGCCCTCCGCAGCCAGGTCATCCATGCCCCGACACCTGCCTTGTGGCGGCAGCATTGGCAACCCTCTGGAGCAGGAGCCCACGTGGTTGCCAGCTCACTTCTTCTGCTTGTTCACAGCCTCAACGGAGCAGGAGGCCAAGCAGTGTGTTTGTGCCACGACCATGTGGTGAGGCAGGTGTCGAGGTGTGGATGGCCTGGTTGTGGGGGTCCTGAGGTTAAACCAGTGTGGGCTGTGTGGGGTGGCTCCATCACCGCCTCGCCTTACCTCAGATAAGCCGGTGCAGGGGGCAGTTCCAGAAATTAAGACACCCCTGAAAATAAGCCCTAGTGCTTATTTTGGGGCCCAAAAGAGAATAAGATCCAGTCTTCTTTTTGGGGAAACAGGGGTAGTCTTTGACGTATGATCACAATTGAACCCCAAATTTCTGTGACTAAGCGAGGCGGTTGTTCAGTTGAGTTTTGCCCCTTTTTGCAACATTTCATGCCATAGTCGTTTAAGTGAATCTTTGCAGTTGTTAAGCTATTAGCATGTTGTTAAAGTGAATTTGGATTCCCCACGGACTTTACTGGTCAGAAGATCGCAAAAAAAAGCGATCAAGTGATCCCGGGACCCTGGCAACCGTCATAAAGATGAGTCAGTTGCCAGGCGTCTTGAATTTTAATCCTGTGATTGTGGGGATCCTGCAGTGGTCCTAAGTGTGAAAAATGGTCCTAAGTCACTTTTTGCATTTTTATTATATAAAATCCAAGAGAAAAAGAAAATAGGAGATTAAGGGAGGGGAAGTGAGTGGGGAAAAGGGGAAAGAGAAAAAGAAAGAAAACGGGGCATTGTCTTCAGAGGTGGCATTCAGCAGGTTCTGACCAGTTCTGGAGAACCGGTAGCGGACATTTGGAGTAGTTTGGAGAACCGGCAAATCCCACCTCTGACTGGCCCAGCCCCCATCTCTTCTCTGCCTCCCATTGAGTCCCAGTTGATCGGCTGCGTCTTCTTTCGTTGCCCTGCACAAGAGAACGGAGCTGGAAAGCAGGTTAGCGGGGTGAGGAAGCAATGGAGATTTTGCAGTATCCTTCCCCTGCCACGCCCACTAAGCCACACCACGCCTACCAAGTCACGCCCATAGACCGGTAGTAAAATTTTTTGAATCCCACCATTAATTGTCTTCCAACTCTTCCTAGCACAGCACGAGATAAACACATTCCAACCTCCATTTTTTGCTTTTACACATTCATATATAACTAGCCATTTCTATAACACTAAATATTTCTAATCAACAAAACCAAGATCAAAGTTTCTTTCTTTTTTTCTTCACAAGCACAAATTCCAGAAGTGGATATCCAAATAAAAACCTATTTGCCTCTTTAAATAAAATAATTCAGTTTAACCATTCCTGCTTTATCTTCCTTGCTGTGGAAATAATGTGTATTTCTATCTGCACCTAGTAATCTTTGTGAGCTGCCACCGTTTTTATTTACAAAATTTGTTGTATCCTTTCAAATCCTTTGGCCTTACTGAAAGGAAAAAACAAAGGGGGGGGGACTTTTTTTCCCCTCACCCTCCTCTTTCCTTTTTTCAGTTCTGTTGTAACGTCGAACGGTGACTAAATGAATTGTTGTAAGTCGAGGACTATCTGTATTGACTATATATGAAATCTACTTCTTAGGATTCAGGCAGGGGTTTCTTACCTTTTTCTCAGCTGAGCGAGCGCCACTAACTCTGTTCGTTTTGGTTCTAGTTTATAGGTCCATTATGAGTGAGGACATTGGATGGGACACATCTGGAGACTTCAAAAGAACTCTCTTGGCGTTGCTGGATGTAAGGAAACTTTTAACCAATTTGTGCAAATGACCCTGCAGTTGCCTTGTGTAATGTATCTTATGGGAAGGTCCTTGTGTGCAGTGCAGCTGTTCACAAATGAATTAATCGAACCCGTTGTCAACCGTCCTGTTGGCACACATAGCAAAAGAAACCCCTGGGATATCTTTTTTTTAATCACCAAGAGTAAAACTTTACCGAGAGATCCATACAGGTCCAGAAGAAGAAAAGCCAGATCTGAGATTTTGGCATGAAGTGCTGTATAGTGAAACCCCCCTTCTTCCTTCCCCTGGGGCTGCCCAGTGTCCATAGTCCGCCAATCCAGGTCAAGCATTTAATTTGGGGGAAACAGTTGGCATCTTTCAGAAGTCTTCTGACCCAGCCTTAGCAGAAGCATGAAACAGACTCCTTGTCATGAAAAACTCCTCTTGATTTATCTCCTGTGAATTAATGGCATTCACACACCAAAAAGTCCAAGCAATAGTTTTTCAAAGAGTTAAATGCAACAACAGACCTTATCAGTTTCTTGAGATAATGGCAAGGCTGTGAGCTCCCAGTCGAAAGGCTGCAAATTAAGTTCTGGCAAGCAGTCTCTGTGGCGTGAATCAGGATAAGCCAGATCTTCAGAAATCCTAACTGTTGTCTCCTGCAACCACCACTCCTCTTTCCTTCTATTTATTCCCCAGCCAGGGAGGGGCTTTTCACCGTCCATGTGTGCTTTGTTTCCCAAGTCGACTCCTTGTCCTCCGTAGTTCCCCTCTCCTAACAGCTCTGCGCATACGCGAGTCTAGAACAGGCCCCAGCTGTTCTTCCTCCTCACTCATATCAGCCTCCAAAGGCAGCTGCCTCTCCAGTGGCTAGGAAATGTCAGAGGGCCCTGGCTCTATCTCTGTTTCCAACGCAGAGCCTCCATCACAGCCTTCCCCAGGCTCCAGAACTGGCCTCCTCATCGTCCGATTCTGCCGCCAACTCTGCTGGCAGCTGGCGGGCTACGACACTTATGACCTTGACGTTGTAAGATTTTCCTCAAGCTGCAAACGGCTCACATGAATCCCTTCTCTCCCTCCCAGCTTCCCAACCTATTCCAATCATACCCCTCCCCCCTGCCATGTTTCTTTGGAAAGAGATATTTTGTGAATCAACCTTGTCACTCATTATATTTATTCCTATTGGGCCACCCATAGATTTGCATGCGCCACATTTGAAGGGGGCAGGCTCTGTTCCCCTTTTGGACATGGTTAAATAAAAGGGATCTAGTTCTAAGTTTATGTTTCAGGTCTAGTTCTAGAAGAAAGTCTAGTTCAAGAACTAGGTTTAGGTCTAGGTCTAATTCCCACGTCATTCTATTATACTCATTCCTATCGAACCATCCATTTCAATAGGTTTGCATGTCCCACTTTTGACAGCCGGCTCTTTTTCTTTTGGTACAACCTTAAATAAAAAGGGATCTAAGTCTTAAGTTTCAGGTCTAGTTCTAGAAGAAAGTCTAGTTCTAGAACTAGGTCTAGGTTTAGGTCTAATTCCCACGTCATTCCAGAAGTTGGGTGAGATAGCCACCAAGGTTCCTCCAGAGCTATGGCATCCCCATTTTGGGGAACACACAACAGAGCTGAGAAGAAAGGTATGTGTCAATATTTTGATTCCTACAAAGGCAAGCTGCCCAACCTTCTCCCTTCTCCTGTGTTCTTGAAGAAGAAGGTTGGTCTGTGACAAATAGGGCATCAAGAAAAGGCTATAGCCGTGGAGGAAGTGAAGCATTCTTGATATTGGTTGGCAAAACAATGGAGACCCCTTTAGCTTCTTCTCTGGAGCAGTCTTGGCAATGTTAAGGTGTTGTGGACTTCAATTCCCATAATTCCCCAGCCCAGTAGGACTACTTCTATTGCACTTGGAGAATTAATGCAGAAAGAGGAGAGAAGTTGTTAAAAAGAGTTTTCTGATCCTCCTGTCTTCCCTGAAATTGCTCTCAGTTGCCCACCTTAGAACTTCTGATGCTTGAAGTCAAGGAAGAAGAACCTCCATAACTATAAGATTCATAACTCCAGTCTTGATTATTCCTGGTTCTGTTCGTGTTTCTATAAGTAACTGGATTGCAATAGAAATACTATCGGGGTTGCTTTGGGAAGGAATCATGCATCTTACTTGCAGAGGATTCGGGATCACGTTGAATGTTATCTTTTCCTTCTTCTTTTCAATACAGGCCAAAAGAGATGAAAATCCACAGGCCCATGAAGAGGTAGCAAAGAGGGATGCCCAGGTAATCACAGTTTTGGAAAAGAGCCAGCTACGAGGGTCCTATATATATATATTTAAATATCCAAATTGTTTAAAAGGCCTTTCTGCTTTTTTTAAAATGCGAACCAGAAGGCAGATATCCAGACTTGAAAATGCTGTACTTATCTATATTAAAAGATCTAGGCTGGTTGTTTCTCGACCTAAAACAACTTTAAAATGTGTGGACTTCTCCAGCCTGCATATTAAACTGGAGAAACTCTGATCTAGCCTGAAAAAGCCAGATGGACACAAGATGGCGACAAAGTTTTTCTGAATCTCTTTGCTGCCCTCCAGTGGTTGTTTGCGTTTAACAGCCCAGGCATGGTAGTCCAGACTGGGTCTCCAACCTTGACCAACCTTAAGCCTGCAGGACTTCAACTTCCAGAATTCCCCAGCCAGCAAAGTGAAATTGATGCTTGCAACCTCTGACAGTTCCCCACCACTGCCCCCCAAAAGTTGGCTTATCTGTCAAAGGAAGAGTCTTAGTGGGGTTTAATCTGACTATCTCGGAAAGCCTTGTGTAAACAATTGGCATAATAATTGCTCAGAGTATCTTATTTGAAATATTCCAGGGGGACAGGAAAAGCTCAGCCATTTTATGCTCCTTCAATTCCTGTTTTCTAGCTCCTATATACTGCCGGTGAGAAGAGATGGGGAACAGATGAGACCAAATTCATCGAGATTCTGAGCACCAGCAGCATTGCTCAACTCAAACTTAGTAAGAAATGGATTGTCTTCTACAGCAAAATAAAAACCGATTAGCTCTTCTCGCATAATTAGCCAGGGTGCCGCAGTGGTTAGAATGCAGTATTGCAGGCTGACTCTGCATTCCACTGCCGGCAATTCGATCCTGGCTCAAGGTTGACTCAGCCTTCTGTCCTTCTGAGGTCAGCAAAATGAGGACCCGTATTTTTGGGCTCAATGTGATGACTCTGTAAACCGCTTAGAGAGGGCTGTAAAAGCACTGTGAAGTGGTATATAAGGGTAAGAGTTATTACTATTTGCTCATTTGCCAGGGGGAAAAAAAAACATTTGCAGTTTGGATATATGGTTAGGTTTGCCCAAATGAATCAAGCAAGGTATTTAGGCCATATATGTTATTAACTTTCTCTTGTCCAATGTTCTTCAGATGTATTATAGTGGCTGAGGATCATGGTCTTAGGAAGCCCAATCCAGGAAGTCTGGAATAGCACTTAGCAATAGTGCTTAGACTTTAGTGCTTTACAGCCCTCTCTAAGCGGTTTACAGAGTCAGCCTCTTGCCCCCAACAATCTGGCTCCTCAGTTTACCCACCTTAGAAGGATGGAAGGCTGAGTCAAACTTGAGCTGGTCAGGATCGAATTGCTAAATTGCAGGCAGGCAGCAGAAGTAGCCTGCAGTACTGCATTCTAACCACTGCGCTACCATGGCTCAAATTAATCTTGGTTGGCTAATATAGGTAGTCCTTGACTTATGACCATAACTGAGGCTAGAATTGTAGTCATGCTGGTTGGTTAACACCATCAGACATCAGATGAGCCGTGGCTGGAATGCAATACTGCAGGCTAATTCTGCCGATTGCCAGCAGTTCAATCCTGACCGGCTCAATAATTGACTCAGCCTTCCATCATTCCGAGGACAATAAAATATAAGGACCCAGATGATTGAGGCAGCAATAGGCTGACTCTGTAAAATGGCTTAGAGAGGGCTGTAAAGCACTTTGAAGCAGTATATAAGTCTAAGTGCTATGGCTGTTGGATATACTGATAGGGGTGAGAGCAGAATCCCAGGAGCTGTAATAGGCTGTGAGAAAAACTTGGAGGAAGAGGAGGAAGAATAACTGGTCAGATAAGCCCAGGTGAGGAATAAGGCTGAAAAAAGCATCTTCAGGCTGGACTAGTTCTAAGGGTGTCAAACTCAATTTCATTGAGGGCCCCATCAGGGCTGTGGTTGACCTCAGGGGGTGGGTGGGAATAGGGACGGGGGGAGTGGGTATAGCTGACTGTGTGGGTGTGGCCAACTGGGTGGGTGTGGCCAGCTTAACACCACTCCCCAAACTGCTGCTAAGTTTCCTCTTCACACTGGGTAGATGGGACCAAAGCAATGCGGGTCGGTCCCTTACATTTTCCAGGATGGCCCCCAGGGCCAGATCTGACCAGATCGTGGGCCTTGTGTTTGACATCCCTGCTTTTTTTTAAAAAAAAAAGCATGGAAAATAGGATTTCAGGCTGTTACAAATAATATATTGTAAAAGAGTGATGGCTTGCACACAGAGAAGTAAAAGCGTTTTGTTCAGGCATCTTAAAGTACGTGCGGCTTGACATTGTTCTCTTTTGTCCTTTCTTAAAGCATTTGAGGAGTACAAAAAACTTAGTGGACACCAGATGGAGGACAGCGTGCTTAACGAAACATCGGGCGATTTTGCCGAACTCCTTTTGGCCGTAGGTAAGGGAAGCGTACGATGATCTTGCGAATGTGCATGGTTAGAATGCAGAAGGGCAGGCTGACTCTGCCCACTGCCAGCAGTTTGATCCTGACCGGCTCAAGGTTGACTCAGCCTTCCATCCTTCCGAAGTTGGTAAAATGAGGGCCCAGATTGTTAGGGGAAATATGCTGATTCTGTAAACTTCTTCGCGAGGGCTGTAAAGGACAATGAAGCAGTGCAGGAAATGATGCAGTTGCAAACCTGATATTCATTAGGACATTTTGAATTTAGACTCCTTTTAAAAAAAATCTTAGTTTTTAGATGTTTAGGCACCTGGGGCTGTATATAAATATAGTGCAAGAAATGAATGCCGTTTTCCGTATTCCTGCAAAAACCTTGGTTTGCTTTCAAAGATCAGGAACTTCGTAAGACAAAATAGATTTCCAACCCTCCTCTTGAGGTCTGTTTTGAAACGTTTTGTCACTAAGCTCTTATTTTGAATGGCTTTTTTTTTTTTTTTTTGGTGGAAAAGCAAACTGCAGATTTAATCTTAAACCATATACAGCAGCTAAAGAGGAGGGTGCATTTCTACACTCGCCCTGCTCCAAAATGTAATTTTGATAGGTGCGTTTGCTCTTTATCTGATGAAAATCTGCCGAAACCACACTGCAAATGTACATATAAAAATTATGCGCAAGAGGGTTATAGTAAGGAAACCATGTAAATGGTTGTAATCAAGTACGAGCCCTCAGGTTAATATTTTATTTATTTACGGATTTAATTGTTAGATGCGCTTCCCATGTCTTGTTCATGCATTTCGTATGTGGGATGATTCGCAAATGCTTAAATAATTTACCAGGCTGTTTTTCTGCTTTGTATTCCAATCCTCTGCAAAATATAGCCAGAATAGCATAAAAGGCTTATTTATGTTCAATTCTGGTTTTCCTCTCTTTTTATAGTCAAGTGTGTAAATAACGCTCCTGCCTTCTTTGCTGAAAAACTGCACAGATCCATAAAGGTAAGACAGATATGAGATTGTTTTGCCCAAAGTCAGGTCATCCAGAACCGCCAATCACATTGCTGATTGGTGCCCGCATTATTAGCCGGCAATTATTTATAATTTCAAGAAGGTTTCTCTCTAGGTAAGAGGGATGGAGGGTTGTTCTGCAAATTGGCTGTTCTCCCAACAAATTACAGCTTGCCTGCTTCGTTCAGCTTTGAGATAAATCACCCTGTAAACGCAGAAGTTTGTTGTTTTGACTGGGGAGCCTGAGGTGATCTCGAAAGAGGGCAGAGAAGAGCAACCAAATGATAAGGGGTCTGGAGGCAAAGCCGTATGATGGACAGTCGAGGAAATTAGGTATGCCTAGTTTAACTAGGGGTGATAGGATAGCTGTCTTCTAGTACTTGTGGGGCTGCCACTTAAGAAGAGAAGATGCTCTTATTCTCCAGAGCCCCTGGAGGCGGGACAAGAAGTAATGGATGGAAGCTTGTTAAAATAGAGACCCAACCTAGAACTAAGGAGAAAATTCCTGATAGTGAAAACTATTAATCAGTGGTACGATCTGCATGCAGAAGTTGTGAGGGCTCCATCACTGGAGGTTTTCCAAAAGAGATTGAGTAGCCTTTTGTCTAGAATGGTTATAGGGCCTTCGGCTTGAGCAGAGATTGGACTACAAGACCTCCAAGCAGGGGTGGGCTTCAAAAAATTTAGCCACCGGTTCTCTGCCTAGTTGCTAGGTGGGGGTGGCCATAGTGGGCGTGGCCTAGTCAGCCTTCTGCACTATGGCGGCAGGGAGGAGGCATTTTCACCCTCCCTGGGCTCTGGAGGCTTTCCTTGAGACTCCAGGAGGGCAAAAATAGCCTCCCCAGGTTCCGGAAGCCCTCTGCCCAAACTTCTGGGAGGCCCGAACGTCTGTTTTTCGCCCTCCCTGGGCTCCGGAGGCTCTCTGGAGGCCGGAAACGGGCCTATGTCTGGCTTTCCGGAAACCCATTTTCCGCCCTCCCTGAGCCTCCACGTGGCCCCTGCACTTATCTGGGATCCAAAATGGGCTGCCTGGAGACTCCTAGGAAGGGAGGGGCAGGGTGGGTGGGGCCAACCAGTCATTGGAACTACAGGTTCGGTGAACCAGATTTAAAATTAGAATCCGGTTCACGTGAACCGGTGTGAACTGGGAGCGGCCCCACCCCTGCCTCCAAGGTCCCTTCCTACTATCGTTTTAAGTGCATTATATGTCAATATTTCTGAAGACGTTTCTCAGGATGATGTAGGCAGGAGAACCTGGTATGCAAAGCTAAGCAAAGTATAGGACCCCTGGAAAAACCGGCTTGAATGCTTCAGCATTTGGTAGAAGCCACAATAATGTCACACACATCATGCACCGTTTTGCACCGTTTGTAGAGCATCATTATGTTCATGAAGTTTCTTTAGCCTCGATTCCCGTTGATGTAAGAGGACAGAAATAAGAATGAGGATAATTTAAAATGGATAGATTAGGGAAATTATTCTGGCACTGAGACCACACCAGTGGTGGGATTTCAAATTTTTTTACTTCCAGTTCTGTGGACGTGGCTTGGTGGGTGTGGCAGGGGAAGGATACTGCAAAATCCTCATTCCCTCCCCACCCCACTAACCTGCTTTCCAGCTCCCTTCTCCTGTGCAGGGCAACCAAAGGAGACCCAGCCAATCAGCTGGGACTCGGGAGGCAGGGAAGAGATGGGGTTGGCAGGGCCAGTCAGAGGTGGGGTTTGCTGGTTCTCCGAACTGCTCAAAATTTCTGCTACCGGTTCTCCAGAACTGGTCAGAACCAGCTAAATACCACCTCTGGACCATACCCTGCATATTTAACCTGGTCAGTTAGTCAAAGAGTTTGCACAATATGCTAAACTTGGTCACCATTAAATCATAGTTTTTAGGTCACTTAGTTGGATGGATTGTGCTAATCCAGAAAATAAGTTTATTCAATCTCCAGGGTCAACACAGCATATAAATAAAACCATGGTCAGCATATGTGTCTACGGTATGTTAATACAGCTAATCCTTGTTTAATGACTATCTTCTACAGTGACCTTTGCAATTACAATGAAAAACAATAACAACTTGGCGACCAATCTCAGATTTATGATCTTTGCGGGTCTGTAAAGCGAAGGAAAGCTGAAGTAAGAGTGTGAGCACAGTCAGGATTTTATTTAGCAACCGCTTCGCTTAATGACCAAGTTGCAGCCCCGACAACTACAGAAGGCAGCTTTTGATCATTATAGATAAAACCAGGCATAAATACTTAGATATTATCTAAACCACAATTTTCTTGATCGTTTATTAGGGATCCCCAGTTTTAAAAAATTACTGATTAAAATGCCATATCTCTTTGAGTTTTTTAAAAAAACCTGATCTGCTCATGTTTTGACTATTTAAAGCTGTTTGGGTCTCTGGTGTAAAAATATGTTCTGTGTTTTTGGAAGCGGAGTTTAAAAATTCCTCGTTAATGAAGGTTGTTGTTGTTTTCCTCCTTTGTTTACAGGGACCTGGAACTGATGAAGTCACATTGACCAGAATTCTAGTATCTAGGTCAGAAATTGATCTTCTGGATATTCGACACGAATACAAGAATCTCTATGGAGAGTCTCTGTATTCTGCTATTAGTGTGAGTACTTTCAGTTTATATCTCAGGGACTCTCCAAATTTCTAGGTGTGGGTGATCGGATTGTAAGCAGAAACAGCACACGGTAAGGCAGGTTGCTGAAGTATTCTGGCTTATGGTGAAGATTTTAAACATGGTGTATTCATGGCCGACTAATTCAGTTATCAGGTTTCCAAGTGATGAAATCCATTTAAAAATAAAGTGCAAAGTCCATCTTCCATAACAATTTCTTTTATTTAGGAAAGCAATCAAATTGGCAAAGTCCGTTGTAATTCCAGAACTGACACAACCTGGAATTGCACCACATAATATTGGAAATTAGAATAACAGCCCTCAAAACTCACCTTCCCCAATAGAAGTAAATCAACATTGCTTGGTGTCATCAATCTCCATCTCCAGGTCTCATCAGGGTCAGCTTTCGTTCCCACTGGAAGAAGAACCACCTAGCCTAAACAACTCTCTCTATTTCCACTCCTCCCACCTTAGGAATGTGGCAAGCCCGAAACTCTTCCCCCCATAACCAGCAAAGAGAAAGAAAGAAAAGGAATATATTATAAGGCTAAATAAAATGGCTACACACATATGTCAATTTTAGGCTTCACATCAGCTTGTTTTGATGCAACAAATCCAGATCCTTGTGTATTTCGAGTACAAGTAGTCCTCAGTTAATGACCAGTTATTTGAAGTGTATGGTGGTCCTTGGTGCTCTGTGAGCCTGGTGCTTTTTCTTGCAGATGCTTCGTTACCTAAACTAGGTAACAACATCAGAACACTGATGATGTTACCTAGTTTGGTAATGAAATGTCTGTAAGGAAACAACCAAGCTCAGAGACCATCAAGGATGCCTCATTTCAATCCTGAACTACAAATATTCTCTTTTATCGCTTAATGCCTGTTCAAAGGTTTGTCAGACACCCTCCCAAAGCCAAGTATGACCCCATTTTAAATTCATAATTGGTGCTATGCGCCCTCCAGAATTCACTCTTATGACTGACCACAGAGGTGTTGCAGCACCCTGTCTTTCTGCCACCACCCCGCCATCCTGTCCCACAGGGTCCACACAGGCTTGGGCTGACCCCCCCCCCACCTGTGGCTGCCTCCTGGAAATGGCCGCCATTTTTGGCACACCCATAATTCCTTGCAGTCGCCCCAAAGTTATGCCTGCTTCCGCGTAGCGTAGGGACAAACTGCTTCCTTCTGCTTCCCTAGTGTGGCCTGCAACCCCTGGTTTGTTAATCCACATTACCAGGGAGTATTAGCTTTGCGTATTAGTGCCCGTGAAGCTCGTTCACACGCACTGAAAGCAGGTAAGCTTATGCTTTGCTCCCGTGTTCAGCAATCCCAAGTAAATGAGGCTCACGCGGCAAACTAAGCTGCGGCGGAGCAAACCGCATTAGGGCTTAACAGGATCTTATGCCGAGGGGCATGCAAATGTGTTCAGCAGGCCTCATTGGAACTGATCATTGCGATGCCTCTCTAAATGAAAAAGGATTTTCTGAGTTCTGCACAGAGAGATTTTGCGATATTGGTTGACAAATGATAAATTCTCTCTCTCTCTCTCTCTCCCTTCACTCCCTGAGTTAATGTTCTGAGAACGACAAAACAAACAGCTACAGTTTTTCCAAATTCCTGTTACACAGAATGATTTTGTCCTAGTGTTTCTGCAACAGAGCTACGGAGTTGTGTAAGACTTGACAACCCCAAAGTTGGTGTCAGTAGAGACAGAGGAAGCGCACAAACATTTGGGAGCACTTCTAAAATATTGACTTGGGCTAGCCACAGATGTTATTTCAGGCAGCTTCTGTTTTCACCCTCGTGACTGGTATTCTTATTAAACAGGTTCAACCCTCGGTAGGTTTGAAAAGATCATTGGAATTGGGCAGGTGCTCCCTAGATCAGTGCTTGTTCCAAATGGGAAATTAAATTTTAAATAACCAGAGGAGAACAAAAACAAGCAACCTAAAGCGACTAAAATTAAAATCGGAGTGCTTTTAGAAGGCGGCAAATAAACCTCCATTTCAGAGGCAAGGAAAATGAGGCTTGTCTGTGTAATTGTGGAAGGGGCTATAAGCTACTTGAAAATAATGTTACCGGTCCTCTTTTTATTGCAGTCAGATACTTCTGGGGATTATCGACGCACCTTGCTCAAGATTTGTGGTGGTGACGACTGATGAGGCCCACTCCGGCTGGCAGCTCTTGTTTCCTGTTGCTTTCACCAGTTCATGGAGCTTTTTAGATATATTTAAGCAAGGGTGTGACTTGCCACTCCTCCTTTTAATTATTTTTTAGTTAGGTATCATAACAGACAGATGTTTACTACACAGTATCTTCAGGCACTGGATGGCTCTGATTTGATTATATACTGTGGATTTGGGATGAAATCTGCACTCACAAGCCAATAATCTGCCAGAAGTTAACCAACCCTGCAACATTGGAATCGGGATGCATACAACACAGTGTTTTATGTACGTCCGGCGACTTGCTAGGACAACTGTGTCCTGAACTGAGCTTTTCTTGTGCTATTCTTGAATTGTTCTAGTGCTGTTTTTGCTGCCCAGCTTTACATTTGCAGGGAACTCACAGCTACCTCAAATGATTTATTTGTATTCCAGATCTGAAGTGCCTTAGGAAAGGAGTTGAAATGCATAGGGTTGTTTAAGAAGTAATTTGGAAAAGTGCTATGGACCACACGGGAACATGAATCTAGAACCCGCCAACTCTTTAAAGCAGCTGCATTGATGTCTCCCTGCAATCTCTGGAAACACCTTTTTTGGAATCAAATCACAAAGAGACTGGCTAAAATAGCATCAGTGGCCCATTTCTTTTGGTCACTTAGAGCAGGAGTCTCTAACCTTGGGGACTTCAACTCCCAAAATTCCTCAGCCAGCCTGTCTGACTGAAGAATTCTGGGAGTTGAAGTCCACAAGTCTTAAAGTTGCTAAGGTTGGAGCCCCTCCTGCCTTAAGAGGACCCAAAATTAAACCATAAACATTTGCCTTTTAAAACAAATAATAAGAATGGCCAAAACCTTTCCAAAGAATCCACAAGGTATCAGTGCTAATATTGCCAAATTTCAGCCCTTTTTGCCATGTTATTTTATTGAAACCCTAACGCAAAATAGTTGTGATGATAGCCAACACTTGAAAAAGATACTAATTCATGCTACATATGAACACATTCGTGGTGAAGATAAGCCATTGATGCCCTCATCTGGGGAGGAGGAGGTCCTAGTTTTGATCTATGGCAGGGATGTCAAACTCGAGGCACGGCAGATGGATAGGGCCGGCGGGGTGCTTAGATCTGGCCCATGGGACCATCCTGGAAACAGCAGACTGTCCCGCGTTGCCTCTGCCAGTGAAAATGGAGTTCGTGAGGGCCACATGTAGCCCCACCAAGCTCTGTTTTCACTGGTAGATGGTTGCAGGAGGCTGTCCCAGCTGAAAATAGAGCTCATGACGGCCGCGTGTAGCCCCTCCGAGCTCTGTTTTCACTGGTAGAGGGTTGCAAGAGGCCGTCCCAGCCGAAAACAGAGCTGAGGGCCACGTGTAGCCCCCCCCAGCTCCATTTTCGCTGGTTGAGGGTTGCAGGAGGCCATCCCAGCTGAAAACAGAGCTCATGAGGGCCGCATGTAGCCCCCCCCCAAGCTCCGTTTTCATTGGTAGAGGGTTACAGGAGGCCATCACAGCCGAAAACAGCTCATGAGGGCTGCATGTAGCCCCTCTGAGCTCCATTTTCACTGGCAGAGGGTCGCAGGAGGCCGTCACAGCCAAAAACCAAGCTTGGGGGCCCGTTGGCTCAGACCATCACAGGTGCCCAACATGAATAATGTCAAGCTGGCCATACCCACCCTGGCTACACCCTCGAGGTCAAACACAACCCTGACACGGCCCTCAGTGAAATTGAGTTTGACACCCCTGGCCTATGGCACCTCCGGGTTAAATTAATGCGGTGTTGGAAAGTTTGCCTGGGTTGAGTTTTTCTTCCCTTTTAGAACGAGGTTTCTGTAAATTGCTGTCTTCCTCTCAGGATGTTTGAGGGTTTCTCTTGGTTGCTTTGAACTGATTCCGTTGTGGGAAGTGGCAAAGGATGGGTTGCGGCCGATGTGGCTGCTTTCACTGACTCCTCTTTCCCTCACTCTTGACACCACCGTTGGAGGGCTTGCCCTTTCTCCTGGGACAGGCCAGCCGGTGGAGTTTTTCTCATGACATCCTTTCCTGGGATTGAGCAAGAGTGAGGAGCCTGGCTGGCTGCTGACTGCCGGGAAAATAAGGCTGCAATGGAGACAGTCCCACGCCTTCCTTTGATCATCAAAACGGGCCCAATCTGCTGACTACGTGAAAGCCCTCTCTTCTTCATTTCTTCTTCGAAATAAAAATTGAAAGCAAATCTTGTTGCCTGGAATGGAATAAATACTAATAGAAGCAAATGCAGGAGGACTTGTTTTTCAATGTCGTGCAGGTAGTCCTTGACCCTATGACTGCGGTTGACCCACGATTTCTGTTGCTAAGTGAGACATTGGGTGGAAACTAATCAAGGAAAGAACCAGCCTAGAACTGGGAACTTTCTTGATAGTGAGGACAATTAACCAGTGGAACGAGTTGCCTTCAGAAGTTGTGGGTGCTCCATCACTGGAGGTGAAGAAATTGGACAGCCACTTGTCTGGAACGGTATATAGGCTCTCCTGCTTGTGTAGAGGGTTGGCTTGTCAGAAGGTTGCAAAAGGTGATTACGTGACCCTGGGATACTGCAATTGTTATAAATATGAACCAGTTGCCAAGCACCTGGATTTTGATCATGTGACTGTTCAGAGTATTGCAGCGTAAATTCAGCACCAGAAAAGTAAACACAGATGACTGAGTGACTTTAACTTCTTTATAAACATATAAAGCAAGTTTTACAATACCAGTTGTAAATTTCTCCAACATGGAGCAAACTCAGACAGAAGCAGACATGTTACAGGTTCAGAGCAGAACAACTCCTCAGAAAGAGACATCAATTTCACTTTAGTTCAGCAGGCAAGCAAGTCACACAGCAGAGGAGAGTTTCATTTTCAATAGACTCAGAGCTGCAGAGCTTAATATAGAGCCATGCCTAGGCTGCTTCTAGTTTCAGTTTCCAAACAGTCCTCATTGGCTGACTTAGTTGCTATGCCTATTCATTGGCTGACCTTATTACCATGTTCTATTCCAGTTCATGAATGTACTCTTGACAGTGACCATGGGGATGTTGCAATGGTCGTGTGAAAATTGGTCATAAGTCACTTTTTTCAATGCTGTTGTAACCTTGAACAGTCACTAAATGAATGGTTTAGGACTACCTGTATAATGACCACCCAATTTGGAAGATGTGGGCAGGTATGGCTAAGTCAAAGAAAGATGAAGAAATGAGGGGGCTGCCTTCTTTGCATGACACAGCACAGATCCATGCATCCCTCCACAGAGGAACAAGGTCTGTTGCTCAGTCCTTCCAATCTAATAAGGACGAGCAGAAGATCCGCGGTTGTAAATGGAACAACTTCTGAGGCAGGAGAAAACTGCTAATTCCGGTGCCAAATCTTCACATCTATGGCATATATGGGAAGTATAGATAGTCCTTGACTTGCAACCTTAATTCAATCAGAATAGGGCTGGAAGGGACCTTGGAGGTCTTCTAGTCTAACCTCCTAGGCTTCTGTTCCAATACCACCACCATCCTCATCATCTTCCTAGAGTTATTCCCAGTGCTGCAGGTTCCGCTTTTCAGATCGACGAACACCATCGTGCACAATCAAATGTAGCCCAACGCACTGAGTTTGCATAATGCACCATCCCAGAAATCGATTAATTGCAATCAGAACAAAGCTGGAAGGGACCTTGGAGGTCTTCTCGTCCAAACCCCTGCTTAAATAGGAGACCCTGTGCCATTTCAGACAAGTGGCTGTCCAGTTTCTTCTTAAAAACCTCCAGTGATGAAACACCCACAACTTTTGAAGGCAATTTGTTCTATTGGTGAATTATCCTCGCTCTTAGGAAATTTCTCCTTCATTCCAGGTTGCTTCTCTCCTTGGTTAGTTTCCATCCATCATTTCTTCTCTTACCTGCTGGTGCTTTGGAAAATAAGTTGATCTGCTTCTCTTTGAGGCAAGTGCTGGTAGTCATGAAACAGGTCATCACATGACCACACACAACTGTGCAACGTTAAGTGAAAGCCATGCACATTAAGTAAACCCGTGTTCCACAATGGGCATTTTTTGGGGGGCGGGGGCAGAAATTGGAAACAAATGTGGAAACCAGCAAAAAACAATGCTGAAAATCATAGTCATGTGACTCTGGGATTCAGCAAAAGCTGTAACTGAGTTGCTTATCATGCATCCAAAATGCAATCCCGTATTTGTGCGGCCATCATAACTGACAACTAAAGGGTTGTCTGTAGCTACAAGGAGGCCCATTGCAACGCCAAAGGGTTGCTAACCAGGAGTGCCTATAGGGTTCACAGAATAACAGAGTCGGAAGGGACCTTGGAAGTCATCTAGTCCAACCCCTCACCCAAGCAGGAGACCCTACACCATTTCTGACAGATGCCAGTGCAGCCTCTTTTTGAAAGCCTCCAGTGATGATGCTCCCACAATTTCCGAAGGCAGCTTCTGTTCCATTGGTTGATTGTTCTCACTGTCAGAAAATTCCTCCTTATTTCCAGGTTGACACGTTTGTGGTAATTCCTGTCTCTCCAGTCCAGGGGATGGGCTGCTGGGGAGGTGGTGGGGGGGGTCACAGGGGCTCGGGAGAGCCCCTAGCTAAGACTCTGCAGAGCTCGGAGAGCCCTCAATAACTTCAGAAAGACAAGCAGCAAGGGAAAGCTCTTAATAGGCTTAATTGAACTTCTGGGCCTTCAGCCAAGAGCATTTCACACCTCGTAAAACGTGTTGCAAGCTAGATGAACAATCCACGCAGCGCTTGCGAGGGAAAGGCATTGAGAGAAATCAGATAACATAGCCATTTCCCTCCGAGGGGATTATTTTCCAAATAATGAGAATTACATAACTCACTAGAAACTCCTCTAAGATCCCTCTCACAGTCACTGCTATTAAGCCTGGTTTCACCCAGACTTTTATTTAAGTATTAAATGCATGAAATAATAGAAAAACTTTTTGGTATATATCTTTTTTTAGGTAATTAGGGCAAGGAAGCGAGGTTGAATTGGCCACACCCACCCAGTCACACAACCACCTAGTTGAGCCCACCTGATCACATGGCCGCCCAGCCACACCCACCCAGCCACATGACCACCCAGCCACGCCCACCCAGTCAGTCATTAGGGCAGAGAGCCCCTTGCTAAAAAATTTGAAGCCCACCCCTGTTCTCCACCTCCTCCTGGAAAGCAAACCACCATCACTGAATTCTTCTTTCTCGTCCTCTCCTGGAAATGTGAAAAGAGAAGAAATTGTAGCTGGTTCAGCTAAACTTCACACACAGCTTAAACATATTTGCATTTTCTGCTTCCTGTAGTTGGAACAGCTGGGTTAGAATTGTGAATGCCAAGCACAGACTTCTGTTCTTTTCTTACAATTTCACGAAGTCCTGTTTCACCTTTTAAAATAGGTTGGATTTTTTTCTTCTTCTTGCTTTCTGACTTCCATGAAATGGGACACTTTGGCGGCAAAGGGATTTCTCCTTCCCCCCACTTGCGGCTAATATAAACTGAATTTATTTGGGAGGCAATTTCTTCTTTTTCTGTATAATAACCAGAAGGTGGCAGCACGCATACATAAAGTAGAGGACCAAACTTGCTTGTTGGTGTTGTTTCTGGTTTGAGAGGGTAGCTGTGTTAGTCCTTGGTAGCCAAAAAACAGAAGGAAATCTGGTTTTGGGATTTGCTTTTTGATCAAATGTGTTGGTCTAATATATATATGGTATTCAGTTTTGTTCGGGTATTTTCCCACGTCATTATAGTTGCGCTTTTAAAGTTGTAGCAACGTTTGGGCAGAATCTCATCTGCCATCATCAGGCTTCTGTATTGTGTTCGTCTTTGGGTCAGACTTTCACAGCCGTTTCAGTTTTAAATTTGGGGCTTGCCTACTGCTATACCAGAATGGTTTTTTCTTCATCCTGATTGGTTGGGAGTCTTGGTCTGTGTTTATTGGTCTTGGAGTTTGCTGTGTTCTGCTTGATCGGTGTTTCTAATATCTTCTGTCTGTTTTGTAGCTTTTTTGTCTTGATTGGCTGGCAACATTGTGTTTCCTGTGTTGGAGGCTTTTAGGGCGGCTTGGCTCTGAGTAAATGGATGGCCATTATTTATTAGGAAGCTAGGTTTCATCTGGGTGCCTGGTTGGGGTGTGTTTGAGCTGGAGGTATCAGGGGGAGTCTGTTTGTGCCCAGGTGTTTGCCTGGCTTGTGGTGTGGAGATTTTTTTGTTTGAGAGTGCAGGCTTCCAGATAATTGACAGTCTGGTGGAGTCATCTCTTCTATTCATGCTTTCAGGTCGTTTTTCAATCTCTATGGCTTCTCTGATAATTCTGTGGCTGGGGTTTTCTATAGTGGCTAGGGTTTTGGTGCCATTGAAGTTGATGCTATGACCTGTGGCTTTCACATGTTGGACTAGTGAGGAAGTGTGTTCCAGCTTTTTTACTGCATTCTTGTGTTCATCAAGGCAGGTACTTATTCTACTATTGGTCTGTCTGATATATGTGGCTGGGCATGATGCGCAGGGGACTTCATATATGCCTTGGTTTTCCAGGTCAATTTTATCTTTGGGGTTTCTTAGGATGGCTGCTATTTTTTTATCTGTTTTGATGTGATGCCTGCGTAGTATCTTACTGATTTTGTCTGTGGTGCCTCTTATGTAGGGCAGGATAGTGGTTCCATAAGTCTGTTCATCATCTTTATTGTGTCTCAGTGGGTTTTCGTGGATCAGGCCCATGATTTTTCTTTTGTGGAAGACGTTGGCTGTCAGTACTTTGGTCAGGGTGCATAGTTCAGTCTTTATGTATGCCTGGCAGACAAGGGCCTAGCCTAGTGAAGAGAAAGACAGGATAGCAGTCTTTCAGTATTTGAGGGGCTGCCACAGAGAGGAGGAAGGGGTCAAGCTATTTTACAAGGCACCCAAAGAATGATGGATGGAAACTGATCAAGGAGACATTCAACCTGGAAATAAGGAGAAATCTTCTAGCAGTGAGAACAATCAACCAATGGAATAGAAGTTGCCCTCAGAAGAATCACCAAGAGAATTTTGGAGGAGTTGACTGGGCTGAGCCTGAGGGAGGGGTCAAATACGTCATCAGTCATGAGTCCCTGCATGCCCACAAGAGATCTAAGTCCAGCCCATCTTGAATTCCTTTGATTCTTATTTCCTGCCAGTTTGCTTTGCCTGTTAGTTGGTCAGATTCTTGTAGAGAGCTTAAACTTGCCGTAAATCTTTATACTCATTTGAACTGCCTGAATCGCCTGATTTTTCCGGCATTTGACTGATTTGACAGTTCGTGCAATGTAGCAGCTGGGAAATCAGTGGTGGGATTCAAATTTTTTTACTACCAGTTCTGTCGGCGTGTCTTGGTGGGCGTGACGTATCTTGGTGGGCATGGCAGAGGAAGGATACTATAAAATACGCATTCCCTCCCCACTTCTCTGGGAAGGTTACTGCAAAATCTCCATTTCCTCCCCACCCCGCTAACCTGCATTCCAGCTCCGTCCTCCTGTGCAGGGCAACCAAAGAAGACCCAGCCATCATCTGGGACTCGGGAGGCAGAGAATAGATGGTGGTGGGGCCAGTCAGAGGTGGGATTTGCCGGTTCTCCAAACTACTCAAAGTTTCCACTACCGGTTCTCCAGAATCGGTCAGAACTGGCTGAATATCACCTCTGGCTGGGATTATTTCCATGCCCAAAGTCATGTCCTGTTTGTCACATTAAAAAACTGATGGTGTATATGCACAGGGCATGCAAACCGGCCTCCAGATCCTAAGCTCACGGCATCGTCAAGTAAGCCAGACATTCTCCTGTGACAGCTGGATCCTCTCTGGTTTTCCCACAAAGGGCTCCTGTTCTCTGCTCAGTTTAGGAAAGCAGTGTGTGTGTGTGTGTGTTTGGGGGGGGGGGGGGGGGGATCTGCCTTAATTTGCATGGCACTTGATCGTTTTGCAAATTGCCCAGTCCATCCCCGCTGCCCTTTGCGAAGCCACGCAGCAAAATGCCAAAGGCCAGGGAAGGAAAAGAGAAAAAAAAAGGTCAGCCGAGCATGAGGAATCAAAGCACCAACAATGGGATGCCCCCTCCTCTCTCACACGCACACAAAAAGAGGCCGAGAAGGTAGGAACGAAGCTCGTGGCTGAGGACGTAAAAAAAGTTAGCAGCGTCTTCATGGTTTAATCTGCGGAGGAGAAAGTAGCTGCCTTGGTGGCCTGGGCATCCTCGTGCCAGCGGCTTCCACCAGGGAAAGCCCTCCGAAAGCCCCCTTCTGCCAGGGAAGGGGAGGAGCACTCGGCCAAGGGGATAATGGGGCTTTGGTGTGCTGTACCAGCAACCACAGCAGGGACAGGAGGGGCTGACAGCCTGTGCTGTGCTGTGCTCTGTGTGTGTGTCTCTGAAAATACTTCCCAAAAGTGGGCAGTAGGAAGAAAAGTGGCCAGAGGAGCAGCTTCCTCCCTCCCTCCCTCCCTCCTTCTTCATTTTCTTTCTATCTCTCTTTTCCTTTTTTCCATCCTTTCTTCCATCCTTTTTTCCCTTTCTTTCTTTCTTTCTTTCCATTCTCCTCCTCCTCTTCTTTTCTTCCTTCCTTCCTTCCTTCCTTTCCTTCTTCCCTCCCTCCTTCCCACTTCTTCCTTCTTTCTTTCTTTCTTTCCTTTTCCTCCCTACCCCTCTCTCTCTT